>VWZI01001472.1:87919-129749 GCA_013396835.1 Psilopogon haemacephalus
ATCTGTTTATAACCAAACAGATGTTTCCTCTGTTTTTTCAAGGAAGAATCATAGGATCATTTAGGCTGGAAAAGACTTTTAAATCATCAGCTCCAACCATTAACCTAACACTATCAAGTGTACTGCTGAGATGTGTCACTAAGCACAATGTCCACATGTCTTTTAGAAGTCTCCGGGGTTGGTGATTCAACCACTTCCCTGGGCAGACTGTTTCAGTGCCTGACAACCTTTTCAGTGAAGAGATATCTTCCTAATGTCCAATTTAAACCTCCTCATGCACAACTTGAGGCCATTTCCTTTTGTCCTATCACCTACTACTAGGGAGAAAAGACCAGCACCCACCAGTCTCCGATCTCTTCTCAGATAGTTGTAGAGAGCAATGAGGTCTTCCCTCCCCTTTTCTGCAGTTCTCTCAGCTGCCTCTCACAGGACCTGTGCTGTAGACCCAGTACCAGCTTTGTTGCTCTTCTTTGGACAGCATGAACATCTTGATATCATCCTTCATGGACTACAGGGAGGGGACAGTCTTCCTTGCTGTCTTCTCCACAGGCTGCAGGTGGCTTCTCCCTCTCCTTCTTCACTGACCTTGGCATCACCAGAGTTGTTTCTTTCACATATTCTCACTCCTCTCTCCAGCTGCAATCTCTGCTGTGCAGCAATCTTTTCACTTTCTTAAATATGTTATCACAGAGGTGCTGCCCCCATCTTTGATTGGCTTGCCCTTGGACAGCATCTTGGAGCCAGCTGGCAATGGTTCTGTCAGACACACGGAAAGCTTTTAATGTCTTCTCACAAGAACCACCCCTTTAGCCCTCCTGTTGCCAAAACGTTGCCACACACAGCCGTTACCATCTAGAACACAAGGATCAGGTTTCTTTGGCAAATTGGGTGCTGCTGGTGAATGCTTGGAGTCAGCTGGGTCTCTGCTCATGTTGTCTTGAGAGCATGCCTTAACTGAGCTGGGTGCGTGCCTCTACCCTGATGCTGCTGGAAATGAAAGACAATTCCTTTCTGAGGAGGAGGCACTTGAATATTTGAAATAGATACAGATAAGAGTATTTATTCTCCCTTTTTTTTTTTTTTTCCCTGTGGCTGATAGCATTGCTATTTTATCGGCTCACACAATACAAAGCCTGTTTATGATGTGAAGAGATGAAAAATCTCTGAGCGAGAATATGGTTTTCACATTTTTTTTGGTGCCATATTGTTCTCTCTCCTCTTGTTTTGCCAGGCTGTTAATTAGCCACAGATGTACCTGTTTATACAGACTCAGACTGCTATTTAACATTTATTCTTTTCGTAGCTCCTGAAGGTGTCAGGACTATTCTTCCACTTGGCTACACATCTAAGAAACAGCCTCTAACCCAGTGACTGCATTTGGTTTCACTTAAGAGTGGCTTACAAGTAGTTACTGAAGGATACGGTGGCTGTTACTGGTGTTCATCACCTGTTACATGGTGGAGCGTGGGAGGGTGTTATTTAAAAGAAGAGATGTATCTGTCACTGATGTTTCATTACTTGTCTAGTTCCTCTCAAAACTGAGGCTTGGCCTTTTAATAACAAATCTTAAGAATAATGCCTGTCTTTGTTTGATGCACATCTTTTGCTGTATGGAAAGGTTTGTCTGCTCTACTAGCTTATGCTACTTTCCTAATATTCCCAGAAACATGCAGATAAAGAATAGAACCTCCTAATTACAGACTAATGAGTTCAAAACTCAATTTTATGCTCAAATATGCATCTTCCCATATTA
Source organism: Psilopogon haemacephalus (assembly GCA_013396835.1). NCBI lineage: Eukaryota > Metazoa > Chordata > Aves > Piciformes > Megalaimidae > Psilopogon > Psilopogon haemacephalus. The sequence continues at coordinate 89,673 of VWZI01001472.1, forward strand.
TTCAGTAGCATAAGATTTTATCTTATACTCTGTCTATAACGGGAAAAGCTAATACAATAAATGAGCCTACTGAATTTCATCCCAAGAGCATATATTTATTTTATTGTGGCTCACATCTTAGCAGTTTTCTAAGAGCAGTGTTCCATGTACACCCACAGTCATGGAAGTGAGGGCTGAGACCTTGTGCTTTAGTCAGCCATCTTAATGTGACCTGATGCAGGAGATGGCACATGGCTTGCAGAATGTAATTTCTTGTATGTCAGCTCTTCCTTCCACTTGCATGGGGTCTGCTGTCCAGTGCTTCTCTCCTGCCTGTCATGAGGCAATTCCTGCTTATTAACTGTGTATGCTTTTCTGTTTCTCTGAGGGATTTTCTTGATCCTTCATCAGGCTTTTTTCCATTTTGGGGTGGATGTATGTGTGTCATTTCATTGTTCCTCCTCTCATCCCCATCATACATTCTGTAAAGATGCTGTTCATGTCTGGCTTTTCATATGCTGCAGGTACCCCACTCAAATAAGGAAATTAAAATCAAGGCTCCTAGGCAGCATTCAGCAGCCTACCAAGATGCCTTGAGTCTATTGTGGATTATTGCTCGCCGGTGTGATACCAGAGGTTTTGATGACAGCAATCATCCTCTTCTCACAGTATGTCTCTGCTAATAAATAAAAGAAAGAAAGTGAACCTCAGAATAAGAAACTCCCTGAACTAATTTTAATTAAACTAAAATAAAATGGACAGCAGTTTCTACAGCCCTTGGTGGAAGATCATCTTAACTCTTTCAGTACCTGGATAGACAGAATGTCCCAAAAATGTTTCTTTGTCTTTGCTGCTCTTCCTTGTGACACACACAATAGGCAATGGCAATACAGGCAGCATGTGTGGTATTGCTGTCATGTTGCTCTTGTCCTTTAGGCTAAGAGTTCTTGTTGGAGCAAAGGAATCTTCTGAACATCATTTAGAGAACTGGTGGTAGTCTGCACTACCTCTAAATAGTACCTTTACTCACCTGATGTGTTTGAGTCTTGCCTTCCTGTTGAGGGCTACTTACTTCTGGGAAAGCTAGCTACAGAGCATGTATGTGAGAACAACCTGTCAGCTACCTCTAATCCATTGGGATCGTTTGCTGGAATGCATGCTAGAGAAAGGGCTGTACAACTTTTCTCACTACCTCTGCCCATCAAGTACATCATGTTGTGACAGCTCAAGCTTCTAACCCCAGACTAATCAAGAATTGCCTTATCGCCATTGTTTAATGGCTAATAAATTCTGTAATATGAGCACCCCCTGTTTGTTTTTCTTAGAGATTATTTCTTTTGTTTGTTTTAGTTTCTACACAGGCACACCCTGAAACTCTGCATTTCATTCACCTTGTGTGCTAAGAGTAAGCCACAGACATCAAGCAGGGTTGTTCTGGCATGCCCTGAGTGTTGCAAACAGAGGACAGATGTTTTGGGGTTTGTTTTTTTTTCCCCCTCAATGTGTTTTATTATGAATAGTTTAATTGAATCTTACTGCAGCAATTGTCAGGGCCAGCTGTGCTGAAAGATGAGGGAGCTAGAAAACTGGTGGTCTGTTTGGGCTGGAACTGTTTAGTTCACACTAAGGGAGTTGTTAGCACCTTTCTCATCCCTCATTAGCATTTTTTGAGTGCACCTTCAGAGCTATATAATTGAGTATGTAGTTCTTTGGTAAATCCTTTGCACATTCTGTGGCTACACTCCCATGTGCTGGTGAATAAGATGATTTAATCGCTTCTATGTATGATCTCCTGCATTTACAGTGCTTCTAGTTTGCATCATTGAATCATGAAGGTTGGAAAAGGTTTCCAAGATCAAGTCTAAAGAGCCATGAGGACGATTAGGGAACTTGAGCATCTCCCCTATGGAGACCTGGGGCTGTTCAGTCTAGAGAAGAAAAGACTGAGGGGGGATCTGATCAATGTTGATAAATATTGGAGGGGTGGATGTCAAGTGGATGGGGCCAGTCTGTTTCCGGTGGTGCACAGTAGTAAGACAAGGAACAATGGATACAAACTTGAACATAGAAGGTTTCACCTCAACGTGAGGAGAAATTTCATCACAGTGAGGGTGATGGAGCCCTTGAACAGGCTGCCTAGAGAGGTTGTGGAATCTTCTTTTCTGGAGACTTTCAAAACCTGCCTGGATGCAGGAGGGTTGGAGTGGATGATCTCTGGATCCCTTCCAACCTCTAATGTTTTGTGATTCTGTGAAGTCCAACTGTCATTCCAACACCATCATGACCACTAAAGTGCCATGTCTACACTTTTTTTTAGCACCTCCAGGGATGGTGATTCCACTTCCCTGAGTATCCTGTTCCAATACTTGACCACTTTTTCTGTAAAGAAATTTTTCCTGATATCCAATCTAAACCTTTCATGGTGCAACTTGAGATAATTTCCTGTTGCTGGTTACTTGGGAGTAAAGACCAACACCCACCTCACTACAACATCCTTTCAGGTAATTGTAGAGAGCAGTAAGTTCTCTCTTCAGCAATCTTGCACGTGTAGAGGAACCAGTACTGTAGCTCTGAGGAATATCCTCACCAGAAGCTGTTTAGGAGGTTTAAGCACTGAGCCTTCCAACTGTGATAAAATCTAAGCAAACAGCTTGTGGTGCAGCTTAGTGCACCTTGATTTGACAACATGAAGCAAAAAGGAAAATTTATCTCCTCAAACCAAAAACTTAATGAAGGAACTGTAAACTACCATAGGCTTCGAAGGTGCTGTGCCCTACTCCGGCACTATCGAAACCTGCTTTTGAGCTGTGCAGCACCTCAGTGTTCTGCTGAGGGAAATTTGGCTGTAATTAAAAGGAGTTCAAGAACAGAGGTGGGGAAATAAAGGGAAATATTTTGTGTCATTTCTTTGCATCTTATTAAAGCTGAGGTAAGATGCTGCTGTTCTTTCTGTAGTATTTTGCAGTGCTGTAATTGGCTGTGTCAAGTACATGGCAGCAAAGAATCCTTTTAAGAGGAAAAATAAAAGAGAGACAGCCTACCAGAGCATGGTAATCAGCTGAAAATAGAGTATAAAAGAAGGCTTTGGCACATGAGAGCATCCTATAACTGCTATGCAAGCGGATCAGACCATGCAGTGCACTGAAGAATCTATCTCTCCTAACAGAGATTTCATCAACCTGAAGGAGTTGGTATAATCTTGTGTGCCCGCATAGCTTTGAAAATGGAAAAGGGCCATAAGGCTTTCAGGCTTTCACAGCAGCTAACTTTGGACCCGCAAGGACGATCACTAGGATAGTGTTCTGGGGTTTTTTTCCCCCCAGGTTCTTTTGCTTGCAGTCCTTATTTTTTCACTGCAGGTGCAGAATCCTGTGAAAAGGCTTGCTACTCTTAGGTACACCTTACAAGTATGTGCTACGTGGTTGAGGAAAAAGAGAGGTCTGCTCTGTCTAAAGCTACCCATGGTGGGTGTGGAAGAGAATAAGTAGACCATTATTCATCCTAATCATTCATTCTGCACCTCGCAGAATGTTAATGCACAGACACAGGTACCACCACTGCTTGGATCCCTCACCTTCACCCAGACTATAGAATCATAGAATCAGCAAGGCTGGAAGGGACCACCAAGATCATACAGTCCAACCTATCACCCAGCCCTATCCAATCAACTAGACCATGGCACTAATTGCCCCATTGTCTTTCCTTGAACACCTCCAGTGATGATGACTCCATGTCCTCCCTGAGCAGCCCATTCCAATGGCAAATCACTCTCTCTGTGAAGAACTTCCTCCTAACATCCAGCCTATACCTCCCCTGACACAGCTTGAGACTGTGTCCCCTCACTGTCCTTGGTTGCCTGGGAGAAGAGACTGAGCCTCATCTGGCTACAACCTCCCTTCAGGTAGTTGTAGATAGCAATGAGGTCACTCCTCAGCCTCCTCTTCTCCAGGCTAGACAACCCCAGCTCCCACAGCCTCTCTTCATAGGGCTGAGCTCCAGGCCCCTCACCAGCTTCATTGCCATTCTCTGGACATGTTCCAGTATCTCAATATCTCTGTTCAGTTGAGGGGCCCAGAACTGGACACAGTACTCAAGGTTTGGCCTGACCACTGCCAGGTACAGTGGAAGGATAACCTCCATTATCCTGCTGGCCACACTGCTCCTGATACAGGCCAGGATGCCATTGGCTCTCCTGGCCACCTGGGCACACTGCTGCCTCATGTTCAGCTACTCTCTACCAGCACCTCTCTGCCTGGCTGCTCTCCAGCCACTCTGTCCCCAGCCTGTAGTGCTGCCTGGGCTTGTTGTGGCCAAAGTGTAGAACCCTGCACTTAGCCTTGTTAAATCTCACCCCATTGGCCTCTGCCCACCCAACCAGCCTGTCAGGGTCCCTCTGCAGGGCCCTCCTACCCTCCAATAGATCAAGACCTGCTCCCAACTTGGTGTCATCTGCAAACTTACTGATGCTGGACTCAATCCCCTTGTCCAGGTCATCAATAAAGGTATTGAACAGGATGGGGCCCAGCACTGATTCCTGGGGCACACCACTAGTGACTGGTCACCAACTGGATGTGGCAACTAAAGTTGACCTTGCTTTTTTCTCATTGTCCTTTAGCACTACTCATTGCTTTGTAGCTTACCATGCAAAGCTGGTATGGTAAGAGGGATAAAGCAGATGAGTGGAGATTTGGAGGTGACATTAAGCGGCTTCAGGGAGACTTGTATGACACCTTGGGTTATTACTTTTCTTCTTAGGAAGATGTATTGGACAATTACTTGTGGGAATCTGAATGCAAATGCCATACAGTCCAGCTGAGGAAACTTACTGAGTCAGGACCATGAGGTAAGAATGAATGGAGTGGCTCAAGAAGAGTGAAGAAACCAGTTAAGAGGTGTACATTTCAAAACACCTGTCTTGCAGAGATAATATTAAGTCCAGAAGTAGATTTATTTTTTTTATGCACGAGGTTTTTTCTCATTATTTATATTACAATGAACTCTTGGATTATTTCAGTGTCATTTTATAATATTGGACATTTGACTTTGTACTAATTAACTACAGTAATCTTGTTAAGAAGAGAAATACTTTTTTCCCTTCTAAACATCTGCATAACTATGCTGTAGGAGTACTGGTAAAAAATAGTCTGATAGCCTAATACAGAATTAATTCCCTAAAGTGGTTTTCTTTAATGACATTTTCTGAGACACAACTGATTTTCACTCCCAATCTGAACAAAGCCAAACATAAAAACCTCATCAGAAAATAGAAATCCAAATTTCCATCAGCTTTATTAATGAATCTCTCTGGAGATCTCTATTATACAGCTTTATTATACGATCCTTTCTGACTCTTTACATCAAGAAGAGCTGCAATAAACTTATCACTTGTGAAATGTCCTGAGATTTGCATTGGGATTTGTTGTGATGAGTCAAGAAGTACAAGCCCACATTTTAAAATTTATTGACAACCACAAACTGGGTAGAAATTGTCTTAAATCCTTGAAAGTTTTATCACCCTTTCCCTTCCTGATACTGGAATAGCAGGGATTGCTAGGACAATGGCAGAGCTGGGTACAGAAAGCAGGTATCATGCCTTTCAGACCTTTGTTTCTTGGTCCAGTGGTTAGCTTACAGGTAGTAAAAACCAAATGGACCATGAGGAAGCTTTAATTTAAACACAATAGCTCAAGAAATAAATAGAAGTTGTATTCCAATTTGGTGAAGGTGTTTTGGGGTTCAATAGATTCAAGAATGGTTCAGTTGAAATCTTTCATCTTTAAAGTTATTTGTGTTGACAGTATTGAGCTTTTAACATTCATGTGGTAGTGTTGGTAATCCCTACTGGGATCCAAACTTTAGTGATAAAACTAACACAGTGTTCAACACAATGGCATGAAACTATTTTTTAGATTAAGAAAAGAAAGAAAGAAAATCATTAAATCAAGCAGAATTCAGTCTGGCATTTTAAGCAGAACAAAGCAGTGCATTTTAATTTTATAATGTATTCATGCCCCTTCCTTTTCCTCTCACCATCTCCACTAAGAATATACAAATGATTGAGTCACAAAAGATCTCCTTCCTAGCAACCCAACTCACAGCAACCAGCACAACAATTGGTGGGGGGGGGAGAAAGTTAAAGTATTAACCTAGAGAAGTTCCTTCCTTGGAGACCCATTCTTCCTTATTCTCCAATTCTACCCCTGAAGCCCCATTCTTCCGTGTTCTTCAAGTGTAGAATTGGAGAATAGGACTTCTTTGGAGAACATGGAAGAATGAGGCTCCAAGAGTAGACAATGAGCTAGCCCAAGAAACTTAAATGTGCCACGGTTTGTGGTGGCAGGGTGCCTAAACATCACCACTGATACAGCTGCCTGAAAGGAGGTTGTGGCCAAGCCGGGATTGGTCTCTTCTCTCTGGCACCCAGTGACAGAACAAGAGGACACAGCCTCAAAGTGCACCAGTGCAGATTTAGGCTGGATGTTAGGAAGAAGTTCTTCACAGAAAGAGTGATTGGCATTGGAATGGGCTGCCCAGGGATATGGTGGAATAATTGTCCGTGGAGGTGTTTAAAAGGAGACTGAATGAGGCATGTAGTGCCATGGTTTAGTTAATTAGAAGGTGTTAGACAATAGGTTTGACTTGTCTTAGTGGTTAATTCTGTGATTCTGTCATAGCTGTGTATTCAACTTGCTCTGTTAACTGTTCACTTGAAACCATAACAAGAATTGAAAGGGCTTTTTTTATCTGGCCTTCCCTTTTGGGACTTGTTATCAAGACAGACATCTTTTGATCCTGTTTGTTGTTGTGTGTTTTCTTTTCCTTAATGTACAGGGTGTTGGGGTTTTTTTCTTAATTCATTAAATTTTGACTTCTGTGTGGAGCAGTTTCCTTTTTCAAGCTGCCAAATCTACCAGTAGGCAAGATTTTAAAGTTTCAGTTTTAAGAATCATGACCAAGGTTTACCTGTTGTTAATATTTCCACTGAATTTTTACTGACCTTTCCTTAGAACTCTGCTGGGACAGATGTGTCCATGTATGTTTGCTGTCCTCCCATGGACATTTCTTTGAATTTCAGAAATAATTATGTAAAATATTTCCAGTATTTTGCAAAAACTGAAATCTGGTAGCTTGGGCATACGGACAGATTTTACTTCAATAAAACAGAGGTAGTCTATTAATAGCAAATTATTTGTAAAAAGAAGTTAGACTTTGATCCAGCAGATCTTTAAATCCATGTAAACTTGAAGCTACCTGCAGAGTTTTAGCTAATACATTTGTCAATATGCTGCTCACAGTTTGGTGTTTGCCAGGAAGAGCAGAAGTTAGAGAAATGTCTGCAAGCCTTCATGTATATTTTTAGGTCATTCCTAAAGTGCTGTTGCTTTTAATAAATACAGCTAAGAAAATAAACTTTGAGGAACTATATTCACACTTGGAGAGTAATTTTAGAATTTTCCTCTGCTTCAAGTTATCTGCAGCTTTCAGAAAGTGTTTCTTAAGCTGGAGCAGCACATTTGAAAATGGCAGGCAGCCACAGAAGGAAGGTTTCTGGTAAAAAATCCCATTCTCCTATGTTTCATTTGAGGATTTTTGTAAAAGCAGCTTGATTAATCCTTCTGTCACATTTACAAGACTCGTGTTTCAATGTATTCATCTTACAAAGGAAGAAGCTGACATTTAAATAAAACAAAGTGAGGAGGATCATAGTAGAGGTGCAACAGCCTTTGCCACTCCACTCGCCATATAAAAGGCTCCTCTGTGCCTGAGAATGATCAAAGCTTTGGCTATCAGTCAGACAAGCTATATGTTAGAAGGAATTCTTTGTGAGCATGCTAACCAAGGACATGTTTTCATCACAGCACAAAGATCTTATTGCTTTGCATCCCCAAATACTGACAGCTTATCAGCAGAGAAATGTATGTTTTTACATTTCATTTTCACACAGCATTGACCTTTGCAGTGATGAATAGAGAGGGCAGAAATTTCCATGGCACTTTAAAGTCATGGCAGGAGTGCTCTTATTTTCCCTACCTTCAGAAACCCCAGAAACATTATGCAAAATTTTCCTTCCTCTCCTCCTTGGGACTGCAGCACTTCACAGGTGTGCTCTGAACCCTCACATTTTTATTCAAGCAGTAGTGATGATAAGAATTTAGCACTGATATCACTTCATGAACATGAATTCCATTTTGGAAGTAGCATGAATGAAGAAAGGCTGGTATTAAACATCTTAACTTTTTTTTTTTTTTACATTGCTGACACCATCCTAATTTTCTACTATTCAATAAGAACATTTCAAGTGTAAGATGCTAGGACAATCGTGTAGCATACTTAGCTCAAAGTGGTAGTCTAAGTAAATACAACTAGAAAAAAAATCTGGATTTTATACAGAAAATATTTTTCTCAGTTAACTTTCTCGCTTTTTTTCTTTCTCCATTCCTTCCTCTACCACAGAAGCTCAATTTTGCCTCCCCCTCCACCCTCCACCCCNGGATTGTGAGGAGGCTGGGAAAAGAGAGGGGCTACTGTTGCCAAGTTATTTCCCCCTCAGAGTGGAAAGCTGTCCTCCTGCTTCTATTAGGACTTCCCTTCCTTTCCACGTAAGGATTCTCTGTATTTTGGGAGTGCAACAAATGTAAAACATCTGCAGCTGTCTGGAAGACTTGTATCCCCTCTGCTTCAACTCACCATTACAAGAAAGGTTTAGATGATATTGAGTCTCTGGAGTGCAGAACCATCTTTTTCTTTTGCTCGATGCTTCAGTATTGCTGCCTTGAGATGCAAACAGTTCTCAGCAACTGAACAGGAAAATTGAGTTATGCAATGTATTTTCATTCTGAGGGGTAGGCAATTGTTTCCTTGTACTTCTTTTCGAAACTGGATGATAAATAACCTTCCTTTTTGCATCAGGCCCCATACCTTCAGGCAAGACAGCTCTTGGCCTTTTACATTGCAGATATTAAGGGAATTATTTCCAAGTCATATCTTGCAAAGCTAGACCTAGCTGTGGTCTGAACTAGAAGGGATGGATGGAGCTGGGGTACTCTGCCTATGTCAGATAATGCAAAAGTCCATCAGTTATCCCAGGTGGGGTCTCAAAACTTCTGTGGGTCTTTTCAGCACACATCCCCTCCCCAGGTTAAATCTGTATTAATCTCTTGATTCTTGTTCAATTCCAGCTTACATGTTGATTTTTTACAATATTCCTCTTGGCCACTAGGCAGAACAGAATTTTGTTTTGAAAGGCTGCATCCAAGTATTTTATTTTCACAACTGAAACCTCCTCACTGCCTGGCAGCTGTTGGATACTCAGTGCTGAACTGGGAAGAAAGCTAAAATTGTTTTAGAAGCATAGGTTCAAACTCAAGACCATTGAAAATTTTGGAAGGCTGTAGTGAATGTTACTGGAAATCCTCCTAACAACTTTTCTTTTTTTTTTTTTTTTTTAATGTTGTAATGGTATTTAAAAGCTAACAGAGGCACTGTATTACCTTAAATAACTGGTGATGATGTACTTTAAATGAAGCAGTCACATCTGTTGCAAATGTTAAACTTCACTCTCAAAAGAACCTCTGTCCCAGTGCTACCCTCCCACCCCCAGCCTCATGCCAGGACAGATTTGCTGTGCTGTGATGCTGGACTGCTTTCTACCTCCCTATTCAAAACACGCCAAAGACACAAAGTTTGTCCTCTGTCAGCTGCCTTCTGTGGTGAAGTTTTACAGCGAAGAGGAGGTGGGCTTGTCTCCCCTCTCTTAACAGAATCATAGAACCATTGTGGTTCATAAGCTGTAAGCCCAACAGCACCATGCCCACTGGACTATGCAATAGGATCTGTATGTTAGGTATGGGAAGGTTTACAGAAGCACTCAGCTTGGGTCTAAAACACACCAAGAAGAAATGTATGACTGACATAGTCTCCTGTGAAGGTAACTTCAGGTATGCATTCTGTAAGAGCCCCAAAGAGATGTATGCTTATAGAGGTGGGACAGGCAAGGGTGCAGTGCAGACCACGCTCTCACATTGAGCAACGTGTGGCTGGAGCTGGAAATCAAACTGATGCAAGAGAAAGTCAAATTCTTACTACCACCCCTATAAAGAGAAGAATGCCCCCATTCTGCAAGGTTTGAGCTCAGAGTAAGGGTATGCAAATGACAGCAGGTGAAGGTCCCATGTTGTGTCCCTGTATGGCCACGGTTCACTGGAGCCAGCTGGAACAGCCTGTCCAGCATGGGGCAACTCCTGAGCTCTTCTCTCATAGAAGCCATCTCTGCAGCCCCTGATGTTTCCAGGTTTAGGCGCTGGGCTTTTCCTCTGGGCTGGGTGCTACATGCTTGTATGTGGGGAAGTGTTTTATTGCTGACTTATGCTACTGCTTTTTGCTGTGCTTCTCTGCAAACAGTCTGAGGTGCAGGGCATCATTTCCAGTTAATTCCTTATTTCCCCTGCCGCCTCTGTGTGTGTGTGGGGGTGGGGAGGGGGGGTTGTGGGAGGGGAGGATTTGCATGTTAGAGCAGATTGTGCTAACCCAGGACAATTAACTAGTTCAAATATAAATTAATCCTTAATATCAAGAGCTAGATATTTCAGTAATTCCTAATGCCTAACCATGCTGTAATAATTAAATACAGCAGCTGAGAAGAGAATGAAGTAGCTGATGTGGAATGGAGCTATCACTGTACGCCATTAATGATGTTCTGTGAAGGCAAAATTATGCTTTATTGATAGGATACAAAACAGTTCTAGACTAAGTGTGGTGGTTTGGGAGTTACCCTTCCTACACACATACACACATTTGAATTCACCCAGTCTAGACTCAGCTGGCTGGAAGTTAAGGAATGAAGCTTTATATTCACAGCTCAGCACAGTATACAAGCAGATATTTACAATATATTACAAATGTTTACAGCTATGTACAGAAACACACAAGTTTATTACTAATATTTACATCTATATACAGAAATAAACTAGTTAGAAGTAATACAGAAACACAATGCCCTTCCACCCTCTCTCCAACCCCCCAATCTTATCCCAGAATCTACCTTACATGAAAAGTGAACAGGAAAGATCAGCAAAGGGGATTAGAAGCAGAATTGATTAGCTGGGTTACATAGATCCAGATAGAAGCCAGAGAGAGAGAGCTGAGACACTGCAGACTGAGAGACAGTCTTACCTGTGTTTATGTCCTTGCTTTTAAATATCTCAGTAAACCTACGAGTGAAGTAGACATCATCACTGTTTTCTTTTGACAGCCTATAATCTAATTTTTCTCATTAAAATATTCCAGTTAGCCTCAAACCAGCATACTAAGAAAAAAAAATATATTAATAACTGTAGCTGTTATCTTATTGAACTCAGAAGTTTGTGTTTGTGATACAGTGTGGGGGACTGAAATGTTTTTACAAATTCTTTCCCTTACTGCAGTGCCATTCAATGATAACTAAAAAAAAAAAACCCAAACAAGCAACATTAAAACAACAAAAACTAAACAACCAACTGAAAAAATGCTCCAGCTCACCAATAACCCCAAGCTATCCAGTCATCTCTTCATCTTAGTCCAACTGTCCAAATTGTCACTGGTGTCTGGGCTTTCTGGATCTGTCTTAGTTGTATGATTAGGTAGGATTTCCTTCTTCTTGTCCTGGGCATTTTAATTTAATTTTTACCAGGTCAAAACCAAAGCACTTCAAAAGGAAAGAGCTGAAATAGCTGAGAGGCCAGTCCGGATCTGAAAAAAACTGCAAACCAAACCCCCTTTGACCTCAACTGTATTTGTGACAAATTATTTCCACTGTTCTGAATAATTAGCAATTTAAGCCTGCAGCTATCTTGGTTCAGCTGTTTGCTGTGATCTGCATAAGGACTGGATATTTTACTGCAGCAAAACTAATGAATGAAGGAAGCTCAGCAGAGCAACTTAAGCTGCCTGAAAATCTGGCTTCTTAGGTTCAATCATACTCAAGGGTTTTACTTAGCCAAGTTCTTCAGGCAGGCCAATGATTTGACTGTTGGGATTCAATTTAAGTTGTCATTGTCCCATTAAAAGAAAATGACAAGTAGTGCTGCTGCAGGGTGTCCCTTAAAACACAAACAATTTTTCACTGATTTAGGTGATTTTTTTTTTTCTTCTAAATAACAAAAGATAGTGATCTGCTTGAACGTGTTTCTTCTTACTAAAGAGTAAGCTTGGGCAGATGCTAAGAATAGACATCTCCAGAGCCAAAGGAGCATCATAAATCTTCCTGAGGAGGCTACAAGCCATTAAGCTATAAAACTAAACCAAAAGCATCCACTTTTCAGTAGAAGCTTATTACCATTTTCGACCACAGGAAAGAACAAAAGTTTGCTTCTCCTGCTGTAACCTTTTGCCAATCGATTGCTTTTATTTGAGCAGCTTCTCATGTCCAGAGTGTCTGCAAGCAGGATTACACTTTCAGGTACACATCCATCACTTATTGCCTAATACTAATAGTAGATAGCTAGAACCAATATAACAACAGGCTAAGCGCCAGTATGCCTGCCACTCCCCAGCAGTCAAGTTCTGCGTGCCAGATGAGCAGCTGACATTCTGAAGGGAAACTGCTGATCTGTGCCATTTGTAGGGATTTTTCCATATTCTTGCTGAGTTGCCTTCTGACTTCATGGAGTTTTATCCTGAGATCTTACACTTTTCCATGTTTCTGGTTTTTCCTCTTGAGTCCCTATCTTTGCCTCAGCTTCACTTTCACTCTTTGTCTTTCCTTGCCTTGTATGGGATGCTTTTTCTTTTTCTTTTTCTTTTTCTTTTTCTTTTTCTTTTTCTTTTTCTTTTTCTTTTTCTTTTTCTTTTTCTTTTTCTTTTTCTTTTTTTCCCCAAGGCTAGCTAAGGTCACACAGCCTGTGCTTCTCAAACAGGCTGCTGGTCAGGGGTAGGTGAGCCTCTGTGCTGTAGGTCGTGTAACAGTCCTTTGTTCTGGAAATTCATAGGTGTGCTGGAGCCTGCTCATTATTAATGTTTACCAGATAATTGGGTTTTAACCTTGCTTCTAGTGGTTTACTCTGTCACTCTTCAAATACTTTTGCTGAAATGCTGGACAGGCTGGATCAATGGACCAAGGCCAATTGCATGAGATTCAACAAGGCTGGCTCTTACACTTGGGTCACAACAACCTCAGGCAATGCTCCAGGCTTGGGGGAGAATGGCTGGAAAGTTGTCCAGCAGAGAAAGATCTGGGGATGTTGATCAACAGCCAGCTGAACATAAGCCAGCAGTGTGCCCAGGTGATCAACCAGCTAGCAATGTTTGTCCCTCTGTTCTCAGCACTGGTGAGGCCATACCCTGAGTACTGTACTCAGTTTTGGGCCCCTCACTACATGAAGGACATTGAGATGCTGGAGCAAGTCCAGAGAAGCGTAACAAAGCTGGTCAAGGGTCTGGAGAAGAAGTCTGGTGAGCAGCAGCTGAGGGACCTGGAGGAGGCTGAGGGGGGATGTCATTGCTCTATACAACTCCCTGAAAGGAGGTTGGAGTGAAGTAGGGGGTTGGGCTCTTCTCCCTTGTGAAAACTGATAGGACGAGAGGAAGTGGCTTAGGAAGGTTTAGGCTGGACATTAGAAGAAACTTCTTTAATGAAAGGGTTGTCAAACACTAGAACAGGCTGCCCAGGAGGTGGTTGAAGCCCAGTTCCTGTTTAAAAGATGTACAGATGTGGTGCTAAGGGACATGGTTTAGCACCAGAGTTGGTGGACTTGATCTGAAATGATTCTATGGAATGTGCAAGAGCTATCAGTCCCTGAGTGATGCTTCTGCTGACTCAGTTCTTGGTAGTTCCACCAGACTCGTCCTTCTGGGCAAGCTTGCAGCAAGACATCTTGTTGTAGATTTCTTCCTCTTCTTCTTCTTTTTTGTTTTTCTTTTCTTTATTTTTTTTTTTCAACTCCCCTCAGCTGTCTTCTGTGCTTCCATTTACTCTTGTTTGCCTCTTGTTTTACCATGGCATTACAAATATTACAAGCAGCTGAGAAGGGGCTTTCAGACCCGTCACGTGTGGCCTGATTTGATGCCAGTGTGCTTATTGGACTGTGATCTACTTGTTTGTGCTGTCATGTTCTGATTTTGGCTTCCTTTATTTGCTTCTCTGCATCTAGCTTATCCGGGCACCAGTGCACTGGCATGGATGATAGCTCCATTGTGGGCAAAGACTACCTTGTCTAAACATGGCACTGTTGCACTGCTGCCTTCAGCTTCATCACTGTTTCTCTTCCCAAATCTGGAGCTGTGAGGTGCAGGTAGCAGTTCACTACAGGTTGGACTTGCCTTTGCTCTGTGGGGCTCTCTCATAGCTGTGCTCAGTTTTGCTTGTCAGTTCCCGGTGGCCTTGCACGCTAAGTCCCTTTGTTGCAAAACAGCTGCTCATGCCCAAGGGTGCAGACAGAATGATGCAACGTTCTGCAGCAACCCTATCAACAAATTGGGTGTGCGCTTGCTTCAGTTTGGTTACCACAGTGCCTGGCACTTTCTCTCGTTTTCCCCGGGAACACCTGGCACTCCGTGCAATGACCTAGACAAACTTCAGCCGGGAATGATTTCCAAGCGCCCCAGCACATCCGAAGTCTGACTTTCTGCAGAGTACCACTAGGTGTCCTTTCATAGTAACTTTACTCCTCTGATACGTATCAGATCGTGCTGAGGGATGGGGAAATCCAGCCAAATGAAGAAAGCCCTTGGATTTGCACACCCTAGAACTGATTTTTGGCTTGGTTTCTGTTAGGTTTTTGAAACTCAGTTTCATTTCTCAAACAAGAAATATTGAGGCATTGTCAGCTCACACTTCTGTGCAGTATTGATCTGATTTCTAGATCACAGTGGTATGGATAAAGATCAAAGTAACTTGGAGAAATAATGGAAGAGATGCTATAGCAGAAAACCTGCAGATTCACAAATCAACAGATCAGGAAATATCCAATTCCACATCTGGATTCCTACTAAAATCTTGAAAGATTATAGTACAGGCACTGTAAGGCTTCTAGTTAAAAAAGCAGGCTTAAGGCTCATGTGACAGAAGACACTATTTCTGGCTGTCATCTCTCACTTCATGCAAAGTGGCTTGACATTTTGTGACATGAGGGACTTCACACACACAAGTGTAATGTGATCTGAAGACGTGACATATTCATTAATTCTTTTCAGCATTGTAATGTTTCACCGCTGGTTATTCAGTGCTCGGTGCCAACACTGCATCCGTGACAACCAGCAGCTAATTTCAAACCACAGAATCATAGAATCATTTAGGTTGGAAAAGACTTTTAAGATTATTGACTTCAACCATTAAACTGATGTTGTTCAGTCCACTTCTAAGTCATATCTCTAAGCACCCTGCCTACACATCTTTTAAATACCTTCAAGAATGGTAACACAACCACATCCCTGGGCAGCCTGTTCCAGTGCTTGGCAACCCTTTCAGTGAAGAATTTTTTGCTAATATCCAAACTAAACCTCCTCTGGCACAACTTGAAGCTGTTTCCTCTCAACTTCTTACTTGGGGTAAGAGACTGATTCCCTCATCTCACTCCAACCTCCTTTCAGGGAGTTGTAAACTGAACAATTCCAGTTCACTCAGCTACTCCTCATACAATTTGTGCCTCTATTTTGGACACCCTCCAACACCTCAATGTCTTTCCTGTAGTGAGGGGTCCAAAACCAAGTGTTTATTTGAGGCTCAGTCTCACTCGGGCCAAGTACAGAGGGAGAACGAATCTACCTACAGGGTTAAATAGTTCCTTTAACGGTGTCAGATCATCTTGATGAAGGCCTCAGTTTTGAGGGCCATGTCCACAATACCACATTCAGTCTATGAAGTACTCATACCTGGGAGAATGCCTGCTTTACAGAATAATCCAGCTAGATTTCCTCAAGCTGTCAATAAAAATATTTTTCTCTGTTGAATTGAGGCATGAAAAAGGCAATCTTTAAAGTAATTGTTGAAAAAGATTGCGTGCAAGTAAAAAAGGAGGGATGAAATAAATTTCAGGAGACAGCTTTAGGAATTTCTACTAGGAAAAAACCAACAGTAATATTAAATGGCTGCTGAACCTTTATCCTTAGATTCCCTTAGGTTTCTGATATGTTGATAGTCCTAAGGATTAGGATTTTTTTGTCCAGTTTACAGATCTTCTAGAACCTTGTGCTTTCTTCATGCTTAGCTGCTTTGCTTGTGTTTAAAATAAACAGAGCCCTGTATCTATGCTTATTATTTCCATAGTTATTTAAAAGATTTTGGGGGCTAGTATTAATTCAATGTTCAGAATAACAGCTAATTTGAAAATAAGCAATAGTATTTTTCAAGAGCTAGTCACAAAAGTTCCAGTCGACATTTTATGACTTGAAGTGAGTCCTAAACTGGTTTTGGGTGTTCAAGCAAGTGTGGACACCATACAGAGTTCCCGCATATAAAAGCAATTAAATTCTTTAGTGATTCGTTTACTAAAACTTAACAGCATCTGAATGGTTTTTAATCATCTTTTGTGTGGTTTGGGGTGTTTTTTCTAGTAAAACTAAGGTATGCCATTGACAACCTTCAACTAGATCAGTTACTTGAGTATAAATCACAGTACTTTCTTGAGAGGTTCATAAATGAGCAGATTAAGCACTTTGTTTCATTTATAGCCCTGCTAGGATAGGATTCTTTCTCGTAACGGCTTGTAAATGACTTGAAGTTTATTGTTACTTGTTACTCTAAGTTATTCCCTGGTTTTGTGCTCCTAAGGCTCCTAAGGCTTTGTTGACATTCACTTGAGGATTCCTATTTTTTTTTAATGATAAAAAGGTGTACAAATCAAATCAGAGCAAAAATCAGTGTCTTGAGGTATGGTTCCTTCTCAAAGAGACAGTACCTGCAAAAGAGGTAGGCATAATTTCGAATCCTTAACCTATTCAATACAAAATGTTTCACACCTAAAGCACACTCCTGAATTTGGCATATGAAGGGAGAAAGAACCACAGGTCCTCACCAAGTTATGTGTCTACCTGGCCCTCTGTTGAAATGACATACTGGGTAAGGCTAAGCCAACAGGTTACAGCCAACAGGAAGTCAACAGGCAGCATTGCACCTGGTGCATATCTGCAATTACAACAGAGACATTGAGTGACCTTGCAGCAACAGAGCTGCTTCACCTCCTCTGATTTCTGTGAAATGAATGTAAGCTTCCTTAGTTCATCATCCCTGAAAGACGAGAGGTTTTGTACTCAGATTGATCTGTTCCAAAGATACTCAGTTAATTGTTTCAAACATTTGACTCTTCCATCATGATCTTCTGCCGCTTGGTATTCCACTAGACATAGAGCTACTCCAATTCTTCCAGTACTAGCTTCATGGACCCTCATCAGGCAGTTTCCTTCAAGCAGTTTTGCATCAATTCCTTCAGTGGTAATTTGATGTCAATTTTAACTTTCCTACTTTTACATCTTCCTTACACTGTGTCAGGAGTTCAGGTGTGTGCAATTTCTGGAAAGGTCAGTTTGATTTAGACCTCATCCTTGTGATACATACTGAAGTCCTAGGTTTGCAACAGCTCTTTCTCCATCTCAGTCACTGCAATCAGGGGTGGAATTAAGAGGGTTACTCAAGACAAAGTGATGAAGGCTGGTATCTCTGTTCTTCCTTAAGGCAGTTCACATTTCCCTGTGAAGTTTACATTTGTAACTCCTTTTAAGCATTTATGATGTACTACTTCAGCTAGCTGAAAGGCCTTGCTTTCAACCAAGCCTGTCAATTTCCCCCAGCCCTTGAAACATTTGAGAGCTGCATTACCACCTTCAGTGCATCAGGCCAAAGAGGAGCCTTTTCAGGTTGGCACTTTTTCATGATACTTTCTTACTTATGGAGAGTTCTGAGAAGCTGTCATGAACTTCCCAAAATGCTACTTGTTTAATGTCCTAACTGGCTGTTAGTTTGGAGCTATTCTTCAAACCTATCTGCTTTTCCAAACTTCCATTTCCATAGATTGGTATATATGAATTTACTTGTCTCCTGTGGAAGGGAGAGCAGGGAGGCCTGGAAGAGAGAGCCAGTAATGTCATGAAGCTCAGCAAGGACAAGTGTAAGGACTTGTACCTGGGAAAACATAATCCAGGAGTGCAGCACAGATTGGAATCTATCCGGCTGGAGAGAAGTTCTGTGGAAAGGGACCTGGGGATGCTGGGTTGCATCACCCAGCAGAGATAAAGCCATTATCCCACTCTGTTCAGCACTTGCCAGGCCACACCTGGAACACTGTGCTCAGCTTTGTACCCACTATACAAAAAAGATGTGGACATGCTGGAGAGTCTCCAGAAAGGAGCCACAAAGGTGATCAGAAGCCTGGGAAGCCTATATCATAAGGAAAGGCTGAGAGAATTGCATTTGCTCAGCCTTGAGGAAAGAAGGCTTAGAAAAGACCTTACTACCGTGTTGAAGTCTTTAGAGTGGCTACAAAGATGGAGCCTTCTTTTTTACAAGAAGTCACATGGAAAAGAAGAGGTACAGGTTACTCCTGTGGAGCTTCTGGTTGGACATGAGGATTTTTTTTTCTGGTTAGAACAATCAGCCATTGAACAACCTGCCCAGGGAAGTGGTGCAGTTCCCAGCACCAGACACTCTTAAGATCTAGCTGCGTGGTGCTGGGCCATCTGCCTTAGATCATGCTTTTAACAAGAAAGTTTGGACCAGATGACCCATGATGTCCCTTCCAACCTAGTATTCTATGATTCTGTGATTCATTAGTTCTCCCTCATTCAGTGCTTCTCAGAAACTGTCCTTCTAGTTATTTTCAGACTACAAGATGATGGGGTTTGAACAAAGCCATGCCTGACTTCTTGTTCTATTAATTCTTATCTCTGTCTATCCGGTCCTAGTTTTGGTGTCAAACAGTTGCCTTCAGCTGGCAGTTCAGATATGGCTTTTGCAGTTTAGACCAAGGCAGATGTTTATGGTATGCCTGACATGTAGGCAACTAAAATCATATTTACTCAGAATTATCTCAGCAATCCTCAGTCACTCTTTGCAAAAAGCAGGATAAAAACTTCCTCTGGGTTCTCTGTTCTCAAGATCTCTCCCATTATGTTTCCAAGAATTAATCTGAAACAGCTTTGCTAGAACCATGCAATAATTGAGGTTAGAAAAGACCTCTGAGATCAACTTCTTTTATGTCTCCATTTGATGTTTTCCCATGTAAAAGGAAAACCAAAAATCACAGAATCATAGAACAGCTTTGATTGCAAAAGAACTCCAAGATCATTGAGTCCAACCATCAACCCAACACCACCATGGGTACTAAACCATGTCCTGAAATGCCATATCCATGTTTCTTGAACACCTCCAGGGATGGTGACTCCACCACCTCCCTGCCCAACCTTTTCCAATCCCTGACCACTCTTGCAGCAAAGAAAATTTCCCTGATAGCCAACCTAAACCTCCCCTGGTGTAACATGAAGCCACTTCTTTTCATTCCATCACTTGATACTAGGGAGAAAAGACAGACCCCTACCTCACTCCAGCCTCCTTTCAGTGAGTTGTAGAGAGCAAGAAGGTTTTCCCACAGCCTCCTTTTCTCCAGATAAACAACCCCAGTTCCCTCACTTGCTCCTCACTAGTCCCTTCACCAGCTTTGTTGCCCATCTCTGAACATGCTGCAGATGTCCTTCATGTAGTGAGAGGCGCAAAACTGAACCTAGTATTTGAGATGCCTCCTGACTAGCACTAAGTAGAAGGGAGTGAACAATTCCCTGCTCCTACTGACCACAGTATTCTTGATACAGGTCAGGATGCTGTAGGCCTTGACCACCTGGGCACAGTGCTGGTTCACAATCAGCCTGCTTTCAACCAGCACTCTCATTTCCTTTTGTGCCAGGCAGCTTTTCAGCCACTTTGACCCAAGCCTATAACGTTGCATGGGGTTGTTCTGACCCAAGTGCAGGACCTGGCAGTCAGCCTTGTTAAACCTCATACAGTTGACCTTAGCCCATCAATCCAGTCTGCCCAGATCCTTCTGCAAAGCCTTTCTGCCTTCAAGCAGATAAGCACTCCTATCCAGTTTAGTGTTATCTGCAAACTTACTGAGAGCACATTCAATTCCCTCATCCAAATCACTGATAAAGATGTTAAACCACATTTGTCCCAAAACTGAACCCTGGGGAACACTACTGGTGACTAGCTGCTAAGTGGACTGAGCTCTGTTCACCACTCTTTGAGCCTGGACAGTCAGCCAGTTCTTTAACCAGCAAAACTGAAGCTAGAGCTTCCACTCTCCTGCTGAGTAGTCCTGCTGAGACAGCATCTACTTCCTTGTGAAGGCAGCAGCCTTTCTTCCATCTGTACAAATGCTTAAGTCTGTGTACTCTGCACCCCATCTCTTTGTGTGGGTTCAAGTCCTTGAACACCTCTGACCTCACATGTAAACACTGCTCCAACTCTGCAGGTGTGGCATGGAGATAAGTTAGCATAGATCTTTTGTCCTGACTAATTTGGACTTTAATGATCCACGTTGGTCTTAGAGCTTTATGCCCAAATGCCACAGGTACAAGCTACACACAGGAGGTTTCACCTCAGCATGAGGAGACACATCTTTAAGGTGAGTGTGACAGAAACGTGGAGCAGGCTGCCCAGAGAGGTTGTGGAGTTTCCTTCTCTGAAGACATCCAAAACCTGCCTGGATGTGTTCCTGTGTGACCTGCTGTAGGTGATCCTGCTCTGGCAGTGGGTTTGGACTAGGAGATCTCTGGGGGGTCATTTCCAACCCCTATCATTCTTTGATAGGAGTAGTGGAATGTGTACTGTAAGAGCACTAGGCAGAAGGAGGTGAAAATGTGAATGCTTTGGAGACTCCACCCAGTCGTAGGCTTTAACTACTAGTGTTCAGTTGTGCAAACAGACTTACACAAGGAGCTTTCACGTGGAAATGGCAGGAACCCATAGTCTTTAAGCTTCTCGAGAAAGGAGCTAGAGACTGCAGAGCTGCGAGTGGGTGTAGTTCCTAATCCCTTTGTGTTTGGAGTTCTGCTGCCAGATCTGACACTGATTCAGTTCTCAGCGGGCATCTTACCCAATCTCTCTCGGGCTGGCTTTTTTTTCAGCCCTAATAAATTGAAGATAATAATTAGATAGACACAAGTTTGTAATATTAACATTTGTACATATGACAAATGTAATAAGAGGATATAAAAGCACTACATCTTGCTGACTGTCATGTTGGGTTGGAAAGATCTTCCTAAGGGTGTAACCTGCAGCAGCTGAAGTGAGAAAATTAATGTTTGTGGCACAGGTAGGTATTGGTAGCTGAGCAGTAGGTATTGCTGCATGGCTCAGTTTTCCTGAACGTTTGTAGGACAAATTGTGTAATTAACTTAATATGCCGACTTTATAGTTCTTATTTCTGAGTGCAACGTTCTTCCTGATCATTTGAAATAAGCTGAGAAGGAGGTATAATAACCTTGGAGGACACCCGAGAGACCGTTCACCCTGCCCTATCGTCATGGATCTTTAAAGCTTTGGGTTTCACCCCCACTCTCTGGCCGCCTCACCTCCCGGCCGCAGGCAGGGGCTGCCGCTCGCTCCCGCCCAGCGCTGCCGCTCTCCGCGGCGGGCAGAGGCGGGGGGAGAACGAGAGCCGGGCAGGAGCTCAGGGAGGCGCTGAGGAGCTGCCGCAGCCGCTCGCCCCCAGCGCCCCGGGGAGCCAGGAGGCGGCCGCACCGGCAGAGGAGCTCCGCTACGCCGGTAAGGAGAAGGAGCCCCCCAGGCGGGAGCCTTTTCTCGCCTGCTTTGAATTCCTCTGAGGGCTGCTGCGGTGTGCTCGGGTACTCTGCGGCACAGCTAACGGGGAGAGAGGCTGAGGCAAGCGCAGGGAGGGGGCAGCCAAACGTGGCATTGCTGGGCGATGCTGGCAGCGGCAGGAACCAAGGAAGAAGGGGCGGCCCGAGGCAGGACCAGACCGAGTCCTGTCGGGGATAACCCCCTCTCGCCCGCCCCACCGTGTGCCTGATTCCGGCTTGCAGAGCCGCTCCGCTCCGCGTTTCTCCTGAGCTCGGCAGCATGGAAGCAGGGCCGGGCGAGGCAGAGAAGAGCCGAGCGCGGGCGGCCTGAGCTGGTCTGCATCCCTCAGAAGGGAGCCACCTCCCCGGGAACCCCCGGCTGCAGCCGCTGGGTGCGAGAGGCGGCGGAGGGGGAAGGCACATTCGAGCTGCCGCTCCTCCCTCCCTCCCCCCGGCCGGATATATAGTATCAGACCCAGAGGGGAAGGAGAGCGTTCTGGTTTTTATTTGCATTTTCTTTCTTTCTTTCTTTCCGTTTTTTTTNAATAAATCCGCTGGGGAACATTGCAGGGGGGAGGGGGACAAACAAATGAAAAAAATAAATGGAGGTGGGGGAGAGAAGGCGACGCTGTGGAGGATGATGCCCAGGAGGTGAGGAAGGCGGCAGAGGGGCAGCCGGCCGGGGGTGGCGGGGCCGGGTCGGGCCGGCTGCGGCTGCCGCGGTTGCGGGAGGCTCGTTTGGGGCCAGGCCGGATCGCGTCGGGCAGGTACGGCGAGCCCGGGGGCAAGCTCCGACCCGTGGCTGTGGGGAACGGTGCGTGGCAGACGCAGAGCTTGGGGGGGATGCGAGCTGAGCTGAACCGGACCTCTTGGCACTGGGCGGTGCCCCTGGAGGAGCGGCGGCCCCAGCCCAGCCTCTCCATGGCAGAGTTGAAGCGGGAGCGCAGCCCGACGAATGCGGAGAGGATGTGGTTAGCGGCTCCTGCTCGGTTTCACAGCAGGGTTTGCTCTGGGTGGGGACAATCTTCGGTGCGGTGTTATAAAACAACGTAAATAGGAAGATCTGGAGTAATTGCAGGAGAGGTTTGCCTTTATGTCTTCCCTGCTATTAGGCCCGTCCGTTTTCTTTTGCAAAGAAGCGTGGTATTAGGCAGAAATACAGTTTTCATCGTATGAGGGTGGCACCTTATTCTGAGCGTTGGTGCTGTTTTCAGTCTGTTGATTGGGAATTGCTGGACCCTGCTGCTGCCCGCCCACCCATCCACGCATCCACATGACACCACGGAAATTCAACTCCGTTGAATTGGAGGACCCCGTGAGGATATCCTTGGTTTTCTAGAGAGTAGAGACCGTGCCCTTCTCTTTTCTTCTAGAGCCTTTCACAGTAATGTTGTTACTCAGAACAATTTGCTTTTACGTGTTTTTCTCTGGGCCTTTTAAGGGCAGAGCCAGACAGGCGAATAAATAACGGCAGTCCACTAACTTGCAATAGGAAGCAGTAAAACTATGTAAGAGTTGCTTCTCCCAGAAATATTGCACTAGAAATTAAAAGACTAGTTTTCCATTGTCATTTAGACTTTTTTTTTTTTTCTATCTGTGAAGGTAAGCTAGAAAAATATGCTCTGAAATCCGTGTTTGATCTAATCCTGGTTCACGTGATTTTTTATTAAAATAAGTGTAAATTTGAACTATTGGGCAATCTTGAAGATGTACTACGATGAAGCCTTTCAGAAGCTTTTAATACCAAAGCTTACATTGTTTTGGTGTGTTACTTTTAGAATGTAACTTTCTGCTTGTGCTGGTGTTCTCAGAACCTTTATATCCACACGATAAGCAGCTGGTGGCAGTTCAGAGGTCTGCTGCTGGAATTTGTTTTCTTTTGCATCTACTGTATTGAAAGCATCATAATTTTCTGTTTACCTGTAATGTTCCTGAGTAGGGCGCTGCAAGTTCTGTTCATTACTATGTAACATGTTCTTCTTCAAAGTAACTACAGAGTTGAAAAATTACACTGATAGTTGCTTTAGGAAAGTTGTAAAATCCCTGTTATAATCTCTTTAATCTCCAGATCTGTTGTATTTTCTCCCTCTGATAAGCTACAGTTGTGCAGAAACAAATATTTTTCCTCTTGCTTTGGGGCGTTCATCAAAGTTGAAGTCACCACACACATCCATACCTTGGTGATGAGAGTAGAAAATTTGAGAGGGGGAGGAGGGATGCACTCACTCAGAGGTATATGAATTAAACATAGCAACAGCAGATTGAGGACAGACTTTTACTATATTTAGAGGATGTTCAAAGATGCCTCTGATACAAAACTGCAAATTCTTGCCGGTTCGACTTTCAATTCTAATCCTTATTAAGGCTTGTTTAAGTTAGTGGGGGAGAAATGTACTTTTAAAATATCTTGATGACCATGTAAGAAAAGCCTGAATAAATAGAAGCTGGGCAAAGGAAAAGAAGAATCTAGAGACAGACCGCATAACAGAGAGACATAACAGGAATGACCTGTTAACAGAGACACCAACTTTGCAGCTCTGCTATGGAGGCAGCTTTGACTGATAAACACTTTGTGCTTTCTCCAGGCAGTTACGATCTGACTGGTCACAAACTGAATGCTTATAATTTAGTTTCTAAAGTTGTCTTTCAGCCTTACTCAGATCTACATTTTGTTATGCGGAAAGCTGAGAGGCAATTTTATCATGTTACAAATCAGGTCAGTGGCAGAATTTTCCCAAAACCTTAATTCAGACTTCTCTGTTCTGAGCAGAGGAGATGGTTTACCATGTCAGAGTAAGGCCCCGCTTCCTTCAAGAATACACTTATTTAACTTTTTTGGCCTTAAAGTTTCCTCCTATGCTTAGTTCATCAGGCTCTTGGTTATGTCCACCTTTATAACAAACTCAGTTTTCACTGCTGTTTCTGCGATGTTGTGTAAGTTTGGGCCAGCTAGGCTGACAATTGCTTCTCCTTGTTTTATCTTCCTAAAAACAACCACACCCCCTGATTTGAAGGAAAGAAAGTTTTCCTGATTTTATCTACAGAATGTGGATTTATTTTGCCATAGATGGTTAAGAAGGGTATTTTCTTACTCGGGGGGATGCTGAATGTGAATACACTGTGGTGTCACACCCTCTCTGGAATCTTCCTTCAGAAGCTATCTTGATACTGTGAGTGAAATCACAAAAATGTAGCTTTGTTGCAACCTTGTAAACAATGCTCTAGATGAACAGTAAGGAAAAGATTCTTCCAAAGCTACATACACTATTTAAAGAAATGGAAAACAACAGTAAGTGTTACATTGACATTGGGTCAAATAGACGTGTTTCTGAGAAGAATCTGTGTGGAGTTTCTGAGATACTGTGTAGAAAAGGGCACAGCCCGTTTCAGAAGTGTTAATTCCACAGCACCCTTTAGTAAATCCTACAAGAGGGATTCTTAATTTATTCACGAACTGTGTTGGTATTAACATAGCACAACAGTCTTCTAAGAGGTTCTTTGAGATGGTTGTGCTGTGGACTTAACAAATGATGGATTTGATAGCAGCCAGAGATGGTGCCATTTGACTAAGATTTGGGGGTTTTTTTTGGTAGTATATGAAATTGGCCGAGTCATATTTATAGATGTGCTGTGATAACTCAGAAAAGCTGCAGCTGACCTCAGCTAGTAGTGGGCTGCAGATGATGCAGCATGCAGAAAACGATGGCCTCAAGCTGGAACTGTTTTCTTTAGGAGCGGGTCTTTGCCCCCTAAGCACAAGTACAGTAAGATAGAGAAGGTTGTGGCTGCGGCAGTCAGCACTGTTTTGGCCAAAGGCACAACGTTAATCTGGAACTATGCTTTTCTATTACTGTTTTCACTGACATAGGAAAATAATTTTTTTGTCTGCTGTCTTTATTTTGAGATATAATGTGAATAATCATGCCCCTCTGAGCTTTACTTCTCATGTGGCTGATGACTTAAGTTTGTTTACCATTTGTGAAAGTCGGTTTGGTTATGCAGCATTGAAGCTTCTGAGATGTCTCCTCCTTTATCACCAAGGCCTTCAGAAACCAGTTAGTGCTTTCAGCAGACGTGCGTACTGAGAGGCAGGTGTTTATGTCTGGATTCAGCACTGGAGCATTCAGTGATGCTCATCACTTTTAGATGCCTTTCTCTGGTGTGGTCAGAAGTAACACATTCTAAAACAAAAGTGGTCATGTTCTATGGTGAATAACCATAGCAATAGACTGGTGAAACCAGGAGCATTGCCTGCTCTGTTCCTGGTTAGGACCAGCAAACACAGAGGTGATTTTGTGGCCTCCTATCAGACAACTATGCAGCTGCTCAGTCTGTGTGAAGCCTGTGTCAAGAGCTTGCATTCAGCTTCAAGGAAGAAGCAATTTGGAGTGGAATGAAGAACATGAGTGAGCATGCTTTGGCAATCTCATCCTGGCCTTGTGGCAACCACCAAGGTTTTCTTGAGTGAGGCAAAGAAAGAAGAGGAAGCGAACCACTTATTTCTGCCAGAATCCTGCAGAGTCACTATGTCAGCAGAGCCAGGGTCTGATGCAGATCTTTTCAAAACCATCTGCTTTTACCACCTGTCTTTGCTTATTCACAGTCTTATTGGGCATCTGTATTCAAAAGCATTCTCTGTAAGTCTAAAACCAAATAAATTTATTCTGAATTTCATCTATTACATGCCCATAGCTCAAGTAGGAGACTATAAAAGTGCTCTGTTGTGAGGGGGAGAGAGATTAAAAGACACACCTGCCCAACATAAACCACTTCTTGATATTGTACACACTGACGGTGCTGTCAGTGGAACTTATTTTGATTATTTGCTGGTCTGAAATGGATGACAGGATTCAAGTTTAAGGACAGTTTTGAGGGTGAAATTTTGTTGCAGGACTCCATAGCAAAACTTCTTTTGCATGCACTGATATGGCTTATTCATTGCTTCTCACTTTAAGTCAAGCGGAGTATCACAGTGCTGGACTGCTTCTAGATCTTCTGTGGCTATTGAAGTGAATGTTGTTGCTGTAAAGCACCTAAATTCTTTGTTGGACAACAGAATGTTTGAGGGGACAGAGACTGTTCGTCCCCAGACCATTAATAAAACACCTAAAATCTCATGTAGTCACATTTCTTAGCTGAACGTGACAGAATTATGCTCTTAATTAACCCTCTCTTTATATAACTTCAACATCATTGCTTTACTTCTGATCCTGCAGACTGTAAAGAAAATTTGCAAACTTGGAGCTGTGATAGCCATGTAGTCTATCATTGCATGTGGTAAATTCCACTTTGTTCCAGTGACTGCAGTGCCAGCTTCTTAGCAAAGCTTTTCCCGTGCCCTATGATCCTTTCTCCAGTAACATACACTGCTGCTTTGATGTGGTTCTGCTTGTACTTCCCTATGGAGCCTTTCTCTTGCCATCTGTGGGAAGAAATGAAATCCCAGAACATTGAATGACATTGTCTTCTCCCAGTGACCTCCTTCAAGCTGTCATTGCTACTATCTTTATCAGATACTTTAGAACAAACTGGCTAAGCTAATATACTCCTAGTATAGATCAGAATGTTAGTGATCCCCTCTGCAGGGTTGGGTTGGGGGGGTTTTTTTGTTGTTTTTTTTTGTGTGTGTTTGTGCTTTTCTTGTATCTGAAATAAACTTGATGACATTCTGGCAGAGAGGAGAGGGCAAGGAGCCCAGAGATACCAGAGTGTTTATGCCATGCACTGTTGTATGTATCAAAACAACCATCAAATCTTGCATCTAGATGTAGTCAAACCTGTCAACTCAGTGGAAAACCTTTGGGATTTTGCCATAACACTGTCAGGAGCTCTAATTATTCATTATTCTTATGCTCAAGTTCAGTGACTGCTGCCTTTTCCCATATATCCTCAAAACAGCCTGTGGGTTTCTACTGTACTTGAACTCAAGAGAATCCTAAACAGTGCATGGATATGATGGTACATGATGGATGCTGATGCATTTTTCAGTTAATATTTTTTACTCACCCCTATTTCCTAATCTCTTTGTTCTCTGCCAGGCATTTTTTTGGTTCTTTTGCCTGGTTCTGCCTTCACTAAACAGACAGAGGAGATGACAAATATCTGTGTGCTTAAAGACTGATTTCACCTATCACTTCACCTGCATTTGACCTATTGCTGACCCTTCATTTGCTTTGCAGTCTCAGGCAAACTGCTGTGTATTAATTCCCATAGCTCAGAAGAGAATTTCACCCCTCTCCGCCATGTTTTGAAGCTCTCTTGTATTTATGCTAAAATTAGTGCTTCACAGGCACTTGGCTCAAATCCTGTGTGCTGCTGTTTGCTACAGAGTCCAGGTCAGTTGGTATGCAGGGAAGGGATGTTCAGTTCCTGGTACTGGAATGCTCCATGCTTCAGGCATCAACTGTTTTGGTCTAGTGTTTTTTTTTCTGTGGAATATTCCTGTTGAACCATTTGCAACTGAGATACAGGCAGCTGTGTATCTGCAGAGAGTAAGGCTGGATTCTCTACCAGGGGAAAGACTTTTGCTTTGGCTAGCTCGTGGTGTTTCAAGAACCCCTTAGGCATTGCTCACTGCTGACTGCTGCCCTCCAAGATTTTCCAGCAAGCAAGTCAGAGATCAGGTGAACCTATATGCTTCCAAGATGATGTAATAACTAAACTCTGATCTGACTGCAGCTCAATCACAGCCTATAGATAGATGCATTAACAGCTTGGAGGAGAGGGGGTTCTTCCCAGGGTACTGTTGGAAACTTTTTGCCTCTTAATGTTACATTTGCTGCAGCTTCAATTTCCAGTAAGAAATGGTTTAATTTTGATAGCCATCTTTCTGCTGCTGAATCGTACACAGGCTGAAGGTTCATGAATACTGAATGCATTCTTGTCATCTTTCTGAAAGGCTAGATTTACCCAAGACCAGAATGGTGACATATATAGGAGGACAGGTTGCTTGGTGACCATGTCTGCTGTGCCCTTGAAGTAAAGTGTGATTGTAAGCTTCCAGTCTGAAAGGTTATGGAATGTCTAACTATCAATATTTCACCTTTAAAAGTTGGATAGTCCTATTAAAAAACATAATATGCTATGCCAGAATTTCCATTGTTGCCCATAGATTGCATCCTTGAAGATGGGCAAGTTCTTGCCTTCTGGAACAAAAGAATCAGGATTTGTCAAACCTCAAGTACCCTACTTGTCACTAACATTTAATTGCCATGGCAACCTATGTAACTTTTCTTCAGGAAGATGAAGTAAGGTGTTCCAGACCCCGTAATAGGAACTCCTCTCTGATCTAAGGTCCATGTGTTCAATGCTGTAAAAGTAAAGCTATTGTTCATTAAATGACAGGGTGCCAGCTAAGAGAGTTGTTCTCTTGTTTTCCACACATGCCTACACCTAATGTGACTGGTGTGACTGTGAGCCATGAAAGTGCTATACAAATAAAAAGTAGACTTATAGAAGTATATCTTCTGCAAGTATAAAAGCATAAACAAAAGCACAAATACCTAGATGCATAACAGGAAACTTGTTTCTTATTGCCTTTGAAAGAGTAAGCTAAATTTATTCTGCCTGCTAGTTCCAAGTAATCAAGACAACAGGATTCTTTTTCATCTGATGTGTGCAAGTCCTTGTATGTATTTTTACTCTAAATGTGTATCTTTTCAGTGTGTTGTCTGTATTTGCAGTTGAGTAGCATTGGCAGTGCTTGGTGCTTTGCTCCATTTATCCTTGTATAAATAACTCCTAGACTGCTGTCTCATTTATAAAATAAAATTAGTGCCTCCTCACACCCTTCCCCCCCCCCCTTTTTTTTTTGTGTCTTTGAAATTCTTGTCTGCTATATGCAACCTCATGTTCTGTCTGTGAATAATATAGTGCCCAAAATATCCTGATTTGGGATACTTGTAATCAAAAGTGATGGCTTACAACTGTCAGCAGCACCTTCCTTTCACTGTGGAATTTTTGCTAGGGTGTCCCATAGGTAGTTGGGTTTTTTAATTCTGTACAGCATTGTGCAAAAATCTTACCAGACCAGAACTTTCCACTTGCACCAACAGAGGTATTTTGTCTATTTGACAGTTGTTTTGAAGGTTCAGAAAGATTAAGGCCAGGGAAATAAATTAAGGATGACTATATTTCTGTGATGAAAAGGTCGTACTTCATTGCCTTATATTTTTTAAAATGCCACGTTTTCCATACTTTATGGAAACTTACCTTCTTTTATTTAAAAACCAAATTCTGAAAGAATCTGGCTGAAAACTTGTGGTAAAATATATCAGCTTTGTTTTATTTGTCCTGCTCCTAAATTTTAAATGTACAACTGCAGAAGTAACTTGTTTTGTGTGTGTGTGTGTTGAGTGTCTCTTCCTTCATTAAATAAGCTCTTTAATATATTGCAAATAAGTATCTGGTGTGGTGTTAACAAGGGAACATCTGATGTCTTGGGATGAATGCGAAAACACTACTAATATATTTCCCCCAGAACTTCATGATATGAGAAAAAAATGTGCTGGGGCACAGATTAAGTGGTTTCTATCATCTTGAGAATGATTTCTGCCAGAACATGTTGCTTTTGTTGGTATAGTAAGTCTATTGGCATCTGCACTATGTATTTACTCATTGAAGGTGTGTGTTTCATAAAACAACAGAATCCACTGGATTGGAAGGGACCTCCAAAGGTCATCTAGTCCAACTCCCCCTGCAGTAAGCAGAGAGGTCCCCAGCTAGATCAGGTTGCTCAGAGCCCCATCAAGCCTGACTTTGAACATCTCCAGGGATGGGGCCTCCACCACCTCCTGGGGCACTGTATTCCTGTGTTCCACCACCCTCACAGTAAAGAAGTTCTTCCTAATGTCCTATCTAAATTTACCCATCTCTATTTTAAAACCATTGGCCTCTTGTCCTATCGCTGCAGGCCTTTGGAAGCAGTCCCTCCCCAGCTTTTTTGTAAGCCTCGTTCAGGGCCCTACTGGAGTCTTCCCTTCTTCAGGCTGAAGAATCCCAGCTCCCTAAACCTGTCCTCATAGCGGAGATGTTTCAGTCCCCTGATCATTTTTGTGGCCTCCTCTGGACCCTCTCTGTCAGGTCCGTGTCCTTCCCATGTTGAGGGTTCCAAAGCTGGACACAGCACTGCAGGTGAGGTCTCCCTAGTGCAGAGCAGAGTGGTAGAAGCACCTTGATCTGCTGGCCATGCTGCTTTTGAAGCAGCCCAGGATGTGATTTGCCTTCTGGGCTGCCAAATGTGTATTGTGTTGGCTCATGTCTAGCTTTTCATCCACCAGTAACTTCTATCACATCCTCCCCCAGCCTGTATTAATAACAAGGAATATCCCAACCCAAGTGCAGGACCTCGCACTGCACTTTCTGAACCTCATGAGGTTCACTTGGGTTCACTTCTCCAGCTTGTCCATTTTCTGGATGCCATCCTGTCCCTTTGGTATCCACTGCACCACTCAGCTCCCTGTCATTTGCAAACTTGCTGAGGGTGCACTTGATCCTACCATCTATATTGCTGATGGAGATATTAAACAGCACTGGCCACAGTATGGACATCTGAGGGACACCACTTGTGACCCATCTCTATCTAGACATTGAACCACTGACCACTACCCTCTGTATGTGACCATCCAGCCAATTCCTTATCCCCTGACTAGTCCATGTGATGCCAAGGCATTAGTACAATTAGCACTTGAAAGCAGAGAGCATAGCAGAGGACATGAGTGCTAATCCATAGTATTTGTGTGGAAATCAAGTAAACCTGATAGGTTTCAAATCGGAGGTTGAGGTCTGCTGGTGTACCAAAGGATGAGCAGAGGAGCAGGATGGTGTTCTGCACTTGCATTTCACTGTCAACAATTCAGATGAGATGAACTGCACTTCAGTAACATGTAAGGTAGGGAGTAGTGTTTGAAAGCCACAGGTGGTGGAAATGGCTTGCCTCAAGTGGGGTTTGTCTGAAGATCCCTGGAAGAAGTGCCATAAGACAGCATTTGGGCCCTCTTGTTTCTTGACTTGGAAGCAAGTAGTGACAAGTCTGCAGAAGATTCCAGGTCCCTGATAAATTCAGAAGAAAGGATATCACAGAATTACCTGGGATCCTCTGTGATCATCACATCCAGCTATTTCACCCACTCCACAAAGTCTGTCACTACACCATGTCCCCAAGCACCAGATCTGCATGGCTTTTAAACACATTCAGGGGTGGTGACTAAGCCACCTCCCTGGGCAGCCTGTTCCAGTGCCTCACAACCCTTTCCATGAAAAAAAATTACCTAATGTCCATCCTGAGCCTCCTCTGGTGCAGCTTGAGTCCATTCTTTATTGTTCTGTCATTAGTTGCTTGTGAGAAGAGACCTGTGCCTACCTCGCTACAACCTCCTTTCAGGTAGCTGTAAAGAGCAGTAAGGTCTCCCCTCAGCCTCCTTTTCTTGTAGACTAATCAGCCCCAGTTCCCTCAGCCACTCCTCACAGGACCTGTTCTCCAGGACCCCCACCAGCTTAGTCACCTGTCTCTGTCCCCACTCCAGTGCCTTGATGCCCTTCTCCGGTGCCCAGAACTGAGCACAGTGCACAAGGTGTAGCCTCACAGAAACTGAGTACAGAGGGACAATCACCTCCCTGCCCCTGCTGGCCACACTGTTTCTAATACAGGTCAGGATGCTGTTGGCCCTCTTGGCCATCTGGGCACACTGCTGACTCATATTCATCCTCCTGTCCCCATCTTCCCTAGTCTTTTTCCACCAAACAGCCATCCAGCCATTCTCCCCCAGGCTTGTAGTGTTGCATGGGGTGGTTGTGCCTGAGGTGCAGGACCCTGGTGATATGTACCAGTCCCTCAGTAAGCATTCAGGAAGGTAACCTGGCAGGTTTGTCAAAACAGCAGTGAGATCTGTAGTGTCAGTGAGGAGCACTTAATGGGTCTCCCTCCTTCCCCTGAAGGAACCACATCCTAGCAGAATCCAAATAGTAATTTTAGTCCTGTTAAGTGAGTATAAGATCATGTGTCAGTACCTCACCTGTTTTTCTTCATTCCTTCAGTTATTTTGGAGGTACTGCTACGAGAAGGATAAAAATGTACTATGGATCTTTCTTAGATCTCTTTTCTTTTCTCGTAGTGTTTAGAGGCCTTGTGCTCTAAGATTGGGGTTCTTCTCTTTCCAGTGTCTCCTTGTGAGAAGTACTAGGCACCTGCTCATTAAGATCAGGTGGTAGGGGTCTTTCTTATTTTGAAAGGGTTAAGTGAGGATAAATGCTATGTTCTTAGAACCCAAGCAGTGTGGAACTCAGTGCGTGCAGGCAAGAGGAGACCTTCTTGCAATGTGACCCTCCAGATAACAGAGAAGTCCTTGAAGATTGCTATGATAGCCTTTCCCTAGTCTTCAAGAGGAGTAAAAAGGAAGTTAAGGGAACTTTGGTCAGCCACCTGTACCACAGTCCCTGGAAGTCTTATGTATCATCTCCTCAGGGACATTTTTGAGGCTGAGAAGATAATCGACGTTTGACCCAGATGTAGGAAAGGGCATGTTGTACTAGACCAACCTGAGTTACTTTTGCAATTAAATTACTAACTATGTAGATGTGGGGACAGCAGTGGATATAGCATTTCTTGACTTTGGCTTCAGTGAGGGTCTTCTCATCTCTCACTGATGAAGCCATGGAAATACAGATTGTTAGAATGATTGAAAACTGCATGGATATCTAGGCTGAAAGAGTGGTCTTCATGGCTCAGTGTTTCATTAGAGAAAACCAGTAAGTGGCATGTGAGAAATTGGGTCAGTAGATGGTTACCTAGATGGTAGGACAGGATGCACCCTGAGAAAAAGTTGTAGATCACATTAAAGTGACAAGAGAATTTAATAACCCAAATGGTAGAAATGTAACTTCAACTGGATCTTGAGAAACCTGAATTTGGGACCAATATAAACCTCAACAAGTTCAGTGAGAATAATGGTAAAGTTCTGTGCATGTCCCTAGACGTGATAGGAGCTGTAGAAATGAATAGAATGTTGTTAAAACTAATTTGTCAAAAATAAAAGAGAGATGAGAAAATCAGCTGTGATTATCATAGTAGATCTGTTTTCACAGAACAGTGCTGATGATTGTGTGTTTTCAGTTGAGATGGTTCCTTCTTTTAAATTCAACTGTGATTGTGAGCACTGCAAGATTTAATTGAAGGGGCCAACCATGGAAAGGGGAAAAGCCAATCAAGTAAGAGGCAGGATAATTTGAAGTATGATTTTATCAGTAATCCAAAGTAGGAGTGGAGACAGACAGAATGGGGTCAAGCTTTGCACAAGAAAGAGAGAAACACCCAAGTTCCGGTTACCCAAACCCACGACCAAAGCCCCATTGTTGGAAGCCTGTGGGTGGGAATGTTGCAGTGTGCCCCAGGCACCAGCCCTCTCCTGGGACTCGCCAGAAAAAAGATGTTGCAGTCATGTGCTGGTCATTCTTTGTGGGTTTGCTGACTCCCAGATCAACACCAATGCCAGCTGCATCAGGACTATGTGGCTTCAGGGCTGATTTCAATCTTGAAGCAGTTTTATTTTTTTCACTTAATGTCCAAGGCAAGAAATCCTGCAGACATAAGATTGATGGGAGTCAAACCAGTTTGGAGGCATCAGATCTCACTTAAGTTGCTCATAATTGCATAGACAACAGGAGGGGAAAAAAGAATCCAAAATGTTTTGTGTTCTGAATCCAGGAGTCAGTTTGGAAAAGCCTGGATTTAAACTCTTGCCTTTAGCTGATGTAAGCTGATTCATGGAACAGCCCTCAAGTGATTAAACAAACAAAACCTTATTTAAGACGTGGCCACGGTCTTTTGTTTCCTTGTTCAGTGCATTTCTGCAGAATACTTCTCCAACCTACGCCTGTGTGATTAAAATAGGCACTGCCGTTGATTTACTGCCCCTTGTGCTGCTGGAGTGCTGTGCCACAAAAGTAACACCGTGTGGAAAAAATGCTCTTGAGTAGATGTGGATTTCCTTCCTGTGGTTGGTAGTGCTCTGGCAACACTTGCCTCCAAACCATGACTGTAATTACAACAGCTGCCATTGATCTTGGACGTGGTGAATGATATCTGTATTTAGCAATGAACACACAGAGTGGCAACTGACAGACTTGCTTTTCCTGCTGAGCCCTCACTCCCCACCCTCCACCTCGCAGCCCCTCATTGTTATTTCAGCCAAATAATGTTATTTTTAGGATATTTCCTTTTATTGGTTTTTCAGGAAGTTGTTGCTAGATGTGAACACAGTTTTGGGTTGGTTTTTTTTTTTTCCACTCTTGGGATTTAATACTTTTGTTGCAGCTTAGTTTAAGCATCTGCATTCATGGTGGCACTTTCACTGGAAAAGATTTTTGGTAGGGAAGTCTCTGCTTCTGCTGGATACATTTTCACAAGAGGATAATTAGGACCTGGTCTGGGTCTCTGAGGAGGCAAATATGAAAAAAAGGAAATAATTTGTATGTTGTATGTCAGGAAAGTATATTTCAAAGAGAACATGTTTCTGACAAACATTTCTCGTGTAAATTTACTATTCTTGCAATAGGAGGATGTGTGTGCGTGTTCATATTTGCTTTCAGTTTACAGAATGTTAGAGGCTGGAAGGGACTTCGAAAGACCATCCAGAAGAACACCTCCCCTCCAACCCCCCGCAGAGCAGGATCTCCTATAACAGATCACACAGGAATGCATCCAGTATCTCCAGAGAGGGAGACTCCACAACTCCCCTGGAGTAGAAGCACAACCTTTCAGAAGTAGAAGCATCGGCCAAGAAATAAGTGTATACACAAAAGCTGTCTAAATAGAGTGTGTGGGAAGCTAATCGGCACCAAGAGATTAGATTTGTTCTAGTGATCTTCACTGAGGGCTTCCAGGTGTTCTTATGCAGGCCTGAGCAGTGATAACTTTGCTGAGAAATGTCTGTTTCCTTATGATCTTCATTCGGTACTGCAGTGGCAATACAATAGTGCAGTGAAATAACCCTCTGAGAAGGATGCATTACTCAGCTCTCTGTTTCTGATAAACCCTGCTATGGAGGCGTGCTGGCTCCCAAGTGTGCTAACTCATTGCAGTGCCATGATAATGCATCTCTTTGAACCCCGAGGCCAATGCTTGCCCAGAAACAGTTTTGCAGCTTTCCCCTGCAGTCAGAGCCAAAGCTTTCTGCCAGCAGGGGCATTTTCATACAAGGGGCAAAATGCAGATCTGCAGTTGTTCTGTATTGATCTACATGTCAGCAGCCCTTAGTGGGGACTAGTAAGTTCAGCCAGCAAAATTCAGGCTCTTCTGCAGTGTGCTTTGGTTCCTGGGGACTGTAATAGCTTGGGGCCGTATCAGGTCTGCCACTACATCCAGGGAAATGCCTTTCAGCAAAGTTAAAGCTGGGAGCAGGTCAATCACTTCAGCAGGCATCAACCTGCATTTGGCTGGGTTTGCAAGTTCACCTGTGCTGCCTCTCCTCCTGTTTGGGTGACTGGACTGTTGTGCCTAATGTGCCTTTTACCTGTCGTCCTGGATATGCTGCCTGAAAGTGAACTACATTTGTCTCGAGCCAGTGAATCCAAATCATATTGTTAGACTGCGTGTATAAACCCCCCCAGCCCATTGAAATTAGAGTGTAGAAACTTAGAATTCTGATTAAACCCTGCATGTTATGCAAGACCATTTATGAAATGAACTTAGAAAATACAGAGCGACAGCATCTCAGGTGCGAGTGCAACAGCCTGTAATCACAATTTGACCTAGAAGATGAAGGATCATTGTTATGAAACCAAAAGTAGAAACCTGTTTGAATTCCTTGGATGTGATCTGCTGTTCCTTCCACCTCTGGGTGGCCCTGCTGGTTAATGCCAGCTGGTTTGGCAGTCATGATTGATGTACACAGAGCCTTGACGTAAATTGGGAGTCTACCTAGATTTCTTTCTCCTTTTTTTTTTTCCTTTTTTGTTTTTTTTTTGTGCTATGTGGATCTTGGTTTGGGTTGCATTGAATTCCATTTTGTGCTTAGGCTTTGAAGTGGGTTTTACTTGAAAGACTGAAAGGCCCTTGAGCTGGGACATGGAATCAGTTTACTGAATGACCTTTCTCTAGATGCTACAGGTAAGAGGAAGTGTTCCTGGACCCCTTGTACCAAAGTGACATGGTTAATATGATCCCACCACTGCTCTCTGTTTTCAATGAGTTACTGAGAAACTGGCTCATTCAAACCTCAGGTTGGAACTTAGATGCTCCTTTACCAAAATTGTTCCTGTAGAAGAGCCCCAGTAACACCTCTCTCGTAATCTGCCTGGTGTCCTAGACCCCAAAGATAAAAGATACTTGCTATGCCATAAACATAGAGCAGGAGTAAAACCACTGTTTCTGAAGATAAGGAGAGGCAGTGCAGAACATGCCTATCCTCTCACTGTCTGGGAGTATCACATTACACAGATATTTTTTTGAACCTTGAAATGTTTAAAATGAAGCTAGTTGCTGTGTGATTAGTGGCAGCACCATGTGAACATCTGAGTCACTGGAAGCACAGCAGTGTCTCTAAATCTTGTAGTTAAGGTAGTTACAATTAGTTAGCACAGGAGTCAGTGTCGACTTTGTAATAGGCATTCAGTCTGCTCCATGTTTGAAAATTTATATGAAGAGTAACCTGGGTTATAAACACAGCATTGTAGGCAACAATTTTTATGAGAAAAAAAAAAAAAGTACTAAAAGTGAGTCCCAAAGGCAGTAAGCCACCTACCAGAGGTCTGTCTCATGCTTCACATGTTAAGACTTGGCCCATGGGTCTCTCTTCTCTGAAATTCTGTATTTATGGATAGCTTCTCTCTAGCTCCAGACTACAATTGGTACTGAGACTTGGTAGAGTTGAAGAGGCATCATTTCATGGGACTGTGCTGCAAGCCAGATTTTACCTCCCAGAAAGTCTACCTGTGTGATACTGGGCATTGAATGGTCACTTTCTTTGTGATCTGAAAACTTGATGGATGCATCAGAGCACCCTGATGGATCACATCTTTTGTCCATGCTAGCACAGAGATGGTCTTTCACAGCAGTGTTGGAATAACCTAGAATCATAGAATCATTAAGGTTGGAAAATATTTCTAAGATCATCAAGTCCAACTATCAATCCAACACCACTATGGCCATTAAACCATGTCCCAGAAAGCCACATGGACATGTTTTTTTGAACACAGGGATGAAGACTCCACCAGTTCTTTGGGCAACCTGTTCCAGTTCTTGACAACCCTTTTGGTGTAGACATTTTTCCGAATGTCCAACCTAAACCTCTCCTGGTGCAACTTGAGGCTATTTCCTGTCACCTAGTCACTAGTTACTTGGGAGAAAAGACCACCAACCTCCTCATTACAACCTCCTTTCATGTAGGGCAAGACGGTCTCCCCTTCTCCTCCAGACTAAAGAACCTCAGTTCCCTCAGCTGTGGGAACCTGGATTATATTATGTAATATTTAATTATTATTTTTAGGAGTCATAGATGAGATCTGCAGTAGAAGTTCAGCAGACTCTATGATCTGCATTGGTTTATGGCAACTGAAGATTTTTTGGTGTACTTTGTGCTTAAAAAAGGTGTTCTCTGCAGCTGGGGAGAACTCGATGACCAGCCTACACAAATCTTCTTTTTGCAATTGTGGAGGATGGCTTAGGAAAGCAAATAACTTACATGTTTGTTCAGATTTTCTGCTAGAGGAGACAGTATTTCTAACTTCAATATCATGGCTATAGCAGTGTTCTTCTAAGGACTTAGCTATTACTACAAAAGGTAGGGCTGTGTGTGTAAGATTTGCTCTGCTCACCACTCTTCTTGGTTATGAATTCTGGCCTTGTCAAGTGGATTGTTTTCATAACTGCTAAGCAACAGGGAAAAGCCAAATCACAAAGCATCATTAGAGCAGCAATCTGCATTTCTGTGGCCTCCTGGCATGAAATGGAGTGAGTCTGCACACTGCAGCTAACTGCAGGAACACAGTGGGACAAAGTTTGAAGGCAAAACTTTGATTTTCTTTGTTAGACTGCCTTACTAAAGCTCCTAATTGCGAAGGCAGTCAGTGTATTTTTATGAGCCAGAATAATTCAGAGCTCAGTAAAGGGAGTGTACTGTCCTGCCTGGTAGTTAAATGGATAGATTCAGTGCCTCACAACTGCCTTACACCTCCACCAAATGCCAGCAGGTAATAAATACTTCCTGTATGCTGCAGATATGAAGGTTGATGCATGACAGTGCTGGATGTGGCTATAAGTGACTCAAGAATGGTTTTCATTTAGGTATTAAACTGGGCCAAATATAGTATTTTAGGGTTTCTTTTTAAGTTGTTGAAAATGCATGATCTTCCAGCTTAAAGAAATGTATCAAGTGCTATGTAAATGCAATTGGGCAGCAAACTGTCACTTTTCTTTTTTAACTTGTTCACTGTAAATTTTTCTTGGTTTAATAAACCTGTGAACTGAGCAGATGAGTTGGAAGCACATAACCTTGGAACACTTCCTCTGTGTCTGAGTCACAGACATTCCAATTTAGCTTCAGGGGTGATTCTCCTTGGATTCTGTATTCCGCCAGCAGCACTGGTTTTGCCAAAAAATGTGTCTTATTTCATCTTCTGAGTTATTCTTAGTGCTAAATACAATACAGCTGACCCCAAAAGACCGTGACAAGGGACAGCTGCACACTGTATAGTTTTCACTTCAGCCTTTCTGGTTTGTTTGGTTTAGGGAAAGCTAAGTACCTCGTTTCCTTTGAGCACAGTGGACTTTGCCTTGGTGGTACTAGCTGATGCTTGTAACTAAGACTGGATTTCTGATGGGATGCGGTCATGTGTTCTTGAGCACCCTAGACTTTGACTCCTTGTATGTTAGAAGCAGAAAGGGAAAGCTGGTTGTTGCCAACTGGTTCACACATGAGCAAAAGCTTTAATTTATGATTCTTCTTACAACCCTGTGTTTCTTTTGTTTTTGTTAGGTTGCCAAAGGTGGAAAGGCAAATTTCATGAGTCCTACCCAGCCCGTGTGTAAACATCAGGTCTGAGAAGTGCAAGTCTAAACACCTTTTAGCAGATTTGGTCTCTAGCTTCATGTGTCTTGTAGGATGAGATTGTAGCCATTGTGCCTTTTTTTTTTTTTTCCCCCCCTAATAAACACCATTTAGCTGCTGCTGTTTTCACCTGGGTTACCTTTAGTAGCTCCTAGAGTCTTCTGTTTCAATATAGTCATGGTGAAATTTGCAATTAAGATTTATCAATGCTGTATGTAAGCATTTCCTGAGGGGGTTGTTTTGTGGGTTGTTGGGTTGTTTTGTTTTGGGGGTTTTTTTTTTGGGTTTTTTTTTT
>VWZI01001472.1:132350-273431 GCA_013396835.1 Psilopogon haemacephalus
AGAAAAAAAAAGAAAAATAGAAAAATAGTTTTTTGCATTTTTTTTTTTCTGAAGGATTGTAGAGGTTGTTTTCTTCCTAGCACTATGTGTTGGTCTTTCTGGAAGGGCATCTCAGCTGAGAGTTGCTGGGTGTTCTCTACATCTTGCTGTGTATATATACAAAAGAATTTTAAACACGAATACTGATAAAAATAGTAATTACAAATAATTAGAAAAGTGAATTCTTGGTCTAGGAATTACTAACTATCCATGACTAGGAATTACTACTGACTAACCACCTACCAGGAGCACAGTAATGCTGCAAAATAGCGCTGGACAGAACATGACAATGCAGTGTATAAATGCACCTGCCAGCTATGCTAAACACCTTCTCCTGATTTATCACGTCTATTAAGAAGGTAGAAGGTGAGGGTTTGGATAGCCTTACCAGGCTACTAACTCTTGTTTCCAACCCAGAGGGATTTTGATTCAGTTGAACTGTTGTTTGGATTAGTGTTTATTGGAATTAGGAAGGGAAGCACCCCTTAAGTGTGCACTGCAAACATGATTAGGTATGCAGGCTGCCCTTACTTTCATCTGCTTTTTAGCAGTGATCATGCAGTTTGGGGCATGATGCTTTCTCTCTCTTGTTTGTAAGTCTTAATAAAACATTAATAGTCTTATTATGCTCCCACATCTTGCTCTCTAGCAGGTCGTCAGGATGGAAATGCTCTTGCTACGAAACTAAGAGGTTAAACTAGAAGAATATATACAAATTCTCTGATTTGGGTATACTTCATATTTGTTGTGTTTTGTGTTTCCTCAAGTTTAGTTTTGTGTGGGTTTTTTGTTTTTTGGGGTTTTGGGTTTTTTTTGTACTGGTGAGCATAAGATGATCAGCAAGAATGCTCTATTTTACTGGCTTTTGAAGAATTTTCACCATAGAAAGGAGAAGGAAAGTCTTATTTTTTTTTAGTGCCAAACATATGCAGAAAGAATTGCCTCAGCTTCTGTGAAACCTGGCATTTTACCTTTCTTGTGAAAAGCAGTGACTTTTAGTATTTATGCAGCATCCCAGCATGACAGGCTCAACAGAATTAAATTGCATATGACAACACGAATACAATGAGATCTTTATCTTCTATCTCAGTTGTGCTAATACTTTAAGGTCATTATGACTTCTCTCTTGGAGAGCTCTAAACGGTCACTGTATTTATATTTATTGATGACTCTTTGTTATGCAGGAGTTTTTGTTCATCTTGGAATTTATTTCTGTTTCATATTTTTCTCCTATCTACCAAAACCAGGAAAATTATAATGTTTTGATTTTTATTTATTAATAAAAGCTGGCACAAAAATGTCAAGGGGAGTTATGTTTAGGTAGGGTATGTGATAACATGAGAGCAATCTTGAACCATATGAAGCCCAAGGGCAAAGACATGGGCAGTTTAAATAAGTGCCAAGCCTTGTCATCTACCCACTTTACTGGCTGTTTTGTGTGTTTCATGTTGCCCCAAGCTAGGATGATATGGAAAAGAGCAGAAGGTACTGGCATCTATGAAATCTTCAGATTGGAGTTTAATGTTGCACTCCCTGCTTTCCAGTCTCAATACCCAGTAAATCCACTCGTTTCCCAAGCAGCAAACTGATAAAATTGGCAAAACTTTGTATGCGAAAATTAAAATATATACATCTCTGTATGTCCTTTCTACCTCTCGATTTTGGCAGTCGCTCACATACCTTCTTAGGAGCAATCTTTAGCCACGCTCTAGGGCATCTGGATCAGTGGTGGCAAACCAGGGAAGAGAAGACATGACAGAGGAGTGTTCTTTGTTGGCTGCTTCGATGGTGTCAAGAGCATTTTTGTTGTGAGATATATGGAGTAATTTCCAGCAGAGAAGACTGAGCAGCTGCTTCTTTCCTGGCTCATCCTTTAGAGTCAACGATATCACAAATCAAAGGCTACTACCTAGAGTCTTACTGTCATTAATGTGCAGGATGGGCAGGCAATGAATGTAATGGCTGGCAAGGGTATGGAATGAACTGTTTCAGTCACCTATCACATCTGCCCACCAAAGGGAAGGGAAAAATGAGTGATTGCTTTTTTTAAACTTCAATGCTAAGCCAAGTTACTTTTGATAGTAGCTGGAGCACCTCTGTGAAAGGTGGAACCTAAAAAGCAGCCAGGCAGGGACAGCTGGAGGCATTTGTTGAATGCAGTTTTAAGGTGCTCCATGACAGTGCAGTAGAAGAGTGGGAGGATTAATTGCAAGTCATTAACAGGTCATAAATCTTACTTAAAAAAAAAAACAAACCTCCTTATGTCATTTCTTAATTCTGCCTGGCCAGGTACAAGGGTTAAGAATATCTAATGGTGTTTGAGAAGTGGAAGGTATCCAGCTGTA
Source organism: Psilopogon haemacephalus (assembly GCA_013396835.1). Classification (NCBI taxonomy): domain Eukaryota; kingdom Metazoa; phylum Chordata; class Aves; order Piciformes; family Megalaimidae; genus Psilopogon; species Psilopogon haemacephalus. Next base: position 134,735 of record VWZI01001472.1, read on the forward strand.
ACTGTCTTTCTGTGTAATTCTATGTTTTTCCTAAATGTGGTTTCTCTTTGTTCCCCTTCCTGGAAGCTTGTGTGTTGTAGATTGTGAATTTGTGGCTCTTCTTGGTTCATTTTATTGAACAGATCAAACCGATCTTTTATTTTTATACATGTCTTCCTGCTAGCAAAAGATTACAAAAGCAGGGTATTTACATGGATTTATTTCCCCCAACCCCTCCCCCACCCAGGTAGATATTATGAAAACCTTGTGTGATGCTGTGTCATACTGAGGGCATCAAATAGGTACAAAAGCTAAAGGTACCGTACAAGAAGTGGAACTAATTGGAATCTATTTTTTTCCAGATATCCATACTTTCACTGTCAAGACTTCTTCCAGCTACTGCTTTAAAGCAGTTGGTCTCTCCTGGTCAAAAACCGTCTCCTTGCTTTGTGTTGGTGCATTTGTAAATGATGAGTTCTGGGCTCCTGGCTGCAGTTTAGCAATGGGTATTGGAAAAGAGGGGTTTCTCTAATCAGCTTCCTGCATCGTACAGACAGTTTGTGAAACAGGTTAACGGAATGAAAAACATAGCTTCTCTGAAAAAAGGCAAGCTTTAATTTTCTGGCAATCATAATATCACTTCCTTTCAGTTTGGGTTTGTGTGGATTCTTTAGAGAGCTGCAACTTTTCACCTCAGAAGACATAGTTTTACTCCTGTAATGTATCTTAAGAAACCAGGTCCTAAGTCATCTGAATTCATAGATACTTTCATTTGTTACAGAAGTCTGAATACACACAGAATGCTAAACTGCTTGAATGGAAGCCTGTTAAATCACTGAAAAAAATATTAGCACCCTTTAGTTTTGTCCTTCGTCTGAGAAGAGTCTACAAGTTAAAGGTCTTCTTTGGGGAAAAAAAAAAAATTCATATATATGCACATTTGCACTTTGAGCACTTACAAGCCATGTCTTTCTATTGCATAAAAACCTCTGCCTGACAACTATTTCTCCTCTCCTTTTCCCACCTCATCACTCTGATAGTAAGACTGTAATTAAAGTATGAAGTGGGAGAGACTATGCATCCTCTATCAGGTATTTATAATATATTCTTTCACCCCCTTTTTTTTTTTTCCTGATGTCAGACCACATCAATAACTAAGTGATGAGGATCTTGTCATCCTCCACCCTCCTCTATGCGTCACAGATTGTTATGCACGGTCTTGCTGTTCTATCCCTTTATCAGCTGCTATCATCACACCCATTATATCAGCCTCAAAATGTTAATCTTCAGCTTGGATATTGTTGTACTGGTTGCTTGCATCTGTCAGCAGCACAGTGCCTTCCTTTTGAGAAGTGCGTGGCATGAGGTCATGCTGCAGTCCAGAGGCATGCTAGCATGGAGCCTCTGGGTAGCTCTGGTAACAGCAACCATCAGTCCCGTATGATGCAGCAGTTTGGTATCTTGCTTTTCCACGAAGGGAGAAAGTGATATAGATGTAGCTATTGGTAAGAAATTGCTCACCCCTGCAAGAGAGGCTGTCATAGCTGGACTGTGTGTTACAAATTCTGCATTACAAAAACAGTGATGTGTGGATTCAGCCACCTGTCTTGGGATTGCTTGGAAGAAAATTGCCTTTTGTCTATCCACCTCTTGTGGGTGCAGCAGCACACACCCATGATAAGGCACAGTTCCTAAGATCATTTGGAGCACTTACAAAACAGTGGAGGATGTAGCAAATGCTCTAAAGATACACGCAGACGAAACAGGTTTCAAACACTCCATGTGAGGTACACAGATGTATCTAACTAATGCTTCTCAGGGCAGTGCCACAATCATTCTCTTGCTCTGTGCTTCCATATGCCATGTGAAGGGTTTGACCTTCAAGCATGATGGCATGGAGAAGCAATGCAATTAGGGAACCTCCTTCCAAAATTTTCTTCTTCCTGCAGCCTGCTGTGGTGATACTCCTCTTGTATCCAGTATCTTGGTTGGGGGCACCTGTGTGCCAAGTGAGAAAAACAGTGCTGAGAGATCTATATTCTGATCCATCCATCCAGCTGCTTTGCTCAGCAGATGCTTCCCAGATGTTGGATCTAACAGTTGGGAGCAGGTACTTCATCTTTCAACAACCTCATCAGTGACAGTTATACCAAAAATTAGTTTCTCCTCCATAGCCTGGGCAGCAGTATGCAAATAGAAACGAGTGGATAGGTGCCTGTGACACCTGACATTGTTCCAGTGTTATGGGTTAGAGTGGATCCCTCCCCCAATAACTCATTGTAAATCTGCCACAGAGAAAATTCGCTACCATTCAGGATTTGGAAAGTGAGAAAATGAAATTGTATTTTTAACAGTTTAACTAAATATAACAGTATAGACAAAATAAACTATTATGGGATATAGCAACCTTAGAGAAGGTGAGGATGGATTAAAGTGACAGCGAAGCAGCAGCCAGAGCAGTGGCAGGAGGGCAATAGCAGTGAGTGCAGCAAAGCAGCAAAGGGGGAGATACAAACTGTGCTTCCAGGTGCAAAGTTTTCAATGCTCCAATGAAATTATATTTACTTCCCCATCATTGCCATTTTATGGCCTATGCCTGGCATGTTCATCTCTTCACTCAGAGACTCCAGTACTTTTCCACTTTATAATCAGTGTCTAAGTTTTTTCTGTTCCTAATTTTTTTTTTGATGCCTGAGCTAGAAATCTAGCTCAAATGGCTAGAGTGAGATGAGTCTTACTCTATTTTTGTCTGATTATTACTTCAGAAAGCTCTATGTTCTGGACATAACTGTTTCAGTTTCTGTCCCTCTATGTTTTTTCCTCCATCTTCTATCTCCATCCTTTCCACATGTAGTGGGCATAATTGCTGTCACTGACACTGCTTTGCTGGAGGCCTTGAGACTGCAGCCTCAGCTGTTAAAGCCTGTTGAAGGCATCCAAGCTCACCTAGAGCCTCCCGAGTTCCTATGCAGTGGACTTCCCTACCTCCATGCTTTGGAGAGTGCAGCACAGGTGTTTGAATAAAGTTGAAGAGTTCCTTCTGCATGGAACTCTGATACGCACCATGCTGGTAGCACCCCCACACTGCTTAAGTGAGGGTCTCTACCCATGGAGATCATCTAGTCAGCAGAACAGTGTCCACACAAATGAAATGACATAACCATTCACCTTTGCTGTGTTGTTAGGGGTGGTGGGCAAGGGTGTCAGAATAGTGTGAGTAAAGCTGGGTACAACTGGTGCCAATTTAATGACTGTGTCAATACGTGCTGGAAAGTAACCTGGGTGTGTTTGGTGAGTGTTCCCTTTATAGATCACTCATTTCAGAGGAATGCTAAATAGGGAAGATTTTAAAATTTCAGATAATTAAGCACAAGATGAAACAGTCAAGGAAGGTGAACTGTGCCATTGTGGCTTCCACTTCAGAGCAAGTGTGCAGGCCTACAGCTGCCTGTGCAACAGGAGAGAGGCTGCACTGGTGTCAAGTTAATAATATTTAAGGGTAATACCATTGGAGCCAAGATTCACAGAGCTTTACTTTATTAAAAGTGTTGCACCTTTGGAGTCTCCATGATCTCAAACAGGGTGGAGGCTCATGTATAATGTAAGCATATTGTTTCAAGAAGCTGAAACAGCAGAAGCAATAGTACACAGTTTGTAAATGTTCTGTTGGCTGAAGGGATTTTTCAGTACCATAGGAGATACGGAGAGTCTGTGCTCTTCACAGAATTTTTCAAAGACTGCAGATTCTCACTGCATGTCTGTTAAATGCTGTCCACCTTACTCCACTGCTGGTACTTGCGCTGGCAGATGACAAAAGCCTAGAGATAAATGAGGAGGCTGCATTCCTGTGTGGCTGAGATGGGAGAAGCCAGAACCCAAGCTGTTCGTCCATGTTTGGGTTTTCATACCCATCAGGGCAGGGGTAGGGAACACATTGCAGGTGGCTGTAGTGCAGGCTGGAAACATTTTCATCCCTTGTTCTGGATCAGTATTCCCAGTTCTGCTCTTGAAAATGTCTGCTTGTGCAGTCAGGAGCTGGAGAGAAGGAAAAGGAGCTACTTCTGTAAGCCCTCACATTCTTTTCCCTTCCTGTGCAAGCAAAAAATCAGAGTAGTTTTCTTCATTCCTTTGAAACATGAAAGAAAATTACTATTCTCATACACACTTTTTCTTGCAAGACTTAATTTGAAGTTTTGCCCCTTCCCTCTTTTGCTTGAGGTTCCTCTTGCTATATTTTCAGGAGGGCACTGGCTCCCGAGAGCAGTCTGGTCAAGTTTCACATGAACCAATCTAGGAAGAAGATGCTAGTTCCATTAGGGTGTACTGTTGGTTTGCAGTGGCTAAAGCACTCATGTTTCTTTAGCAGGAATCACATCATATCTATCTAGGTTTGACTCCCTAGCTGAGATACCTGGTTCCAGGTAGATCAAGTTGGAGAAAGCCCTTGGTGGGAGGGCTGACCTGTAGCGACAAGCTTTAACATCCCTGTCACTACCCCCTTGAATGTAAATGGATATTATCTTAAGCTTCTAACTGCAATACAGCCTTCAGAATGGGAAAAGTTCCTCTAAATATATATTCCAGAAATCAATCAAAACTTCTACCTTTTTATTTTGAGAAAATCACCAAAGTTCTGGTTTTTTTTTATCTGAACATACCATAAACATTCAAAAAGGTAATAGGTAGATTTTCCAGCAACCTCCAAATACCAAGAGCACTGAATACAAGTGAATTGTTTTAAAATCCCCTCTGGTATTAATGCCATTTATTTGCATCTTTTCTCCCAGCTGCATTTCTGCTAACTGAGCTGCATTTGTTTTCCTTCTGAGAATACTTTGTTCTGGTCCCATTGCCACTGCAAACACTCACACCCACAGTGAAAGACTTCTTAGTGGGCAGAACTTACCCGTATAGTTGCACCCATTCTCTGATCAGAACATTTACCAGATTCAAATAAAGCTGTGAGGAAGGGAAAAAAAAAAACCAAAACAAAACCAACCAACAACTTTGTTGTTTAAACTTTGCCTGAATTGCCTATAGAAATTACTCTGACAGTGCAAAGAGGAGGAAGCACCACCACCACCTCTGGTTTGTTTGGCAACCCCCCATCAGAATCTGGCAAGATGTAGTTTTCTGTGTGTGCTGTGTTTTTTTAGCTGTCTCTATAAAACTTTTATCTTTGGTGTTGCTGGTAAACAGAGCATGCTGACAGTCAGCAAGGGGGTCCAGGAAATGACACAGGCATGGAGTTCATTTTGATGGCTTCATAGGATAACATGGTGTCATCTGGCCAAAGGATGGTTTGACTAAAATAGGGATTTAAAATTGAGTCTTGCTAGTCATGAAATGAAATTGTACCCGTGTCACACAGACCCATTTCCCTGAATGTAAAACAGTCAGAATAGAGCTGCCCACAGCTTCAAGTCTTTTGCAGCCCTGTAAGTTGTACATATTCACGATTGTGTTCTCTCTCTCTCTCTCTCTCTCAACCTACATTTATTTTCTTTTCCTGCTGTGATAGTTTTCATGCAGATCCAAAATGACACTGCATACATCCAAATCCTTTGCTACCCTTAACTGCAGGAAGATCAGTCCGCTCCAAGTCTGTTGCTTCTGTGACACTCACAGGCTGAGGTGCTCTCTATCCTTTGTGCAAGATTGATGTTAGATCCAGATGGAAAAACAGGACAGTTAGGAGGCTGCCAGCTGAGGGTATGTCAGTGCTGCACAGTGGCCTGCTGTGTGGAGAGCAGTCACTAGGCTGGTACCTCTGTGTCATGGTAGGATGCTGGGAGCTTAGATACTCATACTGTGTTCTAGGGTGTCACTGTCAGCACTGCACATGGGTGACAGCAGCAATGTTGACTAAAGCAGGGAGCAGTACTCTCTAAAGCTGATTTTCTCTCTCTTCAGTTTTGGAAGTAACTTGGTCATAGCTAGACCAGAGCACTGCTGCAGTTGTCTGTTAGAGGGCAGAGGTCTACTTTTTGGCTCATCAGCAGTCTGTAGTTGTCATTATTGCTTTGGTTGGTGATTGAGGTGCTGCAGATGGAAGGGTTTGGCAAACACAGTCCTGCAGAAAGCCAACCCTGTTAAGTGGATGGTGTCTTCAAGGTCCTAGTGGTACTGGGATAGCCTGGAGATATTTGTGTGATTTTTGTGAGGGGGAGAGCTTGCCTTTTGGGGCTGGCCTGTTGTTTTCTTACACTGCTGTTTTGGAGTTTTATTGCAAAAGATCTGGGGTTTGTATGTAACAGAAGAGCATTGTGTGAGGAGTGCTGTGAAGGATGGTCGATGTGGAATGATGTATGGGGGTTGTATTTTATTGTTCTGAAGACAAACATGCCTCTCCTCTCTAGCTGCAATCTGCTAACTCACTTGAAGCAAGGTCAGATTTCATCCCTCGTCTCTGTTCCTTTCTGCCTATACTCTAAGAATGTTTCAGAATATTCCTTCTTCAGTGCCAGAGAGCTTCATGCTTACCTTCTTAGCTCTGCAGTCACACAGAGCTCCTGGGTGTTTCCCACTACATCTGCTTCACACCCCTCCACAGTTTGAGCTGAGGCAGATAAAATAGCTGGGAAAGGAGGATACCTGGAGAACAGGTCTTCTGAAGAATGGCTAAGGGAACTGGGATTGTTCAGTCAGAAAAGGAGGCTGAGGGGGGACCTCATTGCTCTCTACAACTCCCTGAATGTTGGACTGAGGTCAAAGTTGGTTTCTTTCCCATAGCAACAAGTGACAGGACAAGAGGAAGCAGCCTCTAGTTGTACCAGGGGAGGTTTAGGTTGGATATTAGGAGAGCCCTTCACAGAAAGGGTTCTTAAACACTGCAACAAGCTGGCCAGAGATGTGGTGCTGAGCACCACGGTTTAGCACCAGACTTGGTAGAGTTAGAGGATGGTTGGACTCAATCTTGAAGGTCTTTTCCAAGCAAAATTGTTCTGTGAAGGTCACAGGTATGTCAGTAGTGGAGGCAGGGTTGCCAGCAGCAAGAGAGCATTGAATAGTCTCACATTTGTTTGTGTGACAGATTTTAAAGGTGACCAGTTAGCAGGATGATTGCTCACATGCAGTTACACGGGACTTGCCATACCTCACACTATGAGGGGCTACAGCTGCTTCACTGCAGAGTGTCACAGCAATTCAACCACTTCTGGTGACATCAGATTTCTGAAGCATGCATCTGGTGCTTATCAAAATGGGTGTGTCTGCTGCATGGGAAAAGACAAAAACATGCACCAACAGAAGACCACTTCAGAGTGGATCAAAAAGGGCCTCACTAAAAAGAAGCATAAGTGACATCTTCAGTGCTACATGAACTGTTCTGGACAAGAAAGATTTTTGGTCACCTCCCAGTTAGGTGACTGTTGCACCTTTTGTTTCCAGGCTATTGCAAAATACTGAAGAGGAGTTTGTGGTGGTGACACATGTCAGGTGGCTTGAAGATATGGTATGAATCCTTGCTTCTGTTGAAAGGAGCAGTCTTTCACCACTGCATTGAAGCCAGGATTTTTGTTTCTTTGTGTATTTCACCATCTGTTAATCTCAGGAAGTGATTGAGAGAGAAAGCGCTACTAGTACTTTGAGTCACAGTTGAGCATTGTGCATGGGCAGCTGTAAGATAAGACCATTTTTCTCTCAGGAGCTTTCTGGTCATTGGCAGCCTTGGTGACAGGTGATGGATGATGATGTAGCTGTTGGGGCAGCCAGAGAAATGAGCAGGTTTGGAAAGCTGCCTTGCCTGAACAGATGTTCCTTGCACAAGCAAATTTGGAAAGCCCCTTCGAGCAGATATAGTGTGACCAGATCACTGCCTTTAATGGCTTTAATTTTCATGGCAGAGAAATCAACAATTTTGAAATGGAAAACTTCTTAAAGTACATTTCCTGCCATTCTAATGTAATCAGCAAGAAATGTAGTAAGCATGCAATACGAACTAAGGAAAAATGGCAAACCTGTCATAGCGTTTTACCCTATTTCTATCCCTTGCCAAGCACAGCAAAAGGATTATTTTAATGAGGTATTTTATTTTGTGGTGATATTTGGAGTAGAGAAATTCAAGGGAAGTTTGAGAATACATGCTCAAAGGGAATGGTCATTATGAAGGAAGTAAATTTTTTCAGCTTTCCAGTGCTGGAAGTATTTCTTGACAAGAGCGACATGCTGCCTATCTCGGTCAGCACTGGTAAAGGCGATACCTTGCTGCTTTGGGTACACTGCTACCAGCCAAATTTTTGCAGTGAGTTTTAGCTGGCAGATCTGATCCCCTGCGTTCTGCAGATGTCTATGGATGAGTGTTACCTTTGCTGATGTATCAGCGTGGATAGCCCTGTCTGCTGCCGACTACTAAACACATCACCTGTGGAGGAGTTCCTTTGGTCTCTAAGGAACTGGCATAAAACGTTCCCACTCCTGTGTTGCATTTCTGCGAGTTCGTATGGTAGATGTGAGGCTTGAGAATAGTGAAGCAAGGTCCTAATTATTTCTTTAAGGATTAAATATTTATATTGTATCAGATTTTTAAAAGAGCTTTCTGCTTAACTGTTCACATAAAAAAAAAAACTTAAATGAACCCAACCATTTAGATTAAAGCAGCATTTTTCGTATGGGCATGGTTACTCAGAAAAGCCTGGTTTCTCCAGGCCTACCTTCAGCACACAGGCAGTCTGAGGCATTTCACAGGTTGTGGTTATCCAGCCAATTCTTATTTCTAAATATATGCATTTCTGAATTGCAAGAGCCACAAGCCTAGACTGGGATTCGCTGAAGTGGTTGACTCAAGAGCAGTCCTAGGCCTGCCTGGAGCTCAGTTCTGGGTGGGAACACCCCATGTGAGGGAGTTTGAGATGACTGCCTCCTGAGCAGTTTCACTGGCAGTAAATGTCAGGCTTTTCAACCTTCTCGAGTTTCCAGGTGAATGCCATTGAACCACTCTTTATTTTCCCTCTATTAAATATCTCCTCACCTGGCAGGGGGCTCTCCTTATTCTTCTGTGATCTCTTCTCTCTCCCCAGCCTTAATGTAGTATCAGTGCTTAATGCTGCTTGACAGAGTTCGCTTCCCTTCCTGATGCTAGGCTAAATCCATCTCATTCTTCACTGAAGGGAGAGGCAGACTGAGAACAGATTTGATGCTACAAGTGATCTGAAGGAAACGTTGTTCTGATGTCACTGGGCCCTAATGTTTTGTTGATGATTTTTGTAGTATCTGCTGATTTTTTCTCATGCCTCTGTTAAGTTTGATGGACTCTGGTTGTATAGCAAGCATCTTGGAATACCAATAGCCTCCCTGAGCAGGAAGAGCTGCAAGTCCAGGGTTAGTATAGGTGGTTGACTTTAACTGTGCATGATGCTGTGGTATGTTAGCCAGAAGGATAGGTGAGGAAGTCCTCTTCAGATTATCATTGTTCAGTGTCTGTTGCAGCTGAACACTCATCTCTGTCCTTGCCTTTCTAAGTTAAGCATGATTTTAGGGATGGAGTGGACAAGCCAGTACCCACCTTAGCCAGCTGTGTTGGCAGTTTTGGCTATTTTCACATTTGAAGGAAGTAGTACACAAGGCTCAGCCTCTACAACTACAGGATTGTTGTACCTAATATTGGAAAGCTTTGAGTCATGTTATCATCCTGTTCCCATTTTCCTTCCTCCAAAGAGATCTGAAATTATAAGAAACTGCATTCCTAGTGATGCCTTTTAAGTTTATTAACTTTGCAGGGCAGGCACCAGGCCCTTTAAATGGTCTTAAATGGAAAACAATTTTTTTTCTGCAGACTTCTCAGAGGTTGGTGACTTCACTTACCCTTCCTTAACCCCTGGGCTTCATTTAATCCTCAGCAAGCTCTGGCTGCACTCACAGTCACCCTCTCTTTTCCTCTCTCTTGCTCTGTAACATTCTGCCCCTTCTGTTCACAGATCCCCAGAGTGCACAGCTGGTGTGTTAAACTGTCTGCCCTGTTAGCACTTCCTTGTCTTCTGCTTCTCACTCCAGATTTATTCCTCCTCCAGCTTACTCTGGGATCCCTCTCTAAAACTGTATTTGTTGAACACCAGGATCTTCTTTTGCCCAAAGTCTCCCAGTTTCACACCAAGTTGCCCTAGAAGGTTATTATGCTCAGGCTTCGTCCTTCCATTTATTTTCTGTGGTATTGTTCTGTAGTGCTGCACATTCAGAGATCTCTCTGCCTTCTGTCTGAGATTTAAACAGGTAACAACAAGCCTCATTTTACTGTTACTGAATATGGATGTTAAGATTTTTCTTAATAGAGCAGGTCCCATCCCTGTAAGGGAATCCAAGCCCATTTGGTCTTTTGACCAAACATTGCCTCCTTCAATTATATCTAGAAATTTAAAGGATGCAGTGAGCATTTGGAGCATGTATGGGAAAAAGTAGTAAGTTCTTTATTAATTAACACAAATAATAACAAAAAGTGCTGCCTAAATTCAGATGTGTGTGTGGACATTGAGAGGTCAGTGTGGAGCTGACTGTTACAGGCAGTTTTGAAAATGTTTATCTTTTTACATCTCAGCTATCTTTTATGGACCTCATTTACAGCTGTAATTTGGGAAGAAAGTTGTAGGGGGGCCACAATTAGTTCAATTATAATTTTATATTAATTTTCTGTGCTTCTTCCCCGGCTTCCTTCTGATGCCTATGTAGGATGCAGCCTGATTTTGACTAATGGCCATCAGGATTTTACTCAGCAATAGCTCAGCATCTTCAGCAGCTCCAGCAGCTGTTTTCATTTTCTCTGTTTCCTCTGAACAGTGAAGAAGGAGGATTTACTCATAGTTGAGCAGTAACTAAGAACTAGTTTTGTACGTGGTGTGAGACCAGCCGCCTCTTTAGAAGCAAGCCCCCACCACAGACGGGAGGGAAGGCCACACACAAAAGCCCTGAGCTGAGATACAATGTTTAATGAAATTAGTACAATTACTTTACCTTGTTTGCAGAAAAGCACAGCAAAAGCAGAATCAGACATAAAATGACCCCCACCACTCCCTGACCCTGCAGCCAGCCCAGCTGAAAAGACCAACACCCCAAAACCAGTAGCAGGAAGCCTCCCATGTGAAATACAGCTCCAGAGTCCCATAGAGATTTGCTCCAGCCAACACCTTCCTTATACAGCAGCCTGGTATTGAACAGGCATCATCAGATTCACTTGGCTAAAGCCATTAATTTTGCTCTACTGTGTTCTTGGTATGTCAAAGGAATGCAGCCCAAAGAAGACACATCCTCGTTCCAGCCTCTAGGACTGGTGCTGAACAGATCATGTAAGAGAATGAAATTCACCATAACAGAGCTCTGCTCTGTTGTCTCCTGTTCAGTTTCCAACGGTCTGCTGGGTTATTTCTGTGCATCTTGGATCAGATCCTTAATTTCCAGGTGTCCTCATCTAAATCAAGTGCAGCACTGTTCCCCTACCTTACAATGAACAGTGAGCTGGAAACAGCTTTGCAGTGCTTGTGCAGAACAAAGTAAGGAAGGAATTAGTAAAAATCATAAACTTCTGTGGATTTGGATTTGTGTAAGGATGTCCAGAAAGTCTGTCCCAGTTATTGTAGGGTCTAATCTAGCAAAAGCCATTCTGGAAATAAAAGCACATACCATGAAGATAAATTAATTCTACAACTTGTGCCTTTAACAGTTCTGAAAGAAGCTGGATATATATTCCATATTCCTTAACTGTGGCATTCCTCAAAATGTGGGAAAGTCAGAGAGTGAAAATTTGAAGCTGTGGAGTGAATTGAAGTTACTTTCATGCAAATTGTACTTAACAGAAAAGATGTATTTAAAGTCATTTGTTTAAAGTGTACCTGAGCGATTCAGTCACCCTGGGAACTCAGCTTTCGCAATTTATTATGGTACCATTTCTCTGTACTCTTCCTGAAAATTTCAGTTCTGAGTTTCAGTCATGCAGGGTTCCCAATTTCAAAAGGGTATTAAATGTTGCATCATTTCTGATTAGACTTTATGAGAAAAGGGGGGAAAAAATAAAGGAGATACAGGTCAGGCTGATGGCCTAGGAAGCAGCATTTCATTGAAACTGCCCCTGGGAATGCTCTGGAGAAGGACCAGTTTCTCTATCTGTATTTTAAACATGGAATATTACAGAGCTGAGGGAAAAAGCCCTCAGGGGAGAAGGAAAGAGATCTGCAGAAAAGGGAAGGTAAGAGCAGAGCAGAGTAGAGCAGCAAAAGTGTGGTGGCTAATAGAAAGATGGAGAATGAGCAAGGCAACTAGCAAATATTCCATAAAGCAAGGAGAAAATATGTTTTTATTTAATTTTTACAGATCAGGAAAATATTTTCCCTTTAAAAACATTTTCTCAGGACTACTTAGAAAAGCAACTTGCTTCTAGTGTTTTGACACTTCATCAGCGAAACCTCTTCTTTAAATAGTGTCTGTCTGAAGTCTCTGCTCTAGGTGAGACAAAACCTGATTTATTTCTTCTCTTAGCAGTTTTTGTCTTCATCTGAAATATTTCCTTTCTCCAAATCCCGTTTTTTCTTTATTCCCACTGCAGTAGTTGAACTTTCTCTTTTAACATGTGTTAACTACCACACTCCTTCATTCCCAACTCCGAGTAAGCAGCTCAAGCAGATCTGGGGAGACAAACCTCCTTGAATGTCCTTTGGCTGAAAATGCCTTTCTCGGGTGTGCTCTGGGATGGTTATGCTTTCCAGAGCTCTTAGTTTCTTAGTTTGTGTACTCTTCCCTCCTCACCTCTTGGCCCTTTTGAGTGGGGCCAGTGTCATTAACACTACAGTAGAAGCTATAGTTACTCTTCCTCTGAGTTTGAGGCTCTGCAGAGTTGAAGGCAAAATAGTTCTTCCTTCTCTTATGTTCAGTCTGCAGAGAGAGAAGTATCCATTGTGGAGACTCAGACTCCATTTCCATCAGTTTTGGCTGTATTTGCCTTTTTCTAATTGATTTTTGGGGTCTCTCGTCATACTGACCTTGAGGGAGCAAGCAGAGTTACTGACACAGGCAGCCAGCATACTGGCTTTGCATACAAAGGATCATGCTGCTCATCCAGCTTTCCACAGAAACTTGAATAAAAATATGACTAGATGAGGACAAGTACGTTTTGGGTTATCATTCTGATAAAACAGCACTTCAGAAAGATGTAACAATCTCCTCCCAGGGTGAAAGGAACAGAACAAGCCAGCTCGCAGGCCATGGCTTCCAGCGAGTGAAGGCAAAGCCTTTTTCTTTCTGAGTCAATCTCCCTGCTTGGACACTCCCTAATTTTAGTCATTCAGTAGTTATTTGGAGACTTTGCCAATGCTGGAAAGCTAAAAATATTTCATTTGAGTTTTCATAACCCTATCATTAAGCAAGCAATGCTCACTTGATGAAAACAAATTGTTTTCTGGGGAGCAGGTTGAGGCAGGAACCTGAGACATCTCAGGAAAGCCTCTCTGGCCAGAATAATTATTAGGTTCCATGGCAATCCATTGTCCAGACCCAGGATTTGTTGTATTAAGAAGATAGGTTTGATTAGTGCACTAAGGAAAAAATGTGGAGAGAAGTTGCTTAACTCCACTCTTGGGGAGGGGCTGGTTAGAAGAGCTTGTAGTGACAGGACCAGGGGCAGTGGTTTGGAGCAGGGGAGATTTAGATTGGACATCAGGAGGAAATTCTGCACAATGAGAGTAATAAATGCTGGACTAGGTTGCCCAGGCATGTGGCTCAGGCCCCAACTTGCAGACATTCAAGATCAGACTTGATGTGGCCCTGGGTAGCCTGATGCCCTTGCAGGTGTCTCTGCTGACTGCAGGGAATTTAGATAAAGTGATCTTTGAAGGTCCCTTCTAGCCCAGTGCAATCTGTGATGCTGTGAATTAAATTTAGTGAGTTTGAAGGTATTTTATTACTTTCTGGAAAGGGTTCTTTATGAAGCTTGTTAAAACTAAGTGCTGTTGTGTCCATCTATAATGTGTAATTTGTTTTTGCCTAAACTACAGGATAATTTGTATTAAGCTTTGATTTTTTTGTTTTTCATCATTTTCACTAGTGTTAGTGAAAACTGTTTTTAAGGCCTGCACTCAGGGATGCTTGCCAGAGGTCAGCTTACCTTTTATAGGAAGCAAAAACTGAATGCCAGCACAGTAAACAAACTGATCTTCAAATATCCTTCCCCCTTTTATGCATTTATCTCCTTCATGGTCTTTCTCACAAGAGAAAATGATGCAAACTGTGCTTATAATCATAGTAATCACTATCTCATTGGTTCATAGAATGGTTTAGAACCTTAAAATCATTTAGTTCCAATCCCCTTAGTGTGGGCAGGAACACCTTCCTTCTAGACCAGGTTGATCAAGGCTCTGTCCAACATAATTCTAGAAACATGGAATTATTAATCTCCCACCTTTGGCATTTTCTTTATTCTTGGCCATCCTGAAGATGGTCTTGACTTTTGCCTTTTCTTATCTGTAGGTCTGTTCACAGTCTCCATGAGCTTCCCAAAATACTAGGATGTTTTCTCTGGCTGACATGGGCAAGTTTTTTCAGCGCCTTTAAATGCATCCCATCCACTCCCACAGAGCTCTGTAGAGCTGCTGTGACTCACTTTCATCTTCCTCTACCAGGCATGACATTTTGCTCCCCAGTTTCTGCTATGCACCGGCGGGTGTCTGAGGGCAGAACTTGCAAGTGAAAACTGTATATTTATATTCCCACACAGTCTTAGCAGAAACGTAGAGTATTTCCTCTGCTGAAGTTATGGTTTGCTATCCAAATAGCTGCATATGGTTATCTGAACTTCAGTAATTAAGCAAGAAATGGAAGAGTAAAGTGATGGGATTCTAATGTCTCAGACTCTGTCCATCAGGATGTCTGCAAATAGCCCAAGAGCCCAAGTTTATTCTTCTCAAACTGGACAAGAGCAGCTGTTACTTCATCAGGTTTTTTGGAATGCCAGCATTTTATTGGGAGTGTAATATAACCAAAAGGGCAGGAGAAGGCAGAAGAGAAAATGGGAAACAAACAAGAAAGGTAATTCAAAGGAGAAGACCTCTTATCTTAGGTGTGATTTCACATATTGTGTAAAACTATGTAATTTAAAATACTGTATTTTAAATGTAGATATTCTATGTGGACTTGGCCTAAAGAAACTTGCAAAATAGAGGATTTAAATTAATCTCTGAGTTGCAGCAAACCTCAAGAGGTTTTAAAAGAGTTGTGAAGCTTTTTTTTTTTTTCTTTTCACTTCCAAGGTGAAGATTTTGAGCTTAATCTCCCTTTGCGGTTCTGGCTAATTTTAGATCTGTGATTACATTATGCCAGGAGAGTGCAGTGCTCCGAGCATCTCTTCATTCTCTGTAGCTTGTATATTGTGTCCCAATGACAGAGGATGTGCTCATGTGAGAGAATGGGCAGTGGATTTTATGGGCAGACTAAACCAATTTAATTTCCAACACAGGGCACTCTAGAGAAGGTAGGAGTTGACAGCAGATAATAAAATGAAGTTTGGGGTTGTGGCATAGTGCTAACAGAGACATAGAAATTATGAGAAAAAGGCAGATGGAGCTCTTTGGTGACTGGGCAGGAGAAGTGCTCAGTCTACTGAGGGAAAAATGTGAAATGGAGATGGACACACTTTCATCTGTTCATGCAAAGACCTTGTGATGGTTTCCCTATAAGGGAGAACTGTGATGCTCTGTGTCATCTACCTCTGATACTCAGCAAACCAGAGAGAGCTTCTAAAGAACAGCTTAAGTAAAGGATTTGGCTGGGAAAGATATATGAGGAAAAATTTAATAGTAGAATGCATAGCAAGCAGTGATTCAGTTTAGCTGAGGAGTAACTAAAGCTGCTTTAAACCTCAGAGAATTCTGCTAACTTCAGCATTTATTTTTGTGCTGGATAGGAATTTTTTAAAAAGTCATATTTTTGTGCTAGAATGGAAGATTATGAAAAATGTTGATTTTCACAAGGATGGTGTGTGTTTCTCTTTTACAAGGCCTGTTTGACGTTGTCTTTTTCCACTGCTTTTGATGAGTTCAGGGAAGTACAATTCAGGGATGACTTCGCTGATCACTACGAGCTGGGGTCACTAGCCAAACACTTTTGTCTTGGTGAATCACACAATCCTGCTGTGCATCTGAAGAGCTCTAGCAGAGTTGAAGTTACAGTATACAGGAGGATTTGCTTGCCTGTGTCTCTGGGGAGATACAGTTCATCCAGAGTTGGCATCCAGTCACTAGTGGTGTCCCCCACAGATCACTGCTGGGCCCAATCCTGCTTAATATCTTTGTCAATGACCTGGATGAGGGAATCAAGTCCAACACTAGTAGGTTTGCAGATGACACCAAGTTGGGAGCAGGTGTTGGTCTGTTAGAGGGTAGGAGGGCCCTGCAGAGGGACCTGGACAGGCTGGACAGATGGGTGCAGTCCAATGCCATGAGATTTAATCATAGAATCATAGAACGACCTCAAAGATCATCCAGTTCCAACCCCCCGCCATAGGCAGGGACACCTCCCGCTAGAACAGGTCACCCAAGGCCCCATCCAACCTGGCCCTTTTTTAAAAATATGGAACACTTCACGAATTTGCAGGTCAAGTCCAAGTGCCAGGTTCTGCACTTTGACCACAACAGCCCCATGAAGTGCTACAGGCTGGGGACAGAGTGGCTGGAGAGCAACCAGGCAGAGAGGGACCTGGGGGTACTGGTTGAGAGCTGCACATGAGCCAGCAGTGTGCCCAGGTGGCCAAGAAGGCCAATGGCATCCTGGCCTGGATCAGGAGCAGCGTGGCCAGCAGGACCAGGGAAGCCATTCTGCCCCTGTACTTGACACTGGTTAGGCCACACCTTGAGTACTGTGTCCAGTTCTGGGCCCCTCAATTTCAGAAAGATGTTGAGGTGGTTGAACACGTTCAGAGAGGGCACCAAGGCTGGTGAGGGGGCTGGAGCACAGCCCTGTGAGGAGAGGCTGCAGGAGCTGGGGTTGTTGAGCCTGTAGAAGAGGAGGCTCAGGGGAGACCTTATTGCCTTCTACACCTGCCGGAAAGGAGGATGTAGCCAGGTGGGCGTTGGTCTCTTCTCCCAGGCACCCAGTGACAGAATGAGGGGACAGGGTCTCAAGCTGTGCCAGGACAGGTTTAGGCTGGACATTAGGAAGAAGTTCTTCCCAGAGAGAGTGATTTGCATGGGAATGGGCTGCCTGGGGAGGTGGTGGAGTCACCATCCCTGGAGGTATTTAAAAGGAGACTGGAGTAGGCACTTAGTGCCATGTTTTAATTGTTATGTGGTGTTGGGTGGATAGATTGGACTTGATAATCTCAAAGGTCTTTTTGGGACCTGATTCTATGAAGAGGCTCAGATAATGATGATTAAAGCAAGAGCTACATAAGCTAAAACTGTCTTTCGGCATGATGGCAATACAGGTGGGTGCAGATCAATGTCGAAATTGGACAACATTTGACAGAATGATTGGTCCCATTTGACTATGAGTGGCCTCGGCAGCAAGAGGAACATTTTGCCTCAGGATTTTTTGGATGGAAAGAAATCTCAATATTTCAGTGAAACGACTGAAAATATATTTGTAAATTAGTGAGGGGCATGGGGTGTGGGGGAGCAGGAAGAGAGGGAGAACCATTAATCAATTCCCAAACTAGCTTCTCAATATGAGTAAAGTCAGAGCATGATGTGACATGGTGAAATATTGTCATGGTGTGTATAACACCTTGAGGAAGCAGTGCATGCTCTTTAAGAAAAAGTGTGGTGCCTATGTTGCTCTAGGTAGAAAAAGTTTAAATAGTTTATTGGAGCTTACTGGGTTGAAAAATAGGTTTTATCCAGAGAGATTTGTGCAACAGTTGGTAAAACTCAGGTTTAAATTAGCTGTGCCTCAAAGATCTCTAGTTCAGATGTGTAATTCATCCATTGCCTGTATAACAGCCATCAGCTGTTACCCTGCCATGAATACTTCTGTGAAAGGGATATTTATTCACGTCAGCTAGTATTTAATAACCCAGGATGGGACCTGGGGCAGAAAAGGCCTCCATAGTAGCTCATAGAGATTTATTTCTTTGTCGTCAGTCTATGTAACACCTGCTGTGGGAAAGAGCTCATTTCAAGGGTAATGCTGCAAAGATATCAAACTGATTCTTTATTTTTTTAGCCTGTGGACTTAGTGACTCCTGCACGAGAAATGGAAGTTGTGTTGGATATAGAATAAAAATGAAATGCAGACAGGCCAGAGATGGTCCCTCAATACACAGATTCGCTTGAGTGGAGCAGAGCTTAGTCAAGCTGTTGAGACCCCCATGGGACACAAAGGCCCTTCCTGTATCTCTGAGCGAGAATGTTTCCCACACTGATAGGCAGCACAAACTGGAGACCCAGGGTGGAGTTTGCTGAACTCCGTTTTTTCCAGGTAGTTCCTGCCCTTCTTCCTCCCTACAACCTCCTGTGAGTCAAGGGAGGTTTGTTTCAATAGGAGATTAGGAGCTATTCACTCTTGTTTGTTTAGGACTGTGGTTTAAGGTCTTTATGTAAAAAAGAGCTTGTCACTTTTGCTGTACCTCTACCTGTGTCAATATTGTCCTTTGCAAGTGAGAGGACAAGTTACACGAGTCAAACATAGGTATTGTCACTTGTATATTTCCAAGCTTTTCAAGAAAATTCTGAATACAGCTGAGAAAGGTGTGTCCTCTGTTTTTTTTCCTGCTGAGTTTCTTCTTTCCTGTTGGACTCAGGAGTTCTGCTCTAGGATAGGGCATGAGGAAGAACTACAACCTGAAGTCTATCTGTGAGGTGGAGAGCAGTGAAGCATCATATTAGGCTGTTTCGGTGCAAATGAAGAGATGATAAACTCTGCAGTAAAGAGGCACTAGGAAAGGAGTGCTAAGTCGCCTTACCAGATGGTGTTGTATGCACAGTAGTTTTGCTCTCACAGGCTGAAACCTGAGTTAGGAAGAAGCTGCTTTGTGACCAAGTGACTCATCTTTCATTCAGCTGCAAATTAACAAAAGCGCTAAGCCCCTTGCGCAAAGAGCAAGCTCCATCGCCAAGGAATCGCTGTCAAACAAAGCACTGCCCATGGTGCCTCAGCCTAGCTGCTGTGACAGCTTGTCTGTGGTGTCGCAACTCTCCTCCTCTCTTCCCTAGGTTGCAGTGACTGCCTGTGTCCAGTGTACCTTAGAGCCAGTTTATTTCCTAGTTACTGTTGGCTTCCCTGCTTCCTGCCAACCTTACAGTACCTCCCTTATAGCAAATAGAAAGGAGAGATCTCTGTCCTGAACTGTAGAGATCCACATCTGGCCGATTTTCCTGGCTAAACTAACTGTGTGGAGATAACCTTCTCTAAGAGCTGATTTTTTTTTTTTTTCCATATAAGGTATGTTCCTATGTCCTTGCTTTGTACTAAAACTTCTGAGATTCTCCCTTTCCAGTGGTCTCCCCAGTCCGCACTTCTCCAGTGCTATCTCCTCCTTTGGAATTCTCTAACAGAAGTTGTGGATTAAGGCTAATGGTGGCTTTTTTGTTTGTTTGTTTTACTCCTCTTTTCTTGGTGGCCGTGGAGGTTGTGATCCTGTTATAAGCTTCCCAGTTCAGAAGACAACACAGCAAGTTGGACTGAAGCATAAAGAAAGGGAAAGAAAAGAAGGGATTTGAAATTCAATAGCAGAGTATTGGCAAAACACCCAGAAGTAGCTAGAAATGTAGCCTGAAGTTACTCAGGTGAGACTTCATGCAGATCCTGCGAGAAGTCCTTTTTAACTGTTAGGATTGTTAAGTTGGAAAAGTGGACTCCTTCCTACAAAGGAAGATGAAATGTTTCAGCCAGGCGGCCAGAGTTTCACAGCACAAAGCCTTGGCAACAACACAGGACAAACGAATTTTTGTGTTTTTTTATCTCACCACTGCTCACAACACCCTCCGTGGTGCTGACACAACTCTTCTTCAAGCCACACTGTAAACCAGTCCAGTGAATTTAAATCGCAGCTTTATCCCACAAGGATTCTTCCTGCACATGTGAAGGGGCAGGGAAAATGAGAACTGAGATGCAAAAAATTTCTAAATAAACTAAAGCTGCTGCCAAACCCTCTGCATTTAGCCACCATGCAGCATCGGAGAGGCATGCATGCCTCCACCATGCATGCATCCACCATGCATGCGAGAGGACAACTGAGGATCTGTAATGGTTTTACTCTGTGAACTACACTGCCTTGATTGTCTCTCTTACTGTCAGAGCTGAGGAGTGCTGCAATTAAGGCTTGTGTGTGTACACATGGAGCAAATTAATTGACCCAGACTGTCTCAGAATTAAACTTCAGCTGTTTTAAATTTGAAAAGGTGAACCTCCTATAAAAAAAAAAAGTTCCTATAGTGTAAAGATGAGCTTTGTTATCACCTCTGGACACCTCTGTGCTGTGTAGTGGTGAGTAACACGAAGAGCTTCCAGAGAGCATTTGCTGCCTGGCAAAGCTGATGTCTCCCAACCTGCTGAACAGCCTGGCAGGGCAAAGGTGCTTTCTACTTTGCAGTTTGTTATTTGTCTTTTAGGTCTTAGATAGGACTTTTCATTTTATTTGGCTAGTTCTAAAGATGATCTACTTGTTCCATGAAATAAATTAAGATCTTAACAATGGTTATAAATACTTAAGATGTGCCTCTGTGTATATGCCTATATATAAAGTTTGCCTATAAATACTTAAAAGAGTAGATGTCAGGAGGATGGGCCCAGGCTTTTTTTCATTGATGTCCAGTGACAGGACAAGAGTTAGCAGACACAAACTTGAATGTAGGATGTTCCATCTAAATTATTTTACGTTGAGGGTGGTGGAGCGGTGGAGCACTGGAGCAGGCTGACCAGAGAGGTAGTGGAGTCTCCTTCTCTGGAGCAATTCCAACCCCACCTGGACACCATCCAGTGCAGCTTGTCTGAAGTGAGTGCCCCTGTCTCATTTTCAGGATGTATTCCTGGGTCTCTAAGTAACCTAAATTGAAATTATTCAAAATTTTAAAGTGTGGATTGAGTTTAGGAGGTCTGTGTGGGATTCCTTGGAAAGAAGAAATATTTTGTTTTGTAGATCATAGTAGGATAAGAATTGGGCTGTGTGGGGGAAGACAGCATTGTGAAATTCATGGATGGTTTTCTTTGCCAGATTATTAAGAGTTTAGCTGTTAGTCACTGAAACAGACATCAGCACAACACCAATAAATCCCCTTTATTCAGTGTAAGAGCATGTAAATTTTGAATGTAGAGCTTCTTAAGGACCAGAAGGTGATTTGTTATTCAGGAAAGCACAAGTGCTAATTCAAACTGATTACAAGATTATTATATACAAGATTATTACATAGAAGTGCTTTAAACTTCACCTGTTTTCGAATATTTATAACCAAGTTGTAGCTGAATTGTGACTTTCCATTCCCTCCTTGCATTTCAGAGTGCAGAGGATGTATTAGATGACATTAGCACAGCCTGACCATTTTTTTTCTGATGCTGCACATATGTTTTATTTAGTGCTGGGGTTTTTTTGAACTTCTATAAATATGCTTTGTCATTTCTCATCAGCCTGACTTCTAAATATTGGAGAAGGGAGTAAGGAAAAAAGTCAGTTCCTGCATATAGAAAAGGAGTTAAAATTTTCTTTGCACCAGTATCTGCCAGCCAAGAGGCATTTTCTGTTTACATTTCACCATCTCTTCTTTCTGGAGAAGTGTATTCCAGAGGCTGTCCATGCTGTGAAGCTCTCTGCGGCCTTGTTATTAAGAGCTGCTGATCTGCCAAGCAAAGTTCCTTAATGCAGATTTCAGCCACTTCAGGAAATTCTCTTTAGTTTTCTCTTCCTGCTCTTTCCCCTCTGTCTGAAGAGTAAATGTTTCTTGGAGAAATTAGGGGAGACAAATCTGCAGACTCTGCTGCCTGTCTTCCGTAGAAACTGAATGAAGAGATTTAAAGAGTGAAGTTTTCTTGCAGTTCATGAGAAAATCTATTTCGGAAGAGCATTAATGTTTTGATCTTCTGCTTTGCCTCCTTCCATATATAATTATAATTTCCATTCTAAATCCACAGTGTGGTCGGTGTGCTCTTGAGTGACAGGAATAATTGTATGACAAAACAGCCACAAACAAAATGCCTAAACCCACCAGAACAAAACCAAAAAAACAAACAACAAACCAATCAACTGAAACAAACAAAAACGAACAACAAACTAAATCAATCAACCCCAACACTAACAAAACATTGAAGACTTTTTGTTTACATGTGCACGTGAAATTGCAGTGCTGCAACAGCTCTTTTGATCAGATCAACCTATCTTATAGCATAGAACAGTCTTTCTTGCTTATGTGCTCTGTGGCTTGTGAAATGGAAGCTGTGATTTCAAACAACTAAACACAACTCACAAAAAGAGGGGCAAATGGCTCCTTGACACTGCCTTGTTACCTCTCCTTCATTAACAGCCCCTGCGAATTGCCTTGCTTGGAATCATGGCAATGATGAAATGCACATCTAGGTTGCTTCTCTGGAGTATTTCAGATGTCGTTGGTTAGTATGTGTAAAACAGGGTCTAAGTGAATACACTAAATACAATCAGCAGCATAAGGGGGGATAAGCATTGCTGTGCTGTGTTTGCTGTGCCTGCCTTTGCTTTATGACTGATTTACATAAACAAATCCAGAAAAAATATTTCCACTCTGGTACCTTCTGGGTGACTCAGCTGTGGTGACAGCCCTGTTCTGACTGGTACAACTGCACTTGTATAGTTCCCATCTCAAAGGGCTCAGGATGCAGCAGATCTGTCCTTTCTACTGGAGGGATATGTGTTTCACAATATTCCTTCTAGCTCTGTATTTTCAAGCAACATAAAGACTTATTTCACATTTGCTTTTTAGTTTTCTCTTTTCACAGTATGTTTATCCTGGTAGAAGAGGGAGAGGTGTATTTACTAGAAGAGTTGGAAATCCTTAAACTCCATTGGATGAGGATCAGGAGGCAGCAAAACCATCCCCTGAGACTATCTAAACTCTCAGAAATTAAGAGAATACTTAGTATCGAGTGCCATCAGTTGAATTCTGAAAGATTTTGTGAAAATGCGCTCACTTTCAGAGGGATGAATTTTCTTGCTCATAGCCCATGACTGGGTTTCAAGTAAGGGAAGAGCTGGGAAGACATAGAAAAGGTTTTAGTATGTTCATAAGAGCAAATAAGACCATGTTGTCTGCCTTGTTGATACTTCTTTAGAAACCGCACCTTTAAACTTTTATCTCAAAATATTATACCATTTGGAAAATCTCTCAGGGACTGATATTGAGTAAGTTTTCAGAGATGAGGTGGTCTCAATCCATTTCCTCTGTACTAGCTCCTGCTTGACAAAAGTGTTCTTCCTCTCCAAGTTTTGACTGGTGCACACACTGCCAGCTAGCCATAATGTGCCAGTCAGCAGGTTCTGTGAGAAGTAGAAACTTTACCAGGTGCATTGAGGAGACCCTTGTAAGTTGTTTTAAATTGTGTTCAGCTATTGATCTCAGTCTTAAGAAAAACATTTTTCAGAAGAGCTCGGTTTCCACATCATCAGCATTGGAGATCACTGTGATACCACCCAAGAGGAATTTGGACTCAGTGTATTTAGAAATCACAGAGTGACTGTAAATTTTAAAGTGCTATATATAGTTCTGGGCATAGCATGGTGAGGCCTCTTGAGTTTGCATAGTTGGTTTGTCTCAAGATACAGGCCCGGTGGTAGAAGATGACTGGGAAGCTCTCCATAAACAGACTGACTTGCATACTAATCACAGAGAGTCCTACCAAGTCTTCTCCTTCCTGCTTTTTAGCTTTTTCTGATTTTTAAAAAAGAAGCTACGTGCTACAGTCCCGTGTTTATTTTTCTGATGGTAGCACCCCAAATATGTTCACCATCAGCATACCTGTGTTCAGTAGATATTCTTCAGCTTTCCTCTTTGATCAAACACTGGTTTACTCTGTTGAAAATGCTAGCAGCTACCTTGGAGCTGCCTGTTAATGCACAGTGCTTGTTTTCATGTGGCTTAGCTGAGCTTCTTTATTCACTTAAAATTTCCAGAGGAGTCCCTCTTGCTCACATACTGTGTTGGTTAAGCCCAACCGCACTCTGAGAATAGCATTGTTTGTTGGAAAGGGCAGAGGCAAAGCCAGTTCTCTCACTGTGCCTATGCAGCTATCTTTTATCCCTTAGCTCCAAGCTATCCAGCCTCAGGAGAAGCAGCAGTAATCAGCTGTGCATTCTACCTTCATGCTTCTCTTGTCTTGCCAGAAACAGTAGATCAAGGACTGAAGAGGTAGTGAGTGCATCTCTGCAGGGAGAGGCAGATAAAGCAGGGGAAAAGTCTCCCAGAGTGGTGAGGTGTAATGGAAGGCAGAAATGCTGCTGACTCTCTGAAGTGCCTGTGGCTCACTGACTAATGTCTTAAGAACTAATATGATTTATGTATTTTAAAAATATTTATATATGTAAAGTCTAAGGTATTTTTGCCGCTGTATTTCCTCACCCCTCCTGGGAAGCAGGCAAGCCCTATACTACTGTCTCCACTGCCTCCTTCCAGCACTCCATGTATAGGTAGCTATGGCATGGCCTGCTAAATTATTCTCACAGTGGTTTATGTGCATTTGCAAAGGGTGAGTGAGGTGTTTGTCAGCTGATCACATTCGCACAAGAGTCACCACATGGCAGCAACCTGCCAGCTGGAACAGGGGCAGCTTTGCTGCTGTAACTGCCTGGGTGTGCGCCTTTACACTGCCTGTGCAAGGTTGTTCTCTTAATGCCAAGGCCTCTGGCAGCAAATATGTCAGTGTGGCGTGGTTGTGATCCATGTAGTGCCAGAATATCTCCAACAAAGCAGGGAATGCAGGTAATTAATGGAAAGGTGGGTGCTGCTGCTGGTGTTCTGGCTTGCTAACAGCATGCACAAAGCAGCGTAAAATTCCCTATGGAATTCCTGGAACAAAATAAGCTTTGGCTGTGTTTCTTCCCTGTTCCTGAAGGGCTTAATCCTGGTTTATCTGCTGAAAACTAAACATGACAAGAGAATTTGCATAGCAGAAGTGTAGATAGCTTCTGTCCTATTTCAGTAGCTGGACAGCACAGTGAGGCTGCTGCTTTTGCCTGATGGATTTCTTTGTGCTGTTAAGTTCCCCAAGTGTGAACAACAGAGAATTTTAAAAGATAGAAATAATTATTAAAATAATTTAGTTGGTATTTAGCCTAATTTTTGGTGCAAGGATGAAGTAGATGCGCAGGTAGAACTGTGGTATTTTCATTGATAATACTTCCCTTTAGGTTTCAGTATGAAAGGACCTGATTGAATCTTTGGCTTTGAAAACATGTCTCTGTATTTCTATATGCTATGGAATTGATAGTACAGGCTTTCACATTCATTTGCTCATCCCTTTAAGACTTCTCGTGGTGGGAAATGCTCCAAGGATTTTTGTTTTTCAAGCCTGGCAGAGCCAGGAGTAGGGTTCTAGGCTGCACTTCTTAATAAAACCTGAATATAAAAACGTGAAGGCTGCTGAGCGTGGCTTTCAGC
Source organism: Psilopogon haemacephalus (assembly GCA_013396835.1). NCBI lineage: Eukaryota > Metazoa > Chordata > Aves > Piciformes > Megalaimidae > Psilopogon > Psilopogon haemacephalus. Next base: position 160,234 of record VWZI01001472.1, read on the forward strand.
TGGAAAGAAAAATAATTACAGTTATTTAATTAACCTTAAATATGAGGCCAAACACAGCAGGTAATTTTTTACACTCTGTTAGCTCTGATACCTGAAGTGTGAAATTCCATTTGAGCTTGCTGTCACAGGATTTCTAGGCTTCTCAGTATGGTCACCACAGTTTTCTGTCATGCAGTATATGCCATGCTATACATGATACTGGAGTGAGGAGGGAGCAGCCTCTTCTCTATGGCAAGCGTCAGGACCAGAGGAAATGGTTACAGGATGTGTTTGCATTTGCTTTGAACAAAAACATTCCTGCTGCTGAATCTGCACACGAGTACAAAGCAGTGAATCTTTGCTCTATGCAGCTTCCAGTGGATTTACAGCTATATCCACAGGATATAGCTGTAGAAAATGTAAGAAGAGAAAGGCAGCAATGGCTGAGATAAGTGCTCACTGAGGACTGTTAAGAAGGCATCACTGTGACCGCACGCTTGGTGCTGCTCTGCTTCTTCTGTTGTGTTGTGCACTTTGTAGGTTTTGCTGTGCAAACATTCTATGATTCTATGCATTTATGGTTTAGGTTGGAAGAGACTTCAAAGATCATCAAGTTCCTATCCCCTGCCATAGGCAGGGACACCTCCCACCAGAACAGGTCACTCAAGGCCTCATCCAAGCTAGCCTTGAACACCTCCAGGGAGGAAGCATCCACAACCTCCCTGGGCAACCTGTTCCAGTGTTCCACCACCCTCACTGTAAAGAACTTCTCCCTAATATCCAATTTAAATCTCCCCTCTTCCAGTTTAAACCCATTATTCCTCATTCTGTCATTACAAGACAATAGCCCCTCCCCAGCCTTCTTGTTGGCCCCCTTCAGATGCTGGAAGGCCAGTCCAGTTCCATTTGATTTCATTAAGACTTTTTAAGCATTGTGACAGAGGAGGGAGAGTTAAGAGTAGAGGAGGAATCCCTCAGGAAGGCAATCTCTCTATCACTGTATGACATAGATTTACTTATCGATTCAAGCAGAGCGTTATCCTGTATCACTGCTGACTCAAAACGTTGACTGAAGTCCATTCCTCTTTACATTGTGGTAGTGCCTTTGTGCACAGAATGTGGTTGCTGCAACCACGTGAATGTTTGCGTCACTCTCATCAACCTCTTCTTTTCACTTGTTATAGAAATAGTCAGCTTTTAGATCCTTTTGGTTGTAGTTAGTCTGTTTTGAGGTTGCCATGGCATGGTTTTCCTTGAGCATTGGAATGTGATAACTGCAGAGAGGTGGAAGTCCTGATATTCACAGCAGCTGGAGTGTTCCAGAAGTGGGTCTTGAAAAAAACCACTGAAACACTTCAGCCTGCTGTTACTCTCAAAATGTATGCTGGTCTTCTTAAACTGGATCAGTCATGGAATAACAGAGCCATTTAGGCTGAAAAAGGCCTTTAAGGTAATGGAGTCCAGGTGTTAATATAGCACTGCCAACTCCACCACTAAATCATGTCCTTAAGCACCAGATCTGCACATCTTTTAAGTATATCCAGGAATGATGACTCAACCACTTCCTTGGGCAACTTGTCAATACTTGGCAACTCTTAGGATTTTAGGAAAAAAAATCTTCATCACATCTCAATCTCCCCTGGGGCAGCTTGAGGCTGTTTCTTCTTGTCTTGTTTCTTGGGAGAAGAACCAAATACCCACCTGGCTGCAGCCTCCTTTTGCAGGGAGTTGTAGAGAGCAGGAATGTATTCTCAGTCTAAAGTCTCTCCACCAGCTTAATTGTTCTCCTTTGGACATACCTCCAACAGCTCCATGTCATTCTTACAGTGAGGTGCCGAAAAATGGTGCAGCCTCACAGGAGGACAGTCACTGCTACTCTATTTCTGATTCAACCGTCTGAGAGAGGACTGCTAGTTGTAGAAATACCAGTCAGAGCTAAAGAAGAGCAAGGTGATAATGGCTGTGGAAAGAGAGGGGGAAAGATGGCCTTCAAAAATGTTGTGAAGTAGGATGTCTGCGTTTAATTATTCCCAGGCAGAGCAAAATCCCTCTTCTAGTCCTCACCTGTGCGCAGCACCTAAGCTTTGATCCTGCAGCCTGATCAATGGCCTTGCCCAAGGTCTAGCTCTAAGCTAAAAGCATATGGGGACAATGGGCATTGTCACTGGTCTGTGTCATGCAGAAGGGAGCCTGAAGAAGTTGCTCCTTTGCTGTCTCTGAGAGCTGCCGTTCTCACCAGTGGGTTAACTAAACAGGGCTGAGGCAGACTACATCTGTGTTTGAGTTGCTAAAACACCTGAGGTGTGAAATCCTATGTCATGTAGGTATGTTCTTAACAGAACTGCCCTGTTTGAGCTCAAAAACAGTTAGGGGCTTGTTTTTCTCAGTTTTAGGGGGGAGCATAGTGAGACTAAGAGAAACTAGCAGGCTTCACTGAAAAATAAAGAGCCTCCTCTTGGATTTCATTGCACCAGGGGTCCTTCTGCTTCATTAGGGGTCCTGCTTCATTCATTCTCTTCATTCTTAATGGCAGTCAAACAATTCAGGCTAGTTAGGAGAGTCAACCAATCTGTGAAGCTGTTCAGATAATGCTTAAGCAATTACCAAATCTTGGAATTCAATATTTTACCCGGCATCTGGGGTTTGTTCTGCAGGTAAATCTGTAGCCTAGAAGCCATAGCTCTCAGTGGTTTCTGTAGGATTGAGAGCTTCTGCCCACATGTCATGTAACATTCAGCAGCTTGTGTGATCTGGCTGGCACTGTGCTCATTGTCTAGCTCTTTAATTATGCTGTCATACTGCACTGTCTCTTTAGATTTAACTGTCATAAATTGAAATGGATTGCAAGGCTGGTGCCATTTTTCAAGTCATAAAGGCTTTCTGGGAGCAATGAGAGTTTCTCCTTCCTTGTTACTACTTGGGTATGCTGTTAAAGGAATCAAGTTGGTACTGTTGGGAAACAAAAAAAAAACCCAACAAACTACTTTAAGTCTTTTAGCTGCAGAAAAGTGATTTAACCTTCAGGCTGCTAGCAACAAAATGTATATTTGGTGTAAATTGCTTGGAGCAAAATCTCTCTTGTGAAGAGGATTATCTTCAGGAGTTAGTCTGACTGTAAATGTGCTCCTCTTTGAATCACAAGATTTTATTTCTTTGGGCTGCATTAGCATCTATAGTGCCCATACAAGGGATGGATTCTGACCTCCCTTTTCATTTTGTAGCTAAATGAGAGAAAGTTTCTCTTCACCAGTTTGTTGTTGTTGTTAGGTTATTTGGGCTATTAAATAACCATGAGAGTTTAGCAGACCGTAACAATCTTTTAGCTTGTCCCTTGGCCAGCCATTTTAACAACCTTTTTGTTTAATTTTCTGCCATCAGTAAAATATCTTTTTGCAGTTTTATGTGCCTTTTTTGTTCTTTAAGCATGGAATGGAGTGTTCTTTTACTCCAAGAATCAGAAGACTGGAAAATTGCTGGAAAGTTGAACTTCGCTCCACAGAAGGCAGTCTGCAGTTGTGGAAGTTGTAACAGTATTCCTGCCTCTTATCCAAGTCTACACTGTCCTTGGATTTGCTTCAAAATGTGCAGTTGTAGATGCATTAGCACTGGAGCAGCACATCTTGGTGTTGAAGTATTCACCACAGTGGGTGGGACAGCAATGTGCCCTTGTGACCAAGAGGGCCAAATGCCATCCTGGGAAGCATTAAGAAAAGTGTGTCCCGGAGATCTAAGGAAGGTTCTTCTCCCCCTCTACTCTGCCCTATTGAGACCACACCTGGAAGACTGTCAAATTTTGGACTCCCCAACTCAAGAGACACAGGGACATGCTGGAGAGAGTCCAGTGGAGAGCCACCAGGATGATTAGGGGACTTGAGCATCTCCCCTATGGAGAGATTGAGAGACCTGGGGCTGCTTAGTCTGAGATCTGAGATCTGATCAATGTGTACAAATCTCTGAGGGGTGGGTGTCAAATGGAGGTGGCCAATCTCTCTTCAGTGGTCCAAAGCAATAAGACAAGGAGTAATGGCTACAAACTATGACATAGAAGGTTTCAGCTCAACATGAGGAGAAAGTTCTTTCCAGTGAGGGTGACAGAGAGAGCCCTGGAACAGGCTGCCCAGAGAGGTTGTGGAGTCTCCTCTGGAGACTTTCAGATCCTGCCCAGATGCATTCCTGTGTGTACTACCCTAGGGAATCCTGCTTTGGCAGGGGTGTTGGACTCAATCTCTGGATCTCTTCCAACCTCTGAAGTTCTGTGATTCCATCAAAGTGAAAGGATCAGGTTGTTCTTGCTAGAGTTATTGTCATGGGGTGATTTGCTTTCTTGTGATTAACTAACAAGAAATACCACACAAATGCTTTGGAGCAGAAAGCAGATGTTACAAAGAATTGCTCCTGTGTATGGTAGTTACATAGCTCATGAAGTCTCTGTTATGCATCCTGGGGGAAAAAATTAAAAAGAAAATAATTATATGAAGATAGATTGTTTAGACATCCAGTGTTCACTCCATTTTAAACTCATAAAATAATTAATAGACTGAGGAAGCAAACTGATGAGATTGAAACAGTCTGTGACCAGTTTGTATTGCTGCTTCTTCCCTCTTCCATACAAGTTCTCTGAAGTGACAGAGGAATTTTTTTTCTTAGCATCTGCTAAGTTAATTGTGACTCCTCCAGAATCCTAATGAAAGAAAAAAATCTTATGTATGGTTAGATATTAGTACCCAGGGTTAAAACCTTGTATTCAGTGTCCAAAACCTAGTTTGCCTTACAGGACTCTTGCTGCCTGTAGCTTTGTTTCAGAACAATGTTCTTTGTCATTAGTTGTGACGTTAGCCGAAGCTGGTTCATCACATTTTAGTATGATGTCTAAAAGATTCATCTGAACAATTCAGCCCTTGCTATTTTTTTGAGGTTACATCCCTGTGTAAAGTTGTGAAAATGCACTAGACATGAGAATACATTTGAAACTCGGATTGAGGAGAAGGAGGTCCCAGAAAGAACAGTTGTGAATCCAGGTGTATATTTAGGGGCATCCTTTTCTCATGCATGGAACTAGGGTTTTGGGGTTTTTTTTTTCGGTTGTGTGCTATGACGTTGGTAAGCTAAATACCTCAACAGACAAGCTTCTGAATTGTCCACTATGTGAGTTGAGTAGGTCGTGGGAACCTTAGCACTGGATCAAATGATAGTAAATGTGTTCCAATCTACCTGTCCTTTATTGCCAGGACTCAGTTTTGCTGTCTGACATGAACATCCCACAGCCACAGACCCACTCTGGGCAGCAGATATACATTTAGATAGAGGTACCTATTTAGATTCTGATAGACATTTCCCTTCCCATTGCTCTGGCTTTGGTAGGTCTCTGGCTTTCAGCATTATGCTCTTGTGATCTGAGTGACGCAAGGTCTTGTAATGACAAGGCGAGGGGGAATGGGTTCAAATTGGCAGAGGGGAGATTTGAACGGGATGTTAGGAAGAAAGTCTTCACAGTGAGGGTGGTGAGGCACTGGAACAGGTTGCCCAGGGAGGTTGTGGCTGCTCCCTCTCTGGATGTGTTCAAGGCCAGGCTGGATGAGGTCTTGAGCGTCCTGATCTAGTGGGAGGTGTCCCTGCCTGTGGCAGGGGGTTGGAACTGGATGATCTTTGAGGTCTCTTCCAACCTAGACCATTCTATGATTCTATGATTTGGCATCATTGAAATATGTGAGGATGAGGACAATGTTTTAGGGAGGTTTTGTTAAATATCAGCTCAATTGTGTCTGCTCTTGCTGGGGGAAAGATCTCCTTTCACAGAATTAACCCGTTTGGAAAAGACCAACCTATCACCTTTACTCTTCTGTTTGCAATATGAGGCTTTGTTTTGCAGGAGGAAACTCATGGACTGGTAGGATTCTGACCTTTCACTTTGCTTGTCCTTTGGCATATGCCTCTGGCATAAGATTCTGGCTTCGTTTATAATGCAGCAGTGTAGATTGTCCTTTATGTCTGATCCAGAGGAGACTGTTCCAGGCATCAGTAAGAGACTTACCCCTAAAGCAGCTTGTATACTTGTGTCTGCAGAGATGCTTAGTGTGATTCCTGGCTGACTGTCCAAAAAGTGTTATTTTTCACACTACAGTTGGAGATGAGTCACTATAAGTGAGATGCATACTGCTGCAACGATGCTGTATTCAGCAATTCAGATGGCACCACTGATTGCTTTCCTGCTCTGATTAGTGCCTAAACTATCAGTGTAAACTCTAATTACTCACTTGAATTGGGATTCAGGAAGCCCTTATGTGGGTTCTTCTCCACCATTCAGTGGCTTTCTCATCTCCAGTCAGTTCTGGAAGAGACAGGAACCTCAGGCTCTGAAATAGTCTTTAGCCTTCACCTTAACAAGGGCCAGCTCACTTCAACTGCTGGCCATGGTTCAGTCTTTGAGTAGTTTTCTTTTACCAGACACTTAATCCCTTGCAGCTTAATTGACTGGGGAATAGTTTAATGCTCATTATTTTCTGTTTATTCCTTAAAATTAAAAAAGAAATAAAAGATTCTGCAGGCAACTTTTTTTTTTTCATCATTTGACTGAGTGCAGACATAAAAAAAAAATGTATCCAGTGCCTTGTATTTTGAAGCAGACATTCAAATGGTCAGGTCAGTGGGTTTTACTTAGATCACAACCTTTAGCCTTAGAAATCCTCTTGTTCCTTAAAACCTTCATAACTTCTGCACTACATTCTTTCTGAATGCCAAGCAAAATCAATTAAAATAGAGAAGAATAATTCTGAAATTCAATCAGACTCTAAAAAATATAAAAAACAAAGACAGTCGTGACAAAAATTAAAGCTACCAATATTCCCTAAGTTAAAAGGAAAAGATATTTGCCACCCTGAATAGAAACTGGAATTTGAATTAGAAACCCAGTACAAGCCTCTTTAAATTTGCCTGTGCAGTGGGGATTCAGCTATCTATGTGAATGTAGTAGACTGCAGCACCATGGCTTTTGTATTATGATTCCAAAACATCCATTTGTTTGTGCACATTCAGCAGGTACACAAATTTTCTTTGCTGACAAATTAGCATGGCATTAGGTGGGTGCAAGGTTGTTGTCTTTGCTTATAAAGCTAACTTAGGAAAGGAGGAAAAAATAAGTGCTGCAAGGAGATGCAAATCTGATCACATAATAAACAAAAAAAATTCCTCATGACTCTTGTGGACAAAGCCTTGAGCAGCCTGATCCAACTTTGAAACTGGCCCTGTGACCTGCATGCTGCCTCAAGTGGGCTGCTTCAGTGTAGAAAATGGAAAGAATGTGGTTTTCTTGCCTTTTAACACTGACAAGGGTAGGTCAGTAACTGAGAGGAACAGCAGATTGCCTTAGAAATTCAATTTTCTCTGACTTTTCCTGGTTTCAGTAATCATCATACAGAAGTGGTTTGAAAGATGCAGTTGTTTTCCTGACTTTTTGGAGTCAAACATCCACAGTGGTCTCCAACCGCATGGGGAAGAACTGTCAGTTATGCCTGCAGCTCTTGCCAGGAATAATGAAACCCATCTGCACAGCTAATTTTAGGGACATTTTAGATTACCCTGATTTTACACACACACACACACTCACACTCTCTGTATTCTGGTAGGCATCCAGTGTCTGCCAAAACAAATGAAGCCCTGTTTGGATAGCTCAAACACAGAACCCAACTGAAACAACATAATAATTCGATGTTCACATTCAGAAGTCTTAGCAGTTGTTTTTGCAGTAGTCTGCAGCTGTAATGCAGAGCACCAGTGTTGGGTCTGTTCTCTGACTGTTGGACAATCATAGCATCACAGAAACATTTGGATTGGAAAATACCCTCAGAATCACCAAGTCTAACCGATTACTCTCTACCAGGTTCACCCTAAACCGTATGCCCAAGCACCATATCTGAACAACCCTTAAATACATTCAGGGTTGGTGATTCAACCACTTCCCTGGGCAACCCATTCCAATGCTTGACCACTCTTTCCCTGAATTTTTGTTTCCTAATATCTAGTCTAAACCTACCCAATCACAGCTTGAGGCCATTCCCTCTTGTTCTGTCACTACCACAGAAGAGTAGATCCTGTTAAACACTGCTAACATCCGAGTCTGTGGCATAAACTACTTTATAGATGTGGAATTTTAAGTGGATGTAGGTAGATAGGGTCTTCTGAATACAAGTTCAAAGCAGGTATCCAGTGGCTGGTAGTGGTCTTATACTTCATATTTTGTTTTCTTCTGTTCAGTATCATTTATATGGCCTCTAGGGGCTAAGAACTTCTATCATTTTTTTCTGCTTTTCATGACATTTGTTGTACCAAATTGAACTTTTTTTTGTCATCTCCGTCTTCATCTGGATAAACTAATACCTACTTTGGAACTCCCATCCCCTTTCACACACTTTCGAGTTCTGCAAGTCCCTGTTTTCCAAATATCACTCAGCTTTTCCAAACCTGAAGGAGATGTGACATTTTATAATAAATAATTATCTAATAGTTTAACCTGTTTGGCTAACTTCCCAAGTGGCCAGCTCCTTGATAAGAACAGGTTTATAATAGGCCTAGATGAGCTTGTTAGGGTCATTTAAATAGTGATCTAGGCCATAGCTAAAAGTAGGCTAATGCCCGAATTCACTGAGCCAGAATACCCACAGCTATTAATTTGTAAAATAATGTCCTTCAGAAGTTATGTGCTTGACCCACTTTATAAACTGGATGGCACACCAAATGATTTGTTTCAGATAAAGGAGTTTTGGGGGTTTCATTTGTTTGGTGAATATGCTGCAGTTGCAGGCAGTGCTGAGAAAGAACAACTATGTTTAGTTGGGCTTGAGTCTCTCTCATTTATGTGTCTGTGCTGTAGCCTGCTAGAAACATGCATCGAGCCTCTGGAATAGGCAGCCCACAGAAGCTGTGGATGGCTCCTACCTGGAGGTTTCGAAGGCCAGGTTGGATGAGGGCTTGAGCAGGCGAGTCTAGTTGAGTGTAGTCCCTGCCCAAGGTGGGGAGATTGGAGCAGATGAGCTCCAGGGTCCCTTCAAATCTAAACCATTCTGTGTTTCTATGATTCAGTGATTCCATATAGCAGTACAGTGATTCTGAAAACTGACAGACAGATGGGGTGAAATCAGATCTGGGTAGCTTCATCAGCTATAGATCCAGATAATGACAGCAAATCAACACAGACTATGGATGGCTTTTCACTTCTGTGAGTGGTAATACCTTGAGGATCACAGCTAAGCACATTCCTGAGCATTGCAATGACCATCGTACACCTTGTGAGGGTTGTTCTCTCTTGACCACGAAGCTGATGGTCAGCTGTCTGGGATAAGATGACTCACTACATCCCAAGGAAGGCATAGGCTGTAGGACAAACTTTATTTCTTTCATGATCCCATGTGGTGAAGGGAATTCTACCTACCATTGCATGGAGCCACGGTTCTCCCAGTACTTAAATCTCTTCGTCATCGTTCATTTGTGTTGGTCCAAGCCAAAACTTGCAAGTTTTGCTCTAAGTTAGGCTACTTCACTGTTCCTGAATGGTTTATTAAGTTTCAGAAATGCAAAAGAGTTGGTGAGAACCTGGAACCTTGGAAGACTGCAAAAAGGCAACAGTGCTGTATTTCTGTTTTGAAGTGTTTGCATTTTATTAGTGTGCAGTTGGCTTGTGTCATGTAGAGAAACTTGAAATGGCCAACAGGGTTTCTGAAGCTTCTGCAGGAGGAAAATAAGTTTTTCTGGGGTATCTGAAGATCATTGCCCTGCGCTTTGAGTGCTTGATTGACAGTGTTCAGCTGTTCTGTCTCTTTGTGTTTCAAATTTATTAGGCTTTTCCCAAAACATTTATTTACATTTTTCACAAGCCTTTCCTTTGCAGTGCAAGTGGTTTGTGCATGCTGTGATCAGCAACACTCCAAAGATAGGATTTTTTTAATCCATCTGTTAGTGTGATAGAGGCATTTCTAAGAGGAGTCAGTCAAGCCTTGCTTATCATTCAGTCAATTTAGAATTGGAATTGGAGTGGCTGGGGCTACATAGACCTGAAACCATTGTATCAAAATACTTAACTGGGCCACTTCATGTGGGAGCCTAGGCATGTCAGTCCCCTTATACAGTCGGTAGATCTCCAAAGGGAAGTCCAAACAACTTAATCTCTCCAGAGAAAGCATGTGACATCTGTGCTCCTTAAGCTGGGTGAATTTTGGCTTTACAATGGATGGTTATTTGCACATAGGAGCATGGTATTGCTGTCTTGCAATGCCATTGCACTGTGTCTTAGATGAAGAAGAGCTTTCTTCATGGTTTTATTTCAAGCCAAGACAGAAGAAAAGACTGAGCACATTGCTGATGAATGGCTGGCAAGAAATGCAGCAGTTTGACACAGTGGAATTAAAATGGGAAAACAACAGCATTTGTACCTGCAGTGCCTGTGAAGGACATCTGTTGCTGCTTTGTCTTGTAAGGATAAATGCATGTCCACATGGTGGCCACTTCACAGTGTGGGAGGTAAATACCATTCAGCACTGCAGTCAGCATCTACTGTCAGAAGTCTTGGGCAGCACCAGTTAAGTTCTGTGCTGTGACAGCTGGGTCTAGCCGTGGTATAACATGGAGGATAAAACTTGATTTCTTAAGATTCTCAGATGAACCTTTTTAATTCGTGTGGTGCATTTTCATACTAAAGGCTTAAAAAAAAAAAAAAAATTAAAAATCACTTTTGACTAAGCTAACATGAGCTGCCATAGCTGACTAGGAGAGATTATCTCAGACTCTAGTTCCCAAAGAACGGTTTTGTGTCTTAATTCAAAAGGCCTTAAAGCTTTTTTTTTTCTGCATCTTCTCAGGTACTTGCCATAGGAAGTTAAAGGAAGGACAGAACATGTCTTCAGTCTCAGCTTATTACAATGGGAAGACCGTGCTTATCACAGGAGCTACAGGGTTCATGGGCAAAGTGCTGGTGGAAAAGCTCCTGCGCTCCAGCCCTGAAGTGAAAGCCGTTTATATACTTGTCAGGCCAAAGGCTGGACAATCAATGCAAGAAAGAGTGGCCAACATGCTGAAATGCAAGGTAAGTTTTCTGTATTTTATTCTAGAATCTAATCTGAAATCCATTTAGCTGGGTGAAGCAAAGGACTTCTCTTCTGCTGTAACCGTTGTGTGGTTTCGTTGTGCCTAAATTAAAGAGATTGTGGAAGAGTGAGCCTGTAGCCGCCTGATCTCTTTTTGCGTGAAGAGCAGTATCTGCTTCCTTAAACTCTTTTCCCTCTTCCTGATTTCAAAACTGGATGTTTGAACAGTGGCATTCAAAGCTGAAGCAGCATGAATCACACCCTGCTGCTTGCCCTGGTTTGGAGCATTAATTTCCTAAGAGAAAGCCTAGTGGCAGTGTGTAGTGGTCAGTTCTCAGCTGCAGTCTAACCTTATTTATGAAGTGGTAGAGTACTGCTGCATTTGCAGGTGGTGTTTCCAAAGCTGCTTGCAGCACAACATGAAGGCTGACAGACCTGTGAGTTGAAGAGCAGACCTGCATGACTTCCACTCTTGTGGAAGGCTGGTGGCTTATTTCTGTGCTTTTGCCTTGCTGCTCTGGTGAGGAAGTCCAGATCTCTAGTCTTAAGAAGAATTTCAAAGCCCTTTGCTGCATTTCATGTAAAGATTTGTAAGGAGGGACTACTAAACCAGTTTCTAGAGTTGACTTGTCCTGAGGGCCTCAAGGTCATGAACTTGTGCAGCCTCCTCCAGCTATGATAAATGCCAGAGTTCACGCTAATGCTTACTGCTCTTGTGAATTTGTACACAGCTGATGTGACGTGAAGGGAAGGGACAGATCTGTCCCTAGTAGGCAAGGAATTAATTTGAAAAATGTCAACATATCTTTAGAGTATTGATCTAAATTGTTGAACAAGACTTGACTGGAAAAGTACTACTCTTTCAATTGGAGTTAGAGGTTAAAAAGGTCTAGAGATAACTGGCTCAGAGACATGTAGATCTGGGAGAAGGCATCCTAATGCTAATCATCCTAACATCCTAATGTTCTGAGGCATTAAGCTAGAAAAGTTGTAATTAGGTCCAACAACAGGGTTTGATTTTTACTTTTTTGGTGTGTTTTCAGCAGAGTAAGCTGTTTGCATGTTCAGGAAAATTTATGAGTGATATTAAAAGGATACCATCACATTGCATTTTGCAGGTCTGTCAAGTGCATAATTTTCCATTATTTCTCCTTTAAATGAACATATTTCACGTGTTTCTACAGCTTTCATCAGTGAAGACCATGAGTAATGTTTTTCATATCAAGGAACAAAACCCTAAATGTGGCGTATTTGCATGGGGTTTTGTCCCCCCCTCCCCCTTTGTTGGTTTGTTTGTTTTTGTTTTTTTTAAACTACTAAGAAAATGGCATACCTTGCTATTTTCCAGAACTTCTTTAAGCTTTGTTTGCATTTGATGTATAAATGTTACTGTTTTACCTCTTCAGCTGGCTAGCACAGCTTCATGGTGCTGTTAGCACTGGGTGAGGTTCCCTGCTTGCTGTCATAATGTTGCAGCTGATCGAGATGTACCCTTTTTTCCCTAGCTTGTGTCAGCAGTTTTAGACATGCCAACAGCAAATAGGACTTGATAACCTCTCCTTGAACCTTTGACAGACTGCTTGAAGGTGTTTCAGATGAACACGAGGAGGCAGGTATCTAAATTATATTGCTACAGCCTTTAGAAGAAAATTCTGGGGGGCATGCTCAGAACTCATCAGGACCTCCTCAGGAAAAAAAGGCTTTAGCAAGCTGTTCTTTTTAAATAAAACAAAAATCCTTACCTAAGGTACGAGCTCAGCTCAGCAAAGGTGAAGTGCAAATGGTGACAATCTCTTTGTTTGTTTTCCTAGAAGTGAAACTGTTAATTCCAGTCACAGAATGTGGCAGATGATGAAGGCAAGAAACATCGTTGTTGATATTTTTTGCAGGTTGATTCCTGTTAAGTTTGTTCTGAGCCTGTTTAATCAGTCACCATCCAGGGGCTACACTTTCATTTACAGTTGTGGTTTTCCTTCTCCAGTTTGGGAAGCCCCTGAGCTATGTGACAAATGAAAATGCAGCAAAATCTTACTTGAAGTCTTCAGGCAACGCTCGTGTTTGACGTTCCTGATCATGATCTCTGATGAACAATGCATATATTTAGTATGCACAGAAAACTCAGATTTAAATCCCTTCTCTTCCTTATCCATACATGGGTAGTTTAGAATCTCTACTACATAAACATTCTTCCCTCCCCATCCCCAAGTTGTTAGACATAATGCAATGCAGTATCTGTATCTAGTTTTAGGAAAAAAATTAATCTTATTTACTGACTGATCACACATTCACTTTGAAAGTAACTTTTTTTTTTCTTCTTCTTTTTTTTTTTTTTTTTTTACATGATGCTTTGACTCAATATTATCGTCTAGAATTTCTTCTTTTCACATCCAGAAGGGAAGTAGCCCAGGGACCAGAGGAACAGAGCAGAACAGGTTTCCAGCTTTTAAGTATTCTAAACAAACCAGTAAAAATAGTATTTAGGATGAAATAAGATTAAAACAGAGAAGAAGGGCAGGAAGTGGTTACGTTGCATAGTGCTTAGGTTCTCCAGGTAAGGTCCTCCAGAGACTCCTGAGTCTTGGTAGTACAAGTTACTTACCATCTTTCATCTCTCTACATGTATCTTCATGAGATTTTTGTGATTTCAATCATTATGCCTACAGGCACATAGACTTTGAGGTGTTACATTTGTGAACTGCATTCAGTTCTGGTGCCCCCAGTGTAAGAGGGACATGAAACTGCTGGATGGGGTCCAGGGGAGAGCTACAAAGAGGGTCAGGGAGCTGGAGCACCTCCCCAATGAGGACAGGCTGAGAGAGTTGGGGCTGTTCAGCCTGGAGAAGTGAGGGCTCCAGGAAGACCTTGGAACAGTCTTCCAGTACCTGAAGGAGGCTGCAGGGGAGCTGGGGAGGGACTTTTTCTAAGGGCTTGAAGTGACAGGTCAAGGGGCAATGGCTTTGAGCTTGAGAAGAGCAGATTGAGACTGGAGATTAGGAAGAAAGTCTTTACCATGAGGGTGGCAATACTCTGGAATAAGCTGCCCAGGGAAGTTGTGGATGCCCCCTCCCTGGTCGTGATCAAGGCCAGGCTGGATGAGACTTTGAACAACTTTGTCAAGTGGGAGGTGTCCCTGCCCATGACAGGGGGTCAGAAATGGATGAACTTTAAGGTCCCTTCCAATCCAAACCATTCTATGAATCTTTGAACTATCTTGTTAACAGTGTGTACATGCAAATATGGTGGAAGATGATTCCCATTAAATAAAAAAGCAGTTGCAAGTCACAAACAGGTGGTGAAATGTGAAGATGTGAAGGGACAAAATGCTTTAGTTTGTGCTCTTGAAATATTTCTTATCTGGAAATTTTCAAATTCTGAATCCAACATGAAAAAACACACCAAAAAAAACCCAAAAAACCCACAAACCAAAAAAACCCAAACAAGTTCATGAATTGTAATTCTTCCACTGTGTTCTGGAGTAGCTGAACAGATGGCATTGAAATGTACTATAATGCTGTTTTTCTTCAGATCTTGTACAATTAGTTTTACATGAGGGTGCGTTATTGCATTATCATGAAGTGTGTAATGAACAGATACTCAATTAGCTCAGCATCAGCTCCAGAATGAATGTATGCATTGAGAAATGTGTGGCATGTGGTGACCTTGCCTGCTTATGACAGGAGATGTTCTATTTTCCGGCAGTGAGTCCCAATGGGAATCAAGCTATTACCCTGTGCTTGATGAAATGCCGTGTCTGCATGACATGGAGCACAGCTACTATGCACAAAAACGTGTTTGGTTCACTCTGGATGTGTTCATGGATCACAAGGCAAAGCCTGATAGTGCTGTTTGCTCATTGGTTGATGGGAGGTGTGTATTTATCAGAGGTAAAGAATGGCTTCAAGAAGTACTCTTTTGTTGTCTGCTTCCTCTAGCAGAAATAGGCAGGAATGCTTGGAGGACTTACCTCGGATTCCCTGGAGGGCAGTTCCTGGGCTTAGGCTGAGTCACTGGTTGTAGCTTTTATGTTGCCTCTGGGAGAGCAGATCTTTTTCCATGCCCTGCATGCAGCAAACCAAGGCTGTTTGCTGCTTCCAGGCTGTTTCTCAGATTTGTTTGCACAGTGCTCCTAACTATAAAGATCAGTCAAAGTAGAGAGTAGAAGGACCTCCTGTTAATGTTTCTGATCATTCAGAGACAATGGGGAGGCTGTGAAGTTAATGAAAATGGGGAACAGATACTGCTGGGTGTGACCAGAAATAATTTAAATAAATTTTATGTATCATCCAACCACAGTTAACCCTACCAATTAACTCTTACAGTTACAGTGGTTGGTACAACAGAGCTTCTCTTCACTGCAAAGCTTTGGAACTACACATAATGGTAGGGCTGGCCCCTGGAAATAGCAGAAGTCCAATGTTACCAGACCCCTTTGGCTTTTCAGTATTTCCTTGTCAAGTGTGCTATGCTTATCAGACATACAGCAAGACCCTCTGTTAGCTGTATCAGTTTCACCAAATCATGCCAGATTTCTCTTTTCCCACCTGCCTTGACTATCCCTTTCTCCACTTCCTCACTCATGCTTCTTGCTCATCACCATAAACAGTAAAGGTTCTCCACACCGTAACAGTGCAGCACCACTCCCTGTGGAAGAGCATCTCCCAAACTGGTTGTGACTACTGCAGTGTTGTATGGTTCAGTACCTGGATCAGATTGATGAGAGTTTTTGGTTAACGGAACAGAACCCTATTGCTCAGCAAGAGATCCAGAAACTGCAAACTGGAGTGAAACTGAGCTGAAGATGTTTTCTGTTTTATTATTTTTTCAGCCTGATTTTTGCCAGTTGATTATTAGAAACCAGTCTGGTATTTGTGTACCAAAGAAACAAATCTGTTATTTTAGCAAAAAAACTCCTTCTTCCTTGACCCCATGATCAAGAAAGCTAAATCTTGAAGGTGATGACATAACTGACATGCATGCAGGCCAGGGTCTCAAACCATTCTTTCCCTGATAAGCTAGGGTCATCTGTTGCCCTGTTCCAACTAACTTGCTTCTCTTCTCCAATTTGTGTGTTTCTGTTTGAAGAAGACTGATAAAGTTTTGCTTATAAGTCAGGAATTAACAGCTTACTTCCTACAGTACAAGGAGGAGCCAAGACAACAACTGGTGGTTCCAGCAAGATAACCTTTCACACTGGACAAAATGGAAGTGACCATTAGCCCTGAGCTTCAGACTCACTTGCATGTTCTTGGGCTGTTGGATGTTTGCAGTCATTCTGCTGCTGCTGCTGCTGCTTCTTGGCTCCAGGCTCCACTGGAACATGGGTAAAGTGTAAGACATTGCCTTTCCTGGGTGCTGCACCAAACTGCAGACTTGTATGGTGACAGCTCCTCCTCATTTGATGGATATCCAATTCAGGGTGTAGAATCTTACTCATCAACTAAGTTGGAAAATCTGCCAGCTGTATCTCTTGTTTCATCTGTTCTGCATGCAAAGTCATACCTACCAGGAGGCTGGTGGAGAAGCTGAGCAGCACAAAGGCCTATCTTAATTATCAATAAACATTGGCAGAAGTTGGTTTCCTGCACCTCCCTTCTCCTTGGCACTTGAACAGCTGTCAGCACAGGCTGCTGCAGAAGTGCTGTGATTGCACCTAGGTGGAAATGTTTTAACGCATACTCAGATGTCAGAGGAGAAACCATGATAAGAGGAAGGGAGAAAGAAGGGTGGTGATTGAAATTGTGACCTCTGCTGTCATTCAGACAAACTTAGGCCACAGTCTGCTAAGGATGAAAAATGTCTTTTCATGAGTGAGACAATTCCCAGAGAAAATCACCTCGTCATGCAGTGTCACAGCCACAGCACTCTGTCACTGAAGTACACCAGGGTCCTGCACATTCGTCTGGAATTTCTCCACACACTGCATTAAGTCATTCCAGAGTGCACTCAGAGTTATGGATCTAGAAAAATCCTAAATCTTCTTTGTTGCATGGTTTGTTACACTTATATGTGACCGATGGTAGTGTTACAAAGAACACTAACTGTGCCTTTCTGTAAACAGTGTATTTATTTGCTGAAAAATGTAAGTGTGCCTGGTGAGCCTGATTCATCTTGATGGCTTTTCACAGACAGATTCGCTTTGAGATGCTTCCATTTAAAAATTTTTAAAATGAGGGACCTCAGGTCAAGGGTCACAAAATCACAGAACCAACCAGGATAGAAAAGGCCTTTGAGATCATCGAGCCCACCCTACCACCTGACACCTGCTAATTAACTAAACCATGGCACTAAGTGCCTCATCCAGCCTCCTATTAAACACCTCCAGGGATGGTGACTACACCACCTCCCCAGGCAGCCCATTCCAATGGGCAATTACTCTTTCTGGGAAGAACTTCTTCCTAATATCCAGAGTAAACCTGCTCTCGTGCAGCTTGAGGCTGTAACACTTGTGTGTTTGAAGATGGGTTGCTGTGTCCATACTCCTTTCCTTAGAAACACAAACTTGTTCTGTAGGATTCTGTGCATATGTAAACTGGGGAAGTATCTATCCACTGATCTCAAAAGATCAGCCCTAATTCTTTTTTTTTTTTTTTTCCAATGAAGCTGGAGAGAAAATATGGTGACAGGACTGTGATACAGATTAGGCACCCAAGGGCAGGGAGAGGAGGCAGCAATAAATTGATGATATTGCTGAAGAAAGGACTTTTTTTTGGTTCTGAGAAGTTACAATCAACATCAAGGAAAGACATCAGCTAAGTTCAGAGATTGCAGAGAGAAGGAAGCAGATCAGGAGAGAATGAGCAGAAGGAGGGGAGAAGTTTATGACGTAGTGCTGATACCAGTGGAAAACTTAGTAATAGAGGGAAACCAATGCACATGCATAAGTTAAAATGACTGACAAAAGGCTGCAGTAATAAGAAAACTTAGGAAGGGTTCCTGAAGAAACGATGAGAGGAAAAAAGAGAAGACAGCAGGTCTGCAGAGGCTGTCAGAGAGAACATCTGCTAAGAAAAAGCATCGTAATAGAGTAGAGCATTATTGCTGGTGAAAGGGCAAGGATCTGGGAGAGGCTGGGGTTGAGGAGGTAGTTGGAGGGGAAAAAGCAGTGGAGAACTAGAAGAGGATGTTGGTAGGCATGAGGAAGAAGAGGAATCCCATTTATTCTGGTATTCCAATTTGATGACATTTGTTGGCCTTGTGTTAGCATTCAGGAGCCACAGGTATGCCAGCACAGGTCTTTCTACAAAATGTCTTCCAGTCTGAATGGAAATCCTGGTTAGGTCATGAGCAGAAAGGAGAGCCCATGGGAGTGAAACAACACTGTGACTTCTGAATGATGAAAAGGATTATGCCTGATTTAAAGCCAAGCCCTCATGCCTGTCGTGTAGCCCTGTTGAGTTCATCATTCCTGCTGTATTGATATTTTCTGGCCTATTCCAAATTTTGCTAAATATCTTAATCTTCATTGAGCATCTAAGAGCATCTGAAAGGACTTTTTAGGCCTTGTTCAAGATAGTCTGCAAAAGAAGTCCTTTGTCTTTCACTTATTACTTTTTTCAGTTACTTATTTAAGCAGCAAAGTAATTTTGTTGATGAGTGTCTGTTGAAATACACAGAGGTTATTCTCTACCCCTCAGTCTAGACTGTTTCAGAACAGAAGAAATTAAATATGAGGACTCTCCACCCTGTTCTTTCTTTTGTGCAGTTCTGACAGTTAGCAGAACTAATATTTAACATTTTTTGGAACTCTAACCTCTTTCTTCAGCCAGTTAAATTGTGCATTTTCCTTCTTGTTCTCTATGTCATGACACTATGTAGACATCCCTGTGGCTGAGTAATTCTCTGTCCCTCCCAGCCACTAATATGAGGAGTCTGAAAGAGGTACTGTTCTCCAGTTTCAGAGGAAAATAAAGTCTCTTTCCTGTCTTCTAATTAAAATTAGTCTTTGATACTGTCAAAGTACAGCAGCTATTCCCAGGAAGTTTCATCTCCTATTTTAATCAGTAGGGAATATATGATAAAGCCTCTGTAGTGCTCTTTATTATATAGAATAGAATAGGATAGGCCAGGTTGGAAGAGACCTCCAAGATTATCCAGTCCAACCTATCACTTAGCCCTATCCAGTGGCACTAAGTGCTCTTCACTCTAGTTTCGGATAGATTTTTATAAGCAGATCTCCTCTTTTCTGCTTTATTTTTTACACTACTCTTTCTGCAGCTTTTCAAAGAATCATGGAATTCCCATACTTGACAGGGATCACTGGAGATTGTCCAGTCCAGTCTCCTGCTCAGAGGAGGTCAGGTAGAGCTAACTGCCCAGGACCATGTCCGTCTGGGTTTGGAATCTTGAAGGAGAGAGACTCCACAATATATCTGGACACTTGTGCCAGTGCTCCATCAGTCTCACAGTAAAAAATGTCTTCTTACTTTCAGGTAGAATTCCATGTGTTTCATTTCTTTGCCCATTGCCTTTTGTCCTGGCACTGTTATACCCATGAGAAAAACATTTTTATTTAAAATGATCAATGATCTCAGAGTCATTTTGGTTGGAAAACACCTCAGTGATTCTGTGATTTAACCCCTGCCATCAGGGATTTATAAACATTGGTCAGACTCGCCTGAACTTTCTCTTCTGCAGTCTGAACAGTCCCAGCCTTTCCTCATAGAAGTGTTTCAGTTCTGTTACCACCTTTGTTGCCCCTCACTGGACTTGCATCAGTCTGCCTTTATCTCTTATGTCCTAGAGATCCCACAGCTGTGCACTGCTCTCCAGAAGTTAACTGATGTTAACTAGTGCTAACTAGCAGGGAAGGTTAATCATTTGGACACTGCAGCTGGCAGATAAGTTTTGGGCTAATCAGTTCTGAAGTGTCTCCTTCTGAAGAGAACTCAAATCTGTCTTCCAGAGCACCCTAGAGATTCATTTAACAGTAGCAATGGATATTCTAGAAAGACTTTCACCAGGAGTTTCAGAGTATCCTCTGCTGTTGCACTTCAGAATCACTCTGGACACCAGTGGACTTCCTCACGTACCAAAGCTCATGTGTGGGCTTGGGTTCTCTGCTTTGAATGGAATGAATAAGGACACCTAACCTCAGACAAGCTTGGCTGGGAGCATCTTGGCCTGAGAATCATAGTTAAGAATGGAGGCTTACCATTTTCTGAAATGGGTTGGTAATGGAGCTGTCAGCACCCAAGAAGCAGAATTTCCTCTTTGGTCATTCCAGAAGACCATAAAGTTAACCCACATTTCATCCTTGATCTCTGATTTTACAATATTCAATTCCTAGTGATTCTTCCATTTTTAAAACTCTTTTCTTGTTTTCCAAAATTTAATGCAGACTTTCCTTAACTGTGTCTGCTGAGTATGACAAAATTCATGTCAGAAGAGCTTGCAGAGAAGTAAAGCTTGTTGTGAACAAAACATTGTATTTTAAGAAGAAATCCTAGATATACTGGGGCAAAGGCTTTAATCTTCTGCATTGGCTTTCCCATCAGGACCCTCAGACTGGACAATACTTTTTACAAAGAAAGTTAAAACATTGAGGAGATGGCAGGGGCGGAATGCTGGGAGCCTTAGGGCTTTTAAGGTCTTGTGACACAGTGGTGTGTCTGGATATGGAGTCCAAAGCATTTGATCTTCTAGATGTCCTACCTGCAAAGATCTCTGGCTCGGACATTATCCTCCTCTGAGCCCCTGGCACTGAGCTTTGGCTAGCAGAATGGAGACTAGGTGTCCCTGTACGGCAGAATGCCATTGATTGTCAGAAGGCACTCAGAAGGCTCTTCATATGGGTACTGGCTGCTGCACTGTGTACCAAACAACTAACCCTAAAATTGATCCTCCAGAAACCAGACAGCATAAAAGTTGGCTGAAGGTCACCTGTGACTGCACCAAATCCAGCCTATTGTTTTTATTTCATTTACATAAACCATGAGGACTGCCAAGTGTATTAGGGAGAGAGGGCTTTCAAAAAATGTCAAGTCCTGAATCACACCAACCGTGCACAAATCAAAATGTCCAAATTGTGCTAAGGAACCCAGGCGTGAAAATGGAGGTTTAGTGATTTTCTGAGGGCTTGTACTAAGCGTTTTGTTTTCTTTTAAGAAAGCTGGGGGTGAGGCTATTGTTATAATGTGTTAGCCTGTTGCAAATCAGTTTTGCTTCCTGAAAGAACTGCTGTGGTGAAGCAGCTCTTGCATTCATAGTTAACATTTACCTTAATGTTAGCAAAGCTTGCAGTATATTCTCCAGCAGTGTGCCAGCATCCAGACTGGAATGTTACAGACAAGATAGGGAAAAAGAAACCTGGCTGCAAGAATTTAATTGCTCAGGCTCTTCCTGGAGGCCAGTTATAATCCCCCCAGAGGTTTAATACCTTAAGAAAATATATCTCTGGTGGAGTGCTTTAGTTCACAGGAATTACTGTCGTTGGTGATGGTGAAGCAGTTGCACAGCTGGCAGTGAAGGGATAAAGGAGATGCAACGCTGCTAACAATGTTAATATGCAGCCTTCAAACAAAAGTGTTGGTGGCATACTGGAGGTCTCCTGTGGTTAGAAGTCTGATTCAGTGATGGAGGTATGCTCCTGCTTTGATTTAGCCATGTGAAACATATGTATCACAACTGCATATTCCTACTTCAAGACAGCTATCTAGATGAATTATAATTTCAGTTTACTCCTTCTGTCAAATCAAGGTATTGATTAGGGAAAACTTTCCCTGATTTAAAGAGGGACAAAACCCAGGCAACCAGTGACAGAACAGGACACAGTCTCAAGCTGTGACATAAGAGGTTAGGCTGGATGTTAGGAAGAAGTTATTCACAGAAAGAGTGATTGGCATTGGAATGCCCAAGGAGGTGGTGGGGTCACCATCCTTGGAGATGTTTAAAAGGAGACTGGATGTGGCACTTGGTGTCATGGTTTAGTTAATTAGAAGATGTTAGGTGATAGGTTGGACTTAATGATCTCAAAGGTCTTTTCCAACATGGTTAATTCAGAGAGTCTGTGAAAACAGATGTATGGTTTACAGATCCAGTGTGCCAGAAGCTGGCCTAATATGAAACTTGCAGTGATCTCCCATTAAAAGAAACAGGATTTAAATAAAAACTGCTCCTGAAGGAAAGGCTGGCTGACTTGTGCCAAACTCCACAGACTCAGCAGAAAGCAAGGGAGCTTCTATCTCAGAAGTTTTGATTTGTTGCTTCAACCCAAAGACCTTTAAGAGCAGAGTTAATCTTGCTCAGCTTTAGTTTCTAGAGGAGGCATTTACTGAAAGGATGCAGTTTCATGATCGATCTGAACCAGTCAAGTCCCTTCATACTCCACTGAAAAGTGCCACATGTTCTAGCTCCTCACCCTGTGCTGCTGCTAGCCCTTGTAACACAGCTATAACAACCCAGGTATGGAACTGTCTGACTGAAAACCCACAGGCTGCCCTCCTCATGCACTACACAAAACCATCCCTCAAACCTGGCACCTAGTGAAACAAAGCCCAGCCGGTGCCAGAAAGTGCAACTCCTGCTTATGTCAGTTCAGCCTGTGATGTTGCCATCACTGGTAGCAGCAGGCCGGAAGGCAAGAGAGAGGTCTCGACTCTAGTAGCAACATGGATTAGGACTTAGGGTCTCATAAGGAATAAAGGTAGCTTAAGTACACAGGCATTTACTCTCATGTACCATTTTAGACTGGATACCTAAAGCTGCAAAAGACATTACAAGTGCATGAAAGATGGAAGCAAATAAGCCAGTGAGAGGATGTTGAGCTGGAATGCCTTTGCCCATGCTGTGTGTAGGCAGAAGCTGCTGCCCAACCACAGAATTCCACACTGTTAACCAGAATGTGTTTTAGAGCCCATTCAAATGCACTCTTGCCAGCTCATTTATCTGCCAAAATTCATGGCCAAGATGCAGCTGAGATTTATAGGTGCAGTATTTAAGTCACCCAAGTTTCTAAGAGCATAGAGGTGGGCCTAGCAAGTTCTTGTAGCATATGACCATTGTCTTTGCTTGGCATCATGTCACGCACTCTGCGTATCTCATGCTAGGAGAATGGGGTATCTATTTGAGAGCCCTAAGCCCACCACATGCCTTCTCTGAGATACCAGATGATTCTTCTGTGAAAACAAGGCTTGTTATTTTCTTATTTTCAAGATAGAAAAGCTGAGGTGAATTTGAGGAGAGGTGGATTTCCCTCCCCCAACCCCCCAAAAAAGAACAGAGAACTATAAATACATGTACATGTTTCTTGTCCTAAAGAGTGTGGGGAGATATAGAAGTAGACTGCAGAGAATCCATATTGTACATACGAATATTGAGAGGAATGTGTCACATGATTAGGCATATCCAGAAAGATAAGCAGGGAAAGCACAGACATGCTCAAGGAACTGAGAGACCAGAATCTCCTCTTCGTCTCCATCTATTTTGTTTCATCCATCTGTTCCACATTATCATCACAGAAGTTCTCCAAGGAAAGGATTTTTTCTGCATGCAGCTTATAGTATGTTCATAGAGAGAGGTCCATCAGGCTTTGTTTCCTATCTTTCCACTGATTTTAAAGTATTAGTGCATTTTATATTGATTATCAAAATCTGTGAGCATCTTTGCAAGTAGTTTGTGAAACGTAATCCGTTTAAAGAATTTACACTAAGAAAGGATGCACAAGAGGTCAAGACATGGAAGTTTAGAGAAATTAAAAAAAAAAGTCTTGCATATGAAGACTTGTATGTGCTAAAAAATGCATTGTAGCATGTTCTCTGAAGGTATTGCTCTCATGCTGATATTTTAACCCACTATATCTGCTCCATTAAAAGCCTCATATCTGCTGCAAATCCTGAATGCTGATTTGCTTGTCTCTGTTTCAGCCTGAGCAGAACACAGACTGTGATGAAAGTCAGTGTATTAGTTTTGGTAGCCATGTACAAAGGACATCAAGACTCTGTACACTGTAGCCTGAATATTGAAGAAATAAAGAATAAATCAAGTTTACAGCAATTCAGAATGGTTAATGTAGTGCCTCCGTGATTTTGATGGGAGTTTTATTGATGGAGAGTCTCTGAGCCTTCAGGGAATGATAATTAGATTCTTCCCTGTCATATTTTTCTGTGTGCAGAGTACATTGAGTTGAGAGGACAGTAACCATTCTTGGCAGCACAGAGACCTTGAACTTCAACAGGGCATGGAAGCAGCAAGTCATTTTATCATCCTTCCAAAATTTTTGCTTTCAACCCTTCCTTTTGAAGTTTGGAAGATAATCCTCCTTTCTACCTTTTCCCTGCCACTACTTCCCTTTCTTTCTGACAGACAGAGTTTACTGCTTCAAGGCCTAGTAAGCCCTTTCCCACTGCCCACTAGCCCCAGCAATCTCCAGGACAGGTTTTGATCGCATTTTTGCCATGATATGAGCAATGCCAACTGCATCATTATGTTTCCAAGGCAATTTACTCAAATCCTGTGTCCAGCCCTATGTCTCATTTATGTTTAATGATCTGTAGAGCATTACAGCCATCATCTGCTCAGTTCCTTCTTCACATACCTCCTTCACCTCCTGTCTTTGTTAGGTTGCTTGTCCCTCCTGTGTACTTCAGCAGCTGTAGTCAGCGGTAAGTTGATTCCTTCTTTTTGCATCATTGCAGATGCAGAAAGGAGGAAAATAAGACACAGATTTGCTGAGATTCAGTGCCTGCCAGCTGTGTGTTCCTATTGAGAGTTAGCCGTCACCATATCTGGGTGATGGCCAGCAATGTTTCCTAACTATTAGCCTTTCCTCACCAATCTGTATTTCTGTAGCTCACTTTTCCCACTTTCAGAGGTCACTCTTTAAACAGGGTGGTAGAGCTGCACTCTTCCTTATCAGCAGCCTGGAGTTTTATGTGCAGTCTTTGTGGATGTTGGAAGAAATCAGTGTACATCTGTATCCTGGATCTGAAGTGGAGAGTGCAGTTCATCATACACAGGTGAAAGTTTGCTCCTAACTGGTTGATCACATTGCAGAGTCTGCAGAACTGCAACAAAGCTGCCTGCCATAAGAGCTGACATCTAGATAGCTTCCATTGCCACTGCTGATTAGTTTGGGGCTGCTCAGTCTGAGTGTATCTGCCTCTGAGAGTTCCCTGAAGAGCCTTCCTGACTCTTTGATGTACTAGAACAGCTGCTGGCAAGGGATGTTCAGAAGGAGAATGTTTGGTTGTATCTTAGCTTGGCAGTTGTCTCAGCTGGTGTGCTCTGCATGTGTGGCCAAAGGTCTTGTTTCAAGTGTGACATACAACTGAGTGATGGCATTGAAGCACTGTCCTCTGACCTGTACACGTGGCATCATCCACCTTGCTGAGACACTGCTGTCTTCTTTTCTTTGGCTATGAACCCATGCCCTGGCAAGGGTCAAATCATGTTTTGATAGCCTTGTTTGCAAAGCAAGGGGCAGCCTCTAGATGCATTGATATCTTTAGAGGGCTGAGTAAAGCAGTAGTAAAGGAGGAGAATTACCTCAAGTGTTCAACAGCAGCTCCTTGTCAAAAACAAAGCCTTGTAATAGTGATTTTGCAGCTGTGTCAGACATCTTCTGTAAGACAATGCTAACTCATCTCAGGTTTAGTCTTATGGATGCTGATTAAAGAGTACCAAATAATAGCATGTGCAGGACAACCAGACCAGCTGACCTTAAAAAACATCTGCCTCTAGGAAGTGAAGTCCTTTATTCCATACCTCTTTGTATGTCTTTTTTCCCTCTCAGCACAATAGACATCCCTTGCTGCTGAATACTTGTCCTTTTCCCCACATGAGATTCATCATTTGCTCGCTCTTTCTTCCTCCCTCAGGCAAAGGGTTTTCTGTGTGCCTGTCTTTCTAGTACTTGGGCAAGCATGCTAGAAACTTACTTCTCACCTTCCTTTTAGCCTCTATTTTAATGGATATGGTTTTGGTTTGCCTAACCCATATGACTTGTTATGAAAGAGTTTGGGCTGTTCAGCCTGGAGAAGAAGAGTCACTGCAGTGACCTTCAGAGCTGTATTTCACTATCTGAAGGAGATCTACAGGAAGGCTGGGGAAGGACTGTTTAAAAGGACTTGAAGTGATAAGACAAGGAGCAATCGTTTGGAACTGGAGCAGGGTAGATTTAGGTTGGACGTCAGGAGGAAGTTCTTCACTGTGACAGTAGTAAAATACAGAAACGGGCTGCCCAGGGATGATGTGGTTCAGGCCTCATTCCTTAGAGTCATTGAAGATCAGACTCAATGTGGCCCTGGGCAGCCTGATCTAGTTGGAGGTTTAACAAGATGACCTTTGAGGATCCTTTCCAAGCTGATGCAGTCTATGAGCTTTATTATCTCCTGTGTTTATTTCATCACAGAGTACGAGCACCCAAACTGATGTTTCAGGGTAAGATTTCAGCTAGCATTGTAATCTCCACAAATCAACCAGTGTAAGTACACTTGTATTGTTCAACTGCACCTGCAAAGTGAATCCCATATTCAGGAGTGTCAGTTTGGTATCTCACTGAGACAGAGGTTGATCTTAGGACGTTCATTCCAGCCCAGGTTTGTCTTCATTTATGCCTGTGATAAACAATGCTATTTTTTCTTAGAACACATACACAGTGAGGTTGCACGTAGCATTTGCTAGAATTACAAATATTAAGGATGAGATCCTGTGGCAGTTCTTGGGGCAGAAAGGGTACTAGAAATTGTAAAATCTATTGCCTTACAGAAAGGAAAGCAATGAAACACCAAGTAAAATATATATCTGAAGTGCACTACAGATATAGTAACCATTCACCTCATGGACGTTAACTAGAGTAATGCTGCCTTTCAACTTTTGTCCTGTCAATAAGATTTCTCCACAGAACTGCACCAGTATCTTGATATTCTGAGCTAATCTCACCTGGGGACCTATAAGAACTTTTTCGCTTTTGCTTCCATCTTGCTGGGAGTGTTTAGGCACCATATATACCTCTGTGATAAGATGCAGTCATAAAGACAGTTCAGTTGTTAAACTGCCTGATGGAGACATTTCTCAGTTTTCACATCAGGCAGCTTACTTGTTTCAAAGGTTATCGTTTTGCTTGGAGCCTTCAAAGAGAAGGTGTTGCCCTCAGATTGTTGTTTTACCAATAGAGGTGTGTATTTAATCTTAATTTGCAGTGAAATATTAACCATAAATAAACTAAAATAGAATTTGTTGACGGACTTGTTCCCGTCTCCTGAGGCAGGCTGCAAATACACTCACATCTCTGGACAGAAAGCACATTGTGCTGAGAGCTGAAGTGAATAAAATAAATGACTCTGCGTGATGCAGATTTTGTTGCAGACTTTAAGCAAAATGAGAGCTTCTCATTTCTCTAGCAGTTTCAGTGTTGGTTAGTATCAAGTGACTATGCTGCTCTTATTCTATCAACAGTTTTTTAGGTGATATTGTAGTATCTCCATTTAGGTTACTTCAGGACAGGAAGGTTAATCCTTGTGATGTTCTACCATTCCTGTTTGAAGTACATGACTGGGAAAGCTTCACCTATATCCCAGTCAATCTCTGTGGGTTCACTCTAGAATAAAATTAGAGCAATATTGGAATTTATCAGGACCTCCCTTTTTAATTATCCTGCCATGACATTGTGTTAAAATTTGATAGGCCAGCGCACAAGCCCAAGGAGATAAAAATCCTTATCTGAACTGGACTTAAGTCATGCTTTAAGAGCTGCCAGTGATAATGTTAGGATGCCAGTTAAAGGAGAAATGGTATCTAAGCAACACCTCAGCAAACCACAGGAGATCCTATCTATAGGACATTTTCCCTTGCTTTTTCTGCCTCAAGCCCATGTGCCTTTAAGCCCTGGGATCAATGTGTAACCACACAGGATCGCTGCAGCCTAGCCCTCCTGCTTGTGTGTCTGCTGTGCCTTCCCAGCACCCTCACACACCTGCTACCAAGGAAATGAGTAATAAAATAATGTTTATTGCCATGAAACAAAGGCGTAACAAGGGCAGGAGGGAGGACTACCNAAAAAAAAAAAAAAAAAAAAAGAGCAATAAAATGCCCACAAGGCAGAATGGTTGGAGCTGCTCAGCACACTGTGCTGCAGGAGCTGCTGCTGGGCTGCATGGCGCCTGGCTGGTTGGTACTAGGGAAGTGCCAGGGGTCGGAATGGTCAACTCCCAGGTCAGGAGGGTAAAATGTGGGAGCAGTGGTACCATAAAATGATCCCTATCCAGGTTACAAGCAGCTTTTCTTCAGCACCACCTCTGGATGCATGCTCTCTGCTGAATTACGGTGATGTGCTGATTCTGTCAGCACCCTGTGAAACAAAATGCTGACATCAGCTACCTGCTTGGCACCTCCAGCCTGCACTCCTCAGCCACCCTCGCGAAAGCACCCATCATTTCTGTTTCTGTTTCCTTCATTGTCTAGCACCATGTCTTGAGAGGAAAACTTATGCATGAGCTTTTGGCAGAAATTGAAAAAAAAAATATTACCCTTTCTCCCATTCTTTTCCTAATTAATTAATTTGCTAATTTTCCTATGTAAACCACAGAGGAAGGAATTCAGTCTGTATATATATAGTAGGAGGGAAGGGATGGAAAATGAGGGACATTTTCATAGCTGCTTTTTTTTTTTAATTATGAGCATTCAAAGGGAAAATGCAGAGAGTTTGTGCTTCTCTGTAGCAAGCAAGGTGGCCATTTCACAAGGTTAGGTCCAGCTCATAGCAGCCTTAGTGCTTGTGCTTTTACACAAGCAGGGTGTGTCACGCTCCAGTTCTGAGGCTGTTAAGCCCAGTTCATCACCCAGTTGTTAATATAAAACACATCCCTTTATTTATGCTGCTGGTTACCATGATTGTGAGCTGAAGTTGTCCTGGAAAATAGGGTGGAAGGACATTGGAGACATTGTGCATGACCAAGAAGAGAAATTTGGACCTTTTCCATAGAATGGAGTTGGAAGTTTACTAGTATTACAAAAAGCAGAGGAAAGTGTTTACTAGTACCCAATTTAGATGGGAGGAAAAGGTAGGAGAGGGGTAGAGAAAGCATGAGCAGAGGCAGTTGCAGTGCAAGACACTTCTGGAAAAGAACATGTTGCAGTCAAGAGAAAGATTAATTATAGCTGTCAAAAAAACCCAAAGGACACTCTCCTGGGTGTCCATATTTTATGACTGACATGTCTGAGGAGGGGGACTGGGTGTTACTTGGGCAGAGAGGCACTAGGTCTTAGAAATCTTCTCTGGTGTCCAGAGGATGTTATTAGTAGTGTCCTTAAAAAAAGCCATACCGGCCTTCTGCCACTACAGAGCTCTTGGAGCAAAATTGCTGCTCACATGAATGCCCTGGGAAGAAGAGAGGGGGTCCAACCCTCTTCCTTAAGGGAAGAAGAAAACCACCCTAATTCCCTGTATTTTCATTGCCAAGGCATAAAGAAAGAGCAAACAGAAACTCAAGTAAAGAGAAAAGTAGAAACAGCAGAAATGATACATTTTAAAGTATATCTTTCATTAAGAATCACGAGTAGCACTTCATTTCTGCTTGTGTGAAAATATCCAGCTGCCCTCTCGCCCTGTGTACAGCCAAGAAGGGACCAGACCAAGGCAGCATGTCCATCCTGGGTCTTTGCCTGCCCGTGGGGCTTGGGGCTGGTTTCTGTCCTATAGATGCACTCCAGTGTGTACTGCCCCATGGCTTCAAAAAGCAATGACCTTGGTGATTGATTTTTTTCTGCAGTCCCCATCATCTGCTAAGTGTGGCAAATGCAGGTGTCCTAAGGGCTTATAAGATCTCACCTCACTAGTGGCACATTTGGTTAAAAACCTGCACATAGATTCTTAAACTCCTTCAAGTTGTTTCATTTTTGGTTTTGGAATGCGTTTGTACTCCTGAAAATGGCAATGTGGGATCCCATCTGCTTGTTAGGGATAAACAGTAAAATCGTATTTTTATCTGCAGGAGACATTTATCAACATTTCCTACGTTCATATTTATACAAATATGGATATTACATTTAATGCTTCTTCAAGTACACTTAATTTATTCTTCTTTAATCACTGTTACTGCTTTTTGAGTGTCTCTCTTTTTGGGGGGGGCGTGCTGTTTGGGAAATAATTATTATTTTGCATGGATTAAGAAATCCTTCGTCCTGTTTTAGGGTATATGTCAGTAGGAAAGACCAGATGATAAAAGAAATCAAACTGATGGACCGGGAACAAAGGAAGTCATAGGCTTGGCAGTCAACCCGTAACCTCCACCATTAGTAGCTGGAAATGTTTCCTTGGAAACTAGGCTGAAAACCCAATTCTCTGCTACTAAATTTTCAATTCAACTGAAAAGCCAATTGTACACAATATTCACTCTGTGTGTCATTTTGTATTCCAAACAGCAGTGGATAACCTGCAGTAGGTACACATAAATGGGGCCACCTACCTGTGAAGTTGTAATTTGCCTTTGGTTCAAAGGTGACCATTTTCCGGTGACAGCAGGAGAAAGCAAATAAGTAAAAGTCACAACTTTTACACAGAAATAGGTGTTGCTAAGTCACCCTTCATGCTGGACTGAATCAGTTGCAGGAAAAAAGGCATTTGTGTGTTATTTGTCCATCAAAGACATGGTTCGTTCCCTTGGGAGGTTCAGAAAGGGAATATTAGCAAATGTGCTTGATTTGTTATCTAGCATAAGAATTGGAGGGGTAGAGTAACTGCAGCAAGAGGGAGCAAACATTTGTGATGCTAGAGGCCCCAAGGTGTGGCTAAACTGAAGCCTTGCTTAGGTCTGTGATAAAGTGCAAGGATGAATCTCCTGCTGAAGGGGACATGAAGAGATGAGCTCTAGCAATCCTGAGGCATTGGTTGCCTGCTGCTGTTCATAGCAGTGATGTACATTGAGCCTAACCCAACTGAACCTAACTGACGTAGGTTGGGAACTTGCTCCCCCCCACTTAAATTTTACCAGACCTGCTCGGACAGCTTGGAAGTAAGATAAAGCTATATTTTATGGAAAAGCATGTATATACAATATATAGTTATGTGTATTGAGAATTATATACAATTTAGAAATAATACAGAAATCCAACCTTCCCCTGCCCCGCCTCTGGACAAAGAAAAGCCCAGAAGGGACCAATGCCATCGTGTCTCTCTCCCAGATAGAAGAAAACCAGCAAAGCTCACGTGTGTTATCTGGTCAGTCAAGGTTAGTGGAAGAGAAGGAGCAATGAACAGATCCAGTGCCCAAAAGCAAAGAAGAAGGAATTGTTTCTACTGTGACTTTTTGTATCTCCTAGCAAACCAATGAATGATGCAGACTTTATCATTGTTATTCTTTTACAACCAATGATCTGATTTTTTTTTTTAATAGAATATTCCAATAAGCCTTAAACCACTACAGTTATCCATCTATTTGCACAGAATGGGAAACACTAAAAGCTTTTTAAGGGTGCTTTTAAGATCTGAGATTGGTCCTGTAAATGTTTTTCATGTACCATTGCACCCCTACATCAGCACTGATTCAGGATCTGTACTGCAGCAAATGAGAGTGACACAGCTGTCTTTGTGTTGATTTGTGAATTGCAGAGAAGAGTCTTTTTCATTTCCACATTAGGTGCTACACATATATTTATTTTAATTGGCCAGTATATGCCTCAGTCACACAGCAGTCACTCCTTGGTAACCCTCAGATGTGTCCCTTGAGGCCAATTTTCACCACTTCCCGTTTGTTTAGATGAAACCCCTGGATCTCCAAGTACCAATTTCCGCATTTCGTGACTTTTTAACTGTGTGGAACACAGTTAGAACTGCCACCTCTAGGCAGTTTTCCTCCAGATAAATGTTAGGCCCTGATTAGAATTAGTCAGAACCAGTTTATAAGAGGGTAGAGAAGAGGCAGTATGAGCAAAGCAGTTATCTGCCCTCTTTGTTTGCAAGCTTGGTGCTGTGAAGAGTGATTTTACCAGCATGACTGCAGGGAAGCAGAGGCATTCTCTGCTTTACATTTTTCCCCAAGGGCTGGTACTCTCTGGGGATGGCATTAGAGCCACAAAGATGATTAAGGGAGTGGATCATCTCTCTTAGTAGGAGAGACTGAGGGAGCTAAGGCTCTTTGGGTTGGAGGAGACTGAGGGGTGATCTCATGAATGTTTATATATATGTAAAGGGTGAGTGCCAGGAGGATGTAGCTCGGTGATGTCCGATGACAGGACAACGGAGCAGTGGGTGGAAGTTGAGGCGTAAGAAGTTCCACGGAAACATGAGGAGGAATTTTTCCCATGTAAAGGTGACAGAACACTGGAACAGGCTGCCCAGGGGAATTGTGGAGTCTCCCTCTCAGGAGATATCCAAAACCCATCTGGATGTGTTCCTGTGTGATCTGCTGTAGGTGATCCTGCTCTTGCAGGGGCATTGGACAGGATGAGCTTTCAAGATTCCTTCCAGCCCCTAACATTCCGTGATTCTGTGATTACTCTGCCTCACTCATGTGCTTTTCTCCTTCTCCTTGGGGGCCTATGGTCTCCCTACAGTCAGAGAGAAAAACAATGAACAGTGGCAGAGGAAAGCACATGGCACCTACAAAGAGAAGAGGTTCTTTCACTGGCCTGACACCCAAGTTTGTTACTATTCCCCCCAATGAATCTTGCCTCTATTAAACACAATTTCTTATGTTTCTGTTACAAGGATTGAATGTTACAAATCCTAAAATCTGTGCTGGATGTTGTTGTTGTTGTTGTTGATTGGTTGGTGTTGATTTTTAAGCCTAAATTTTAGTCAGTGCCGTAATTTTAATGTTAATTTGGCACTGAAGTAGCAGCTCTCAGGAAAGAGGTGCTTAGGTTAAGGAAAGAGTATGGCCTCTTAAGGGGCTTTAAAATAGCTGTGTTCTCCTCCCAGTTCTTCCACTGCTTAGTTGTGTGACCTTGGGTAAGCCACTTCACATCTGTGTGCCTGTTTCTTCCTCTGAAAAATTATCTGGCACTAGGTTAAGGAAAGAGTATGGCCTCTTAAAGGGCTTTAAAATAGCTGTGTTCTCCTCCTGGTTCTTCTACTGCTTAGTTGTGTGACCTTGGGTAAGCCACTTCACATCTGTGTGCCTGTTTCTTCCCCTGAAAAATTATCTGGTGCTTCTTTGTAAAGAACTTACCGAAGAAAAGTCTGTGTAATGCTTAGGTATTAATGGAATATTTAATTTTTTAAAAAATGCTGGCAATTCAAAAGATATGTCTGGAGACATGTAGTTATCCTTCTGTTCCTCCTGCCTCTAATCTAATCTGGAAGGTTCAGTGAAAGCCAATCGGTGCCATTCATTGGCCACTTACATAATTTGGAGATTGCCCTCTTTTCAGTTTGTTTTCTGTAGGCCGTGTGCCTATGGAAACAATGAGCTCCTTGGAATTCAGATGCTCTCTAGGAAAGCAATCGGCTTTGTATGCTTGACTACAGATCACTCATCTACTAATAGATGTTCAAGCCCCTGGCATCAGGAGAATCAGCAGAACATGAAACCAGCATGGCCAAAGACATGTGTGCTAAAAATAAATTAAACCAAAATAAGATAAACACAGTGTCCAGAAGAGGAGACATTCAGTGAATATAAAAGCATGTTTGGTGCTAAAGAAGGAAAGGCTATGTTATTAAAGAGTAACTAGATTTTGAAATTAATTGCGTACGCTGTTGTTGAGACAACAAAATGAGGCTTCAGGCTGTATTGAACATTTGG
Organism: Psilopogon haemacephalus; assembly: GCA_013396835.1. NCBI lineage: Eukaryota > Metazoa > Chordata > Aves > Piciformes > Megalaimidae > Psilopogon > Psilopogon haemacephalus. The sequence goes on from VWZI01001472.1 coordinate 193,964, forward strand.
GATGAAATAAAAAGTATTATAAGTAAAAGATATAGAGGTATAAAGACAGTGTTGTAACTTAAAACACCTAAATTTATATCTTCTTACTATTGAAAACCGCAATGAGACTTAAGTGGGAAGATTTCCCAGCAGCCTGATCAGACTGCTTACAGGTTTGATTGAAACATCCCTTGCAGTTGTTGTCAGACAGGCTGTGAACAAATGCACCTTAGGTCTGCTCCCACACGGTAGTTCCTGTGCCTCTGGATAATTTTTCTGCCTACACCTCACTTTGTGCTCCTGTCCTCTGACAAACACTGCATATAATGTACTCAGTACTCCTTGCTGCTTCCTCCCATTAACTTTCATTCCAGCAGCAAGGGTGGCTGGATTTCAGCTCCAAAGGCAGGTCCCTGCACTGCTAAGGCACCAGGGCTCCTGAGGTATGACGTTGGAAAAAGAAAGTGCCAAGAAACGCCATTTCTGTTCTGAAAACTCAAGCATTTTGTTAAAAGAGGTTGGATTTTTCTCTAAGGGTAGCAGCATGCCTCCAGGGAGTTAGATCAGCAGGTCATACTGGGGACCAAGTGGAAATACTGTGTAGGTGAAGTGAAATTCTTTCTTCAGTGGTATCCCCTTTGATTTGGAAACAGAACTCCTGAGTTTTCTGTTGAAGGCATGGCCTGTAGTTACTCACTCACTTCTCCACTGCAATTTGCCTTCTTGGTTGAGTGATATAAGTGAAGGTGACAGCTACCCAGGGTGCACTTGATCCTGGTATTTGGTGAAGCATAAACACATAGTGCAGGCTACAGCCCATCTTGTGTGTTGTCTGCATCCTGCACATTGGATGAAGCCCCCAAGATAAGTCTCATTTTTTGTTGTTATTATTTGGCAGATGTAATGGATGTAATTAAAGATGATGCTTCCTTAATAGATCTATTAGCTCTTTCAGTTTAATCTGATTAAACTCTCCCAGACAAGCACTTAGTTAAGGTAGCTGGGATGAATCCGAGTCAGAATGATTAGGTGACTCTTACATGATCACTAAAAGGTCAAAGGCAGAGGAAGGAACTTGGAGAGCATCATCCCTAACTCACACATAAACACACTCAATGGAATCAGGGCTCAGGCTGTGGAAGGGCAAAGAGAGCTGGCACAATATTATTTGTTTTCTTCCTATCCCCACGTCTTGCACAGGTCTTGCTGTTGGTACTGTAGCAAGAGAGTGGAAATCAGCAGTCACTACAGAGAGGTGAGCTGAAGCTGGTAAATCCACATCTGCATCTCAGGTCAGCATGTTAGGCTCTTGGCCAGCTGCCCTCCCTAAGTGCGGGTATGTTATTGCAGAAAAACCCTCACTATGAACTTTCACTCAGGAAAAATAAAAGGTTTGTTATTAGCTAAAGTAGGTGATGTCACAGGAGTTACTCACATTTGCACTGATCAGACATTGGTACAGGCTGAGTGATCAAATATCCTCCATTAGGCATGAAGGGGAGGACAAAATGCAGTGTTTCCTTTCTCTGATTTTTCTCATGTGACTTACAAAAAGAAGCTGGACAGATGTTCTCATTTGTTGCTTGTGATGATATCACCACTTCATAGAGCATCATGTTTAGGATTAAATTCTGACTCTGGCAGGGTAGACAGGTTCGCTTACTCCCCAGAGTCTGTTCTTGAGCAGTGGGAATTGCACAGGAATGCTTTAATGATGATAATGAACAAACTCATGTCACCAAGCTTCCTATAGCAGAAGAAACTTGTTGTAGGCGTAATTCTGTCATGGTGTGTGGGAGGGGACTCTTGAGGAACAGATGGTTCTTGGTGAGCAGACTCTAGTGACTAAGACCTAACTCTCAAAAAAAGAATTAATCTAACCAGCTGATTTGCTGAAGAATAGGAATATAAAAGATAATCGTAATATAAATACAAAAATTAACTACAAAGCAAGGCTGCTTGTTGTATAACTGACAGTGATATTTCTCCCTGGTAAAGAAATATCTCTTTAGTGGCTTATGGAAAGGATCCTCTAAGCTGCTTCTTTTTAAAATGCTGATGTATTTGTCATTGAGCACAGTAGGGCAGGAAAACAGGCATTTAAAACCAGTAAACAAAAGGAAGAAATCTGCACTAGCAGAAATTTTGTCTCTACAGATTCATATGTATCTACTTGGAGGTGATGTGTGAAACCATTGAGGATTTCTGGTGAAGGTCAACATAAGTAGTTTTCACATGGTGTCATAAATGATTGGAGTGTCTACATTGCTCAGAAGAGAGAAGTAGCAATGTGTTTTGTAGAGGTAAAATAATAATTGGACAGAGTTCAATAATTTTGATGGAATTTAAGAAAGTTTAGCAGTGGTTTACCAAGGTTCAATAAGTTTAATGGAAAGATTGACCGTATGAATTAGTACATGGAAGAGAGATACAAAGGAAAATTGAGTTAGAACCAAGCTAGAATGCTTCACGCGGAATCTGGAGCTGCAAAGGGTGAGGAAGACACTCCCAGGAGGCTCAGAGTGAGAACCACAGAATCACAGAACACATCGAGTCAGAAGGTCATCTTGTCCAAACTCACTGCAGTCAGCAGGGACATCTTTAACTAGATCAGGGTGCTTGGGGCCCCATTAAGTTTGTCTTCAGTTTCCAGTGATGGGGCCTCCACCACATCCCTGAGCAACCTGTTCCAGTGTTTCAGTACCCTCACTGTGAAGGACTTGCTCTGTGTGTCTAACCTAAACCTGCCTGCCTCCAGTTTAAAACCATTGCCCCTTGTCCTATCACTCTGTGAGTGGACCCCCTTTCTAAGCTCCTTATAGAGCTTAGGTGCAGCTAGGTCCAATCTTAGTCTTAGGCTTGGACAATTTCTCTACAATGTTTATTGAGTAGCTACATGGATTAGCAGTGTTCCATCAGTATTTATTCAGCATGCTGTCAGTCATTTACTGAGGATCCATTGAAAGTAAGGGATATCTCTGCCTTGATCAAAGAAGGACCTTGGTGTAAGGTAAAGAATCTCAAACTTTGCAAGGTGTCCCTGCTCAAGGGTGGAGTCACCTGTTGTGCAGTCCAGCTGCAGTTCAGAAAGAGCTCAGATTGGGTTCATTTTGATGTTAATGTTTACTAGCTGGCTGCTACTCAATGCAATAGACAATTCAGATGTCTTCATTTTAGGTATGCTATCTTGTTCTTTGGTTATATTGCATTTTTGGGCTTTAAATCCACCTTCAAAATACTTTTTTCCAAGGCACCTTCACTTCCTTATAAGTGAGCCAGAAGTTTTCCAGCTCACAGGTTCACCACAGGGTGTGAGAACCTTCACTCCCTCAAGTGAGCCAGGAGCTGTGCAGCTTGCAGGTTCACCACAGGGCATAGGGCCTGTTGCTTCTTGGTCAGCCTGAATCAATGTGCAGCTAGGGATCAAGTGTATCTGTCATACGTGGTATCTTCAAAAGTCTTGAGAGAAAAAGCAGAGTAGTAAACCATACCTGGGATGATTGGTAGGTACCTTTGAGCCACTGGTAGAGATCCAGGTGTGGTTGCCTTGCCTGGGCTGCCTTCCACAAGCAGCAGCACCAGTCTGTTCATTAGGCAGCTATCCTGTTAAGTGTATCCTCAAATGTGAGAGGAGTTGAGGCTGCAGGAGGCTTTGCTGCATGTCTGTCTCAGATATGTCCTGCTGCAGAGTGATGGGAACTGCAAAGGTACAAGGCTGGGAGTGCCTCTCTCTGCAGCTCCCTGAGAAAGTGGTGGTTTGCACAAAGATTCTGCCCTGGTGAGACCCCACCTGTAGTACTGCACCCAATTCTGGAGCCCCTATTACAAGAGGGATGTGGACATGCTGGAGCATGTCCAGAGAAGGGCCACAAGGATGATCAGAGGGCTGGAGCACCTTTCCTATGAGGACAGACTAAAAGAGTTGGGGCTGTTCAGTTTGGAGATTTCAGAAAACATCATCCTCTCAACCCACCAATATGTACAGTTGAAATGGAGAAATTCTTCAGTTAAGCTCATTTAAGTCCACAAGTTTTTGATAAAATCATACTTATTCTTTAAAGATCACAGTTTTATTAACAGTGTTGATAATGACTGTCTTGATTAATGCAGGACAGTTTTTGATGCTAGGTTGCTGAGCAAGTGGTTTAAAGTCTTCTGCCATGAAAGAGAAATTCTCCTACAAAAGAAGTGCCCAGTACTGTGGGCTGTTTGCTCAGTCATGAGTAGTTTCTTAAGAGCTCCTTGTCAGCCATTTGATAAATTGATGTTTCATTTTCAGCATGTTTCATCATTCCACCAGCTAAGAACGAGATAAACAGCATCGCAGCTTTACTAGTGTGAAAACCAGAAGTGGTTCAATAAGTGGCCCCTTCTTATCTGGCAGTAATTTTTTCAGGATTTACTTGATCACTATTTTGACTGAAATGCAATGTTAGGTCTATAGGCCTGCAGACCCAGCACAGCTCAGGGAAGATAATAGTAAATCCTTATGTAGAGGAAGGTTTTTAATACAGAGTGGGCCACAGTTAACAGGGAATTCTCACCCAGGTGTCCAACATACTCTGTCTACTGAAGCAGACAAAGCATGGTTTAAGAGAATGACTTGGGTGTAAGAGAAGCTGTACTAAGCAGTCTGAAACTTAATTCTGCTCCCCTTTGGCATCACAGTAAAAATGTCCACTTTTAAAATAAATGCCCAGTAAATAAAATTGCAGAGCTAGAGGCTTCCCACACAAAACATCCTGCAGCACTGGCATCTCTCCTTGCACAGTCATATCTAAACTGCCAAGATCTTTTGAGCTACATGCATAGAAATTACAGAATCACAGAATGTCAGGGGCTGGAAGTGACGTCAAAAGATCGTCCAGTCCTAGCCCTCTGCTAGAGCAGGATCATCTCTACCAGATCACACAGGAATACATCCAGGTGGGTTTTGAATATCTCCAGAGAGGGGCACTCCACAATCCCCCTGGGCAGCCTGTTCCAGTGTTCTGTCACCCTACATGGAAAAAATTCCTCCTCATGTTTCCATAGAACTTCCTATGCCTCAACTTCCACCCATTGCCCCTCTGTCCTATCATTGGGCATCACTGAGTAGAGACTGGTTCCATCCTCCTGGAACTCACCCTTTACATATTTATAAACATATTTCCATGGCTGCAACTGCAAACGTTGATTAGCATCCCTTCAGAAGTGGGCTTTAATCTCGGAGATGATCTCCTGAGCATCGTTTTCTGCAGTGGCACATTGCTGATATCCACAGGACATAGATGGCTCCAGCACTGTCCATGTCATTATTCTTTAGTTGTTTTTTCTCTTGGTTCAGACAGTGATGATCAGATATTATTACATATTGTGAGCCTTTTCAGGAGATGCTTTTAGGCGTGTGGGAGGGAAGGAAATACAGTGTTTCGAACAGTCATCTCTTCCAGTGTAAAAGAGAAGAAGATATTCTTGGTTTGGTACATTTTTACTCTCCTTGAAGTAGATAAATTTGCAATGCTCTAAGTGGCAAATTGAGTGAATGGTGGGGAGATAATAACTGTGCTATTATCCCTGGAGAGAAGATGCCAAAACTGCTTTTCATTTGGAAGGGAAGAGCTGCCATAAAATGTTCAATGTAAGGAAAATTTCACAGACTAGAATTTTCCTTGTTCTGTCCTTAGAGCCCCACTAACGTAGTGAGTTAAAGATACTATTGCTGCAAAAATGTGTCTGAAAACAGCATACCTCTGAAGTTAGAGGAACTCAAACATGAGATACGTAACCATCAGCTCACGTACTACTGGAGAATCCAAGACAAAAAGGCACAAGTTCACCATTAGGGCAAGTGTCACCTCAGAGACTATCTTCCACAGCTGCAGCACAACAGTACTTCCACTTTCTTGCTCAGGATTCTTGGAATTCCAGACAGGTGGAAAGTAATTGACACTGCAGGACCAGAGAAAGGTACTGCGAAAAGAAAACACAGGGGAAACCAGGGAACCTAGAGTGTGTGAGAGTCCCTTCATCACAGTTATGAGTTCAGCGGGGAAGATCAGCTCATGCTGACATGGTTCCCTCGGGTTGACAGGGGTGACCTCCTGAAGCAGTTGCAGAAACTCTTTAAAATGGTAACACAGGAGTGAGCTTTCCATTTTCCCATACAGGTGTGAGAAGCAGGAGTGTTGTTAGCTGAGCATAGAAAGCCAGAGAACACAAAGATCAATGTTTTCCCATTCTAAGTACTTTTGAGCCTGTGAATTACAGGTGTCATTTAGTGGGAAGATGGAGAACAGAGACTAGTTGAGTGGGATGGTGCTGCCCCAGTTGATTCATGGATCTCAGAGCTGGGCTTTCAGGCTGCTGAGCCAAAGGCTGTACTCATGTGGTGTTCCATGAGTCCGACTCTCCCCTTCAGGTTGCAGGCTTGAGGCATAACTGAATTAAGACACTGATGTTTTTAAATTAAGCAATGGAGTGCTAAGAGACTAATAAAGCAATTAGATGATAATTAATCTGGAAGTACACACACAAATATAAAGCTTCTAATTATCATTCTTGATTCTTAGGAATCACACACAACTGCTATGGAATTGTAGTTCTGTCTCCATTACCACTATAATTCTGTCCCTCTTTTTTCCATTCTTAAGACCCACAATTAATTCAGACAGAGATATGGTACAGGTTCTTCAACAAGAGTCACTCCAGCATGGCTGTGGACTTGGATTCAGAGGTCAGCTTCATCACCATGTGTAGGTGTCCACACTCCTAGTGACAAAAAAAAAAAAAAAAAAAAAAAAGTTTTCCTTTATTCTGGACCAGATTTTCCATCTTAGCTCCCAGTTTTATATTTCTGCATGTATTTTTTCACCACCCTTGCACCTTTTTCTCCATTCAAACTCCTCTCAAATAAACAGTCTGTCCCCAGTTCTTTTTTCTCTACTTGGTCCCATTTCTGCTGCATCCATACCCAGGTTTGGTGTTTTCTTCAGTGCAATCATAAGCAATATTGACTTTGTATGGTATTACTTATATGGTTGCCTGGGTGCAGGTGACTTTGGAAGACTTTGCATGCCAAAACTCCCCTACCTGTGTCTGGTTCATCCTGAAATCAGACTCTTTGCCTTATACAAACAAATCTGAGAATTGATGATGGTCTGCTTCGACCCAATATGGCAGAACAGGTGGAGACCTAATGTAATGGTGAGTTGTACTTCCCGCAGTTAAATATATCATTAGAATGTGTCTCCTCACCCAGGCAGCAGAGCATTGTGTATTTCTTCTTTGTGAAAGCACTGTGTTGAATGAAACATGCATTTCAGTACACATAGTCAGTTGTGGTACTTTCTGCTTGCTGCTTCTTCTCTCTTTCAGCCAGGATTTTTCACCAGTAGATTAAAGCATTAAAGTTGTTTATAACCTCACAGAACTAGGGCCAAGGACACAGGCTCATTAATGGTAATCCCTGCTCAGACAGATGGGGAGACTTTTGTGTACAAACAACTTTTTGTTGTTTGACCTAGCTGGAAACATTGCTTATTCCGGTGACACATGAGCAAGTGATTTGTTACACTCAACCATAATTAGCCCAAGTTATCACCTTTCTGCCTTTTATCTACTGGGCAGCATAAAATTAATAGGTGCAATCTAGATCTACAAGCCAAGGACAGAGTATGCAGAAAACATCCATTCCAGTTCAGCTTAGATGAATTGTCCTGTTTGGTCTCCATTGGAAGTAGCAAGAGCTAAAAATACACTTGCAGGGAAAAGTGACTTTTCTATTAGTAGTTGTGCAGTATGGGAGGTATTTCATGAGTGAGGTGAAGACTACATGTTGGTGTGAAAGATGTCTGGAGTCACTGATCATCTGATAGGAAAGTTTGGACATTAGGCCTTTGGCTGAAACAGTTAATAGAAGTGTCAGAGATGGTAAGTTAAGCTCACAATGGTTGATTCCCTTCAACAGTCTCTGACAGATGTCAGAATGAAGTAAAACTTGAGCTTGGCTTAGGGACACTTAATGTGGCTTTCCTGATCCTCTTTAAAATGCATATGTATTTCCTTCCATACTGAAATACCTGGACTTCCCTACTGTTAAGGAGGAAAAAAAAAATTAAAAAACAAGAAGCAGCAAGACAAACTCCTATCTGACTGAAAAAATTAATTCTTTTACTGCCTGAAAGAGGAAGAGTCTTCCAGGATATGTGAGATATCGTCTAGCTTGACTCTTATTTACCATCATCCCTGTCACAGCATTCGAGTCAGGTACAACTGCAATGGAATGGTAGGCAGAAAGCTTTGCTGTGGTCTAACTGAGCCATCTACAGCAACTCTCTGATCTTTGCACCAGGAACTAAATGACATCTGCTTCTGGGAGAAGTGTTACTATCACAATCTGACATGGTGTGACCCTCTGAACAACAGGTATCTTTATTTTGAAACAAGACTATGCCTCCTGCTTAATGAGGCCCAAGCTAGTGGAAAAGGCAGTACACATGCCAAGAGGCAGCTGTGGACTTCAGGGGCCAAATTTGCCATTTCCTTATATCACAATAATTTGACAAAGTTAGTGGCATTGCTTGTATTGTGCTGGTTTTGGGTTTTTTCATCCCCATGCCAGGAAGAAGTGAATTTTAAGAATGTTTATTATGGGCAGAACAAATTGATCCAAGCACTGTCAAAAGCAGTTTCAAATTCAGGATGAAGTTCACATGTTGTATAGCATGCAAAGAAACTGGACTTGAAGAGAAGGTCAGAGCCTTGAGTCCAGCTGTCCAGCTTGCATATGGGCTTCTGCAGCTGTTTCTGAAGGTTTTCCATGGGTTCTTCTGAGAACTGACCATGCTAAACGGATATTAATTACAGCTGGTCTCTGGTAAGAGCAGTCCTTGCAGAGCCACGCTGTGCTGTAAGTAGCTGGACACTGTTTGGACAGATGGTTCTATCTTCTTAAAGAAGTTTTAAATTCATAAGCTCCTTGGATGGAAATCAAGGATTACTTGTAACTCTCTACTTCTTTGCTTGCTTGGAATAGTGACACTATAGAAAATCAGTTTATAATAATGTCAAGGGTTAGGGGTGAGCCAGCCACTAAATGAGGGACAGATACTTCCTGAAGGGGGAGAAAAAGCAGAACAGATGTAAGATCTGGAAAAGGAAACTAAAACAGCTTTAATGAAAATAGTAATAAAATGAAATATATGCAAATATACACATTGCCCTTTCCCCCCTGACGGCAATGACATCACTGTCACCACTGATGCTGTCAGCAGGCACTGGGAAAGTTGCAGACATTAAGAAGAGCATGGCAAGCAGGTTGAAGTAGGTTCTCTTTCACTCTGCTCTGCCCTGCTGAGGTCTCATCTGTGTCCATTTCTGGACTCCCCAGTTCAAAAAGGGCAGGAAACTGCTTGAGAGGATGCAGCAAAGGGCTTTAAAGATGACCTGGGGACTAAGAGCATCTCTCTTACAAAGAAAAGCTGAAGGATTTTGTGCTTTTTAGGCTAGAGGGGGAGATTTATCAATGCTTATAAATAAGGGTGGGTGTCAGAAGGCTGGGTCCAGTCTTATTTCAGTGGTGCCCAGTGACAGAAGAAGAGGTAACAGGACCAGACTTGAACACAGGAAATTCCAGCTAAACATGAGGAAGAGCTTCTTTACTTCAGAGTACTGGAACAGGCTGCCCAGAGAGGTGGTGGAGATTCCATCTCAGGAATCATTCAAAGCCTGCCTGGATGGGCTCCAAACGTTGCCATCCTCCTTCCCTGTGTTCAGGTTCTCTCTCTGTTTTAAATCTCAAGCATACCATCAAGTGCTGATAGTGATATCTGAGTACCACACAGGGGCACAGGAAATGTCTGCTGAATGTAAAAGAGCTCCATATTCTGTCTGTGGCTTGTCCACCCACTTACAGGATGGTACTGGAGACCACAGAAAGCTTTTCCATGTCTGTCAAGTCCCTAGTGCTCCTGCCTACAATGTCTGGCTCTGAAGGAGCTCCTTTTACCACTGCAGATTAACTTGCGTGTCACCCAAGTATTTTTGTTACAAAACAGGAGGCTTTGTCAGCAGCCAGTTTTCAAGGAAATTGGCCATTTAAAACTACATCCTAAGTAGCTGGTTGTACATATTAGCCTTAGCTGACCTATATTGAAACTTACTTTCTGCCATCTCTTTGTTTCTGTAGTCTTTATCTTTAAATAATAAGCTGTTTTGTTTGCTAGACATTGGTCATGGGCACTGTATTTCCACTACATTAGTTCTACTCAGGGGAAAGCAATAGCTCTAGATTGAAGCGTGAGCCATTTGTTTCCCTGTAATGGGGAGCACTCTGCCTCCTGCTTTCTAACTGATTAGAAGAATTATGTTTTATTGGCCTTGAGAAGAGCCATACTCCAAAGCAACTTTCTGAGGAGGAAATGAGGCAGAGTGTGCACAAAAGAAAGAGAAGGGTCTGTCCTCATTACTGCTGCCTGAACTGCATCCTTATGCATTTCTTGGCTGAGCAATGCTGGTGTGTACTGCTGGAAAAGTGCTGGGCTGAACATTCATTGCAGGCTCAGTACTTCACCTCAAGAAGCTGCCCAGTTGCTTCTCCAGTTCGCTGCAATGGCAATTCTAAAAGTAGCTGTGTACCTTCCTTCCTTCAAAACTGTGTTGGGGAGAACACAAGTAGGACAAGTCTTTTCCTCTGAATAGAACTGCAGAGATCAAGTGCTTTTTTAAAGAGCCACTTTCATCAGTTTGGTACCTTCAGTCATTTCAATTTTGGTTGGTCACTGGTATCCATTTGTAATGCTGCCATTGAAATCACAGAGCGATTGAGACGTGCTCCAGGGTGTTCAGTTGTTTATCTAGATACGGTCTGTTCTCTAGCATTTATTCACAAATGCTCTGTCCAAAAGAGGGATTTCAAACACCTTGTTTTAGAAATGATGCTGTGCACCCAATGAACACCACCTTCTTTTAAGGAGTTGTTGTCACCCTTGGCCTATGTCTTACTTAGAAGAAATTGTATTTCCTTTACAGAGGCAATTCATGCTTGTATTCTTCTGAGTTATGCTAAGCAATCCCTTCCATTTTGTCATCTGAAAGCATGGAAGCTTTCTGCTTCGGTTCTTTTTCTCTTTTCTCAGTTGAACTCTCTCAGCCTTAATCTTCTCAGTAGTTCCTCATACACAAGATACATTTTCTGGTAATTCTCTGATTTTTCTTCATTTAAAATTATCTCATACAGTAGTGCCTTGAAATGTGCTTTAATTTAAGTTGCTATCTTTTGTTAATCCTTCTAGAGAAGAAGCTTAAACTCCCAGTTCCTATTAAATATACTTGGCCCCACTGTACACCAGGGAAGACGTTTTTTTTACTGGTCTTCCAAAAAAAGCAAACAGTGGCAACATCTGGTGAAAATAGCGTAACTTAGATGCCTAAATTGATTGTTGGTTTTGTACCACAAGAGAAAAAAATGGTTACCTCTCTAGGCCATGCAAAAACACTTGATGCTTTCTGGGCCACTCAGAAAGCATTTGACCTTGATCTGATGGAGGATGGGCTGTGAGTACTATCACCAAAGGAGTTACAGTGGGTTACAGACTGCTGTTAATGTGATGAAGAGCAGTAGTCCACCTTCACCACACCTTGCATTGCTGGGATGTGTTTATTCAATACTTTGGAAGATGAACCCTCCACACCAGGGAAGAGCACAGGAAATAATGCTAGGTAACTCACCAAACAAATAGGAGACCTGCTTTCTCTCCTCCTTGTGTAGACCACATCTTAGACACTCTTCAGTAGTTTGTGTTTGCTTCACTGAAAATGTGTCCTGAGGAAGAAGCAAAACCTTTGACATTTTAAATTGTTCAGTATCTTCTTTATTTTTCAGCTGTGCTGTTCCATAAATGTGCAGTTTGCCCTTTCTTTGAGTTTTTTGTGTCTTTGTGGTATGGAAAAAAAAATTCTGGTTAAAGATCGATGGACAGAGCTCTTTCTGAACTGTGACATGCTTTAAGGCAAAAGCAAAGAACACAAAGAGTTACAGATGATTTTTGGGATGGGAGGTCAAAGCTTAAGTGCATAGGAATAGGTAAAGAGATGCCTATCAAACACACTCAAAAGTAATGCTGGGAGAAATTCTAGATGTTCTGTTTCAGAGTAAGTGCTTGACAATTTAAATCACAGAGAATAGACCATTATTACTGTAAATGGGAAGTGCCTGATCATAAAATGAGAACAATTCAGCAAATTTCTCACCTCTGACAAGGGGTGGCACAGGCTGTGCAGAAACCACATCCTGTTTGAGGTTCAAAATGAGAAGAGCAGCAATTAAGTTCATTTCCTCTGTTTTTGTCAAGGCACCACTTTTGCACCTGGGATGCATTGCTCAAAAAGACACTGAAATCAGGATACCTTAATACTGATTTCCTTCAGTGTAGTATTAGCCAGCTTGAAATCAAATATCTTTCCTTTCCCTTCGCTTTAATTTTGTGGCAATTCATGTATCACTTCTGGCAAGTGTTTTCACACAGCACAGCTCATCAGTCCGCTTTTATTCATTCAGTGTATTCTGTGTTGGCAGATGGCCTCCAAAATTAAAAGAGAGAACAATCCTTAGGCCTCAGGCAGTTATCAGGGATTTATTATATATGCTCTGGGTGAGTTGGTCAGAACTTGCAGATGCAGTTACTGTTTACTTGCAGGCTAAGCATCTCTACATTAAGCATTCCTTGAAGTATAGGAAACTGTACAGAATAAGCTGCATCTGTTCTGTCTACATCATCCACTTCCCTGTGAAACACTGACAGTTCTGGAATCCTGATATTCCCCAAAGGAGACAGCAGACTTTGATTAAGCATCTGGTCCTGTTATCTGATTTCATGGTGTCAATGAACTGAATGTTCTTGTAATCCAGCAGGTTTCTGAAGCAGTACACTGATTTGTGAGCTTGCATTTAGAAATTGCCTTTATTCTTCAGAGAAATGCAGAGAATCATTGGAGAGAGTGAAAAACTAAAGCTGTTGAGTAGAATGTGGTAGTAGGCAGTAGCTAGCAGTAGGCATGGAAACTGAAGTGGGTGTTATCTGCAGCAGGAGCGTCAGAAGGAGAAGGTGTGTTGGCAAAATGTAACTTTCCAAGTTAGAGCAAGGTTGGCACTGCAGAAATACTACTCTTCTTTTTATATGCCATGACTAACATGGAGAAAGGGCTGATTCATTCTTTCTCTGCATTATTTATACCAAAGTAAATCAAATACAAAGGAACTCTCATTGGGTAGAGTTTTACACTCTCTTTGCAACAGAACAAATAAATGCAACAGAAGAAATAAACTCTTACGTGGGTTCTCTAGAAAAAAAAAAATCTGTTCTGTGTCTGACCAGAGTTTGCTTGGGTACAGTCTCTCATTAAATGATGCCTGTTTGGACAGCCATTCTGGCATTCTCTTAGTAGGAGATCAGCTTTTACAGTGCTCCTAGGAGCATAAGTCATTAGGAATTGAGTCCATCTGTTTCTCACAAACATCTTTGTCCACAATTAGCTTTCTCTGTCTAGAAATCTCTTCTCTCACCTAGAGGTGAGACTACCTCTGTAGTGGGCTGCAACTGGGAGAAATTGATATTATCATGCTCTTCATGAAGGATGTGCAGCTATGTGTTAAAGGAAAACACAGGAAGTCAGGTACTGTGGCAACATGGTGGGAAAGGCTAATGATTTTTCTTACTGCTTCATCCCTAAGAACATTGAGGTTTATCTAGTTTCGGTTGTCAGATAAGCAGAAAGATGGTAATCACTTAAACAATAAAATGTTGTTGTTAGCATTGATTTAATCCTCTTCTGGTCTGTTTAATTTATGTCACACAATTTCTGCTCTTATATCAATGTTTAGCAAATCAAAGACAGAACAATCTGTAGGAAAACAAGAGGCCACGACAGTAAAGAGATTTGCAAACTTGATGTTGCTGGTGAGTAAGCTACAGAATAGAGGAAACACCTAAGAAAAATATTGCTACTGAGAAACCAGCTGGCCTGTCCTCCAGCTCCAGGGCAAGCTAAGCTACTCCCTGCCTTGCCTGGTAATGCTTATCTAGACAGCAAACGAAGAGGAGGAACCAGAATGTGCCCGGTTCCCCTCCTCTTCTCAAGTCCTTGGTAGAACCAACAAGAAGATTGCTAAGTGTAATGCTTCCCAGGCTTTCCCAATCTGTACTCAGCCATCCTCCTTTTTAGTTCCTTACAAGCAACCTTTAAGGTCAAATGACAATTGATTGCATGAGATATGAAGATAAAGGAATTTCAGTGGCTGACCTGTGAAATAAGGTGCACAGAAGATTCAGTTATCTCTTCAGGACAATGCATTAACTCCTATATTTTTGTTCTGTTTCCCCTGCAAAACTTTCCTAAGGGACAAAACAAGTGAATGAACTATTTCATCATCTCACCCTTGTCCTGCCTCTGAAAGAACCATTCTCTTTTGTGCCGTTTTCATTCACGGATGTAATCAGACTGGCTTCTATTCAAAGCAGTATCTGTAGCCTAATTCTGTACCTGGTCTCTCTTTTCTTTGTGCTTCAAGGTCTTTGACAGGGTCCGAGAAGACTGCCCTAATTTCCATGAGAAGATTAAGCCTATTAATGCTGAACTCACTCAGCCCAAGCTGGCCATCAGTGCTGAAGATGAGGAGGAGCTTCTGTCCCGAGTCAATATTGTCTTCCACTGTGCAGCAACAGTTCGCTTTGATGAACCCCTGAAGTATGTCCTGCTTTCTGCTTTCTCTGTGCCCCCAAGGATGATTCAGAATGCACAGCAGCCCATAACACACCATTCAGTGCATCTCTTGTCTGGCTGTGGTAATAATGCTCCACTTAATGTTTTCATGGTACACGTGGTTCTGTGCTGAATGTGCAGTGTCGGTGCTCTGAAAATGTCATGTGCATGTATGCACGTCAAAAGTGAAGTATCTTGGCAGATGGCCATGGGAACAGAAGGAACTACTACAAGCTTTGGTTGTAAAATAGTAAAGTGTGACCTAAAATTGGAGAAGGGAAAAACCTGGTTTAGGTAAAGAGTGAGATGGTTTGGCAGAACTAGCTGGAGACAGCTTTGGAGTGAAACCATGTTGTGTCTGTCTCTGAAGCTAGTGTTAATAGCCTTCTTTTGTCAGTGAGTAACTGAAAAGAGAAATGAGATGTTGTTTAAGAAAAAAATCTATCACAAACTTCAAAATATCCACCACTTGTTGTAAGTAACTGTTGATAATAAATGCTCCGTTTCTCAAGGAGCTCCCTTGGGAGTGCCTGTCCAGGCAGGCTTTGCATTAAGAAAGAACACCAGAAATAAGCCAACTAAACCAAGATGAGATGTGTAAATGCTTCTATACAAATTGTAACCATCAACAAACCTAGATGGATAGTCTGGGTTACTAGATCTTCAAAGTGTTTTGAAAAGCACTAAAACTCTCAGAGTAGCTAACATATAATTATTAACACCAGTCTTAATTTGCCTATCCACAGGCTAAAGAGGCATCCACTGTGTCCACCATAAATAATTGGGGTTTGTAACAACTAATTAAAAAACCCATGAGAAAGGAAGCAGCTCTTGATTTAAACTTCAAGCATGTGTAGAACCTTGTTCAAGATTCAAGCAGTAAAGCACAGCACTGAATTGGTAGCCATAATTGCTTTGAAATCAATAGATGAATGAATGTGCTATAAAAAATAGCTCCCAGTGGCATATAATATCAAAGGGAAATGGAAGATTTTAAGGAGGATAGCCAGAGAGAAGTGAAAAGAAAAAATTAAATGGTCATCTGCTTGCAGGCAGTGTAGAAGGTATTCAAAGAGTGATTGATCATGATCTGTCACAACCTCTCTAACAGAACGAGGAAGATCCAGTATGATTAAATAACAAAAATATAAGGAATTGCTAAAATGAAATTATCGGAAAGTATTGGAATTATTAATAATAAAAAATATATCATATGGGTAAACCTTTTATCAAGTTAAATGTGATGATATTCAAATATGAATTTTGAGCAGCAACTTGATAATGATGCAGTAAAAAAAAAAAATTAAACACAGCAGAATTACAAAGAGTGCAATGGAATATATGGAGTCAATAGGTAAGGGAGATGAAGCTTTTGAGATACTAGTAAAGCATTAAATTAATTACTGGCATCAATATGTAGGACATTTAGGAAATTCTCCAGACGGAGCTCTTGAGGGCAGAAATCTGAGAAATAGTGTTTTACTTAAATATTAGTAGATGCAGTTTTAATATAAACAGAGAAAACTGTGACAAATCACTAGGTTTAGATTATATTCCCTTAGAAAGCTGAAGCAATTCTGAATGTCTCAGCAGAAATCCATGCTGGGCCCCTATTCTGAACATAGTTCTGTTCATCCCGTCTCTGAAGGGTTACAATCAAATAGAAATGTGGACAGAAGAGTAACTTTCATATGAAGGGTAGCAAAAGTAGCAGCATCCGTCCCGCTAGAAGGGCAGGAGGAAGAGAAATATCTAGAAAATGCTATTCTTTAACAGTAGCATGCTGAAAGAACTCCTTCTGGCTTTAGACACTGCAGTCCAAACTGTCTTAGCTTCTGGTTTTTTTCACTCATCTGACTATTTATAATTTCTCTTTGATGTTAGCATGATTAATTTATTTAGTGTACACTGCATTTTGTAGCATTATTCATAATCTTGTATGGGTTGTTGAAGTTTCTACTTCTGAGATTAACAGATTACCTGTGCCTTAGCCTTTTCCATTGTGGGCAGGAAAGCGTCTTCCAATTCAGCACATGTAATGAAGCTGAACATCTGTTCACTGAGATCCGTTGCAGGTAGTCTCTTGGACAACTTCTAGCTATGCTAGGTGCTTCAAGATCAACCTTGGTAACCAAGACTCTCTTCCATTCCTTGGGAATTCAAGCTGTTATCTCTAATTGTGTCATCTTTCAGTATAAATCTGTTTTGCTGGGCCAAGCGATCCTTTGCAGTTACCGATACCGTGTTTATCCGGTTTAGCAGCGGTCCCTTGACGAGAAAGCTGTAGGAACCATAATGCTTCAGTGGTCACGTGCATTGGAAAGGTTTGTTCCAGGATAAGGTGGAAAACGCATGAGATGTAGAGATGTTAGTGCAGTGTTACCTCTGATTAAAAATATCTGACAGACATGCTGTGGCCAGAACAAGGAATCCAACAGCATTGCTCTGACAGCCAGCTTAGCACTCGCATTCCAATGAAGCTTCCTGCTGTGCTGTGACCCCTTCTTCTTTCCTTACTTGCCTTTTCACTGTTTGAGGTTTGGATAATGCTCAGCCCCCATATGTTCTTCCCAGTGACATGCGTTTTGTTTCTTTCCCCTGTCCTCCTCAGACACGCCCTGCAGCTGAACGCAATGGGCACACAACGGCTCCTGGAGCTGGCGCGGCAGATGCAGAACCTCGAGGCCTTCATCCACATCTCCACCGCCTATGCAAACTGTGTCCGGAAGTGCATAGACGAGGTCATCTACCCACCCCCAGCTGAACCCAAGAAGCTCTTCGATTTAATAGAGTGAGTAGGAATCACCAAGCCTCTTCTGGCATCCGTTTTGCTCTGCTCTGCAGAAGAGCTCTGAGCATTTGCACAGCCTGAGCTGTGGGATTTCTGCTCATAGTTGCTGCCATTGTTGTGTGGCCTTTTCTGTTTGCTCATGCCAGCAGGAAGTGCTTGCTGTAGTAGAAGTGAGACAAGGGAAGAGAGAGCTTTCTTTCTGGGTTGTTTTGAGGGGTGCTTTCCATGGAGTGCCACCCAGCCAGTCTGTCTTTCCTGGATTTTCTCTTGAAACTGGCTTTACTGAGGTCTTTTGAAAACAGTAGAAATAGAGACTCCATTTTGGAGCCCTTTTATCTGGAGAGCTACTGAAGTCATGCTTTATAATCTTTTGGTTGAGCTTAACAATACTCTTCCAAATGCAAAAGTGTTAGAAAACAGCATAAGTGATACTTAATAACCCTGTGATTTCAGCTACCTCTGTGTTTTTCCAAAAAAGGCTGTGATTTCCTGAGAGTACAGCACTGAACAAATTCTGTACGAGTGCATTTGCTGTCAGGAATGGGGCCACAATGCATATTCCTGTAAGACTCAGCTCTCTTGCTGCCTTAGTAAGAACTGAAGTTTTTCATATACCTTATATTAATTTATTTATCTCTTCAGCTTCCCATCATTGTTTCAACTTATTTCAACAATCCTCTGGTATTGAAGTGGAATTATATGGGTGTGAGTCCAAACCAGGCTTTTAGAAAGACTTCAGTGTGAGGATCCAGGAAAAACAAACAAACAAACAAAAAGTTTAACTAAATTTACTGAAATAAGGAATAGCTAGAGACAGAATAACAAAATCTGCTGATCATAGAATCATAGAATGGTTTAGGTTGGAAGGGAGCTCAAAGACCTAGAACAGGTCACCCAAGGTCTCATCCAACCTGGCCTTCAACACCTCCATGGAGGGAGCAGCTACAACCTCCTTGGGCAACCTGTGCTAGTGTTTTACCACCCTCAATGTAAAGAACTTCTTCCTAACAGCTAGTTAAAATCTCCTCTCTTCTAGGTTAAACCCATTACCCCTCATCCTGTCATTGCAAGACCTTGTAAATAGTCCCTCCCCAGCCTTTCTGTAGGTGCCCTGCAGATACTGGAAGGCTAAAGAGCTAAGGCCACTCCTAGTACTGACATTTGTATTAAGGGAACTTTGCTGATGTTTATAAGATTTAACAAACATCTAGGATTTCTTTTGCTTACAGACCTGGATGCTTCTAAACTGCAGTATTAGATGCAAGTTGTTAAAACTAGATCTATAACCTGTATTTGGAACATGGTTTCATGGCTTTGGTGGTCTTAGGTTGACAGTGGGACTTGATGATATTACAGTGTTTTCCAAACAAAGCAATTCTATGACAACTTCCTCTTAGAAGAATCTTCTCATAGCTGTAACTTTGTTTTCATTTCTTTTCTGGTGTTGTTCCACTTGTGTAATAAAAGTAAATTACCTGTGAACTAGTAGCTTGAATAATTAGAATGAAGTGTTTCTTTCTTTGATTTAGGGTAATAGGAGATGAGATGAATTCATGTCCAGTAGGAGAAGCACTTAGGTGTTACATAAAAAAATTACATGCAAACCCCCTGATAATTTGCTGAAGCACTATTCTAGAAAATTCATTACTGATCAGTGGGTTTTTTTTTATTTCTCCTTTAGCCCATATTCTTGGGTGTGTTTACTTCCAGTTAGAAGCCACCTATCATTTACAATGCATTCAGCAAGTAGAGCATCATGAAATCATGAGAAATGCCCTTGTGCACTAGAGCAAAGGGCTGCCTGGCCTGATAGCTTTCCCTCTACAGGGAGATGCTGCTGAGGGTTACCCAAACAAGCCTGGGTAATTTTGTAGTCCATTCCTCTCACAGCCTTCCACAAAACAGAACTGTAATATGAGAGAAGTTTCATTTTGTTACTGTTGACTTACTTTTGAATGCAGTAATTTGTTTAATATCTTTCTGAATTTTCTGCTACTCTGATGGTTTTGTTCTTGCTCATAGTTTGTTGCCTCTCCAATAGCTGCAGCATTGCCTTGCAATATTTACCCTATTCACTCTGCAGTTCTGTAAGTCTGTACTGCATTCACCCTGGACCTTCTTTGCCATAGCCAAAGAGTTCTGGTGCTTTTACTGGTTCCTCATATGTCAACTGACCTTCTCCTTGATAATTTATTTACCTTTCCCGTCTGTCCTTTTTAACTCCACTGTCTCCCTGAGGTTTAGGGGTCAAACAGAAGAACTGCGTGCAGCACTCAAGATGTGGTCACTCAAAATGTTATTGACATACCTTCAAAATTACACCATTGATCTTGTTCTCAGTACCTGATGATGTCCAGCATTTCATTGACTTCTTTGCCTGCTGCTACTCAGTGACCATGTGATAGACTTTCTTGACCAAGATGGAGTTTCTTTGTTTTTACTAGATTTTTCATTTTGTTTTACTGCTTTTCCTATGTCTCATACTCCAGAAATGTACCATCTTTTAGTACATTTAGTGAAACAGAAAACAGAGCATGTCCTCAGCTAGGATGGCATCTGTCTCTTTATAGTGTTTCAATTAGCACTGTAATTGTTTGCAGCAAAGACAACTACTTCCTTCAAAGGCATTGATATCAGGTGCATCTTGTTGGAAGTCATTCTCCAGGGTCGTTGGTTTGGAAGGTGTTCTGCAAATCAAAGGCAGTATATTAAAGAGATTCATGGAGCTGCAGAGTGGGATGGAGAAAGTCCCTGTGATGGCATGAGGTGGCAGAATAAAATAAAAAGAACTCTGAGGTTGTCAAGGATAGAAGGTTACTTGGAGGAAGAGAGAGAAGGCAAAGCATTAGAAGATGAGATCAATGCACCTCTATTATGCATCATGTAAATAAAATAAATAATATGTAGATATCTGGGTACAAAAGGTTTCAGAGAAAGGAGATGAACAGATAGAGAATGTTGCCTTCAAAAAGGTGTGTATAGGGAGCAAACAAGGAGATATAAACTGCCTTCAAAAAGGGGGAAGAAATACAGGTCATGTTTTGCATCAAACAGCTGTGAGAACTTCCCTTCACAAACAATCCTTGTCTTAAAATGCTTTTCTGCAAGTGCATTAAGAAGCATGATCACACAACTGGGCACAAAACCAGATCCATTTAATGATACTTTTGGCCACACACTTGATATATGCTTACAAGTCTTTATTTAGCATAAATCCCAATTAGGACTCCCAGCTGTTTCTTTTTTTCAGTTCTTATCCTCCTATTACATCCTTGCTTTCCAGTATTTTGATATTTAACCTGCAAGTAAGCCTTAAGCTTAATCTGTGTCAACCAAAAGTCACACTTGTAAGTGCTGCCAGGCCAATAAAAGAAACATGTAATCTGCCACATCAAGCAAGGTTTTCTTTAATCTGAAGCTGAGGGAAATCAGCTTTGAAGGGTATGCCGAGGTAAGGAACACAGTGCACAGTGAAGTGGTGGGCTGAAGCAGAGCTGTTTCTGTTCCTGCAGAAAATGTGAATCCATCATCACTCCCAAGAAGGAGTTTCTTATTACTGTGAAGTGCCTAATGCAGACAGCTCTGTTTTGCTGTGGCAGGGTAATTTGCTGCATCTGTGTGGTGAGAGGTTACTAATTGTTTAATTTGAGGCAATTGCAGTACTGAGCAAAAGCAGTAGCTTTGTGATTTAGCATTTGAAAATCTTCAAAGTAGGTCACAGAGGAGTAAGAACACTTCACCTCACTGAACTGTCAGTTCAGTGTTCCTATTATGGTAATGCTGGTAGAGCAGATCACCTGGTAGGATGGTATCCTAGAGACGGGAAGGAGCATGGTCCTCTTGGTGACCACTTAAAGTGATGCTGAGGCCTGTCTGGAAGGATGGAAACGAGGAAATTTCTCCACTTTGTATTTCTGCACCAGCCTTTGCTTTATGACAGTGATAAATTGTAAACTCCTTATTTAAAGGAGATAGCAGTGAGATGAGTGGGATAGCTGCTGGTGTTCTTCTATGCTGGGTTTTTTTCTGCCTTCTGCTGCGCTTTTTCTGTAGGTAGGCTAAGCTAAGGTAATTGTGCTCATTTATAGTAAACTCTTACCTCACTCTCAACCCAGAGGTCTTTTTGTGTGTTGCTTTTCCCTCACATCTGTGTTGGGGGATACTGAGAGGTTAACCCGTTGCTTAAAACCTGTCAGATTCTTTTTAGTGTATTCCAAAACTGAAAGATTCACTGGCTCCTGCCCTCCCCTGCAGAGTCTTTAGTAGTTTAATTGAATCAGAGTTTTCTCATGCAATAGTTTCATGTCATATTTCCATCTGTGTCTAACAAGAGTGGTGTGCCACCCGAGCCATCAGACATTTGCATATGTAAGCTGATGTGATCAAGTAATGTGCAAGGTGTGACAGTCTCCACCTTACTCCTCTCCCCTTGACCTCCACCTGTTTCCGAAGTTCAGTATAAAGAGGGGTGAAGGTAGGTGCAGATGCTGTATCCTTGCAGTGCCCCTGGAAGAGCACACCCATTCAGTCTGAACTAGAAGACTTAATTGCAAATTGGATTATGGGAGTTAATCTTTGATTCCGTGGTGTAACATCAGACTGCTGAAAGCCTGTTGGGGATTGGCAGCAGTGTGCAAGGGCTCTGGAAGTACAGCCAGTTCCTGTCCCTTAGACCCAAATGCTGGCAGAACCAGTGAAGTCTTGATGGAGTGCCAGGGAAGAGCCTTTGAACCTTAATCCTTTGCTGAAAAGCCACAGTGGTGAGGACCACTTTGTAGAGGGTACATGCACACTTACTTCTGGATGTATTAGCTACTTGAATACCTTAAAGAACAACAAACAAACAAAAAAACTTGTTGGATTTTTTTTTAAGCAGCTAGTATTTTGTAGTTTCCTAATTCCTTACATGAAGTAGCCTGTGGAAAACAAGTAAAGAGTACCTAACATTGCTGATAGCACTGTTGGAACAATACCCCTGCAGTACCTTGTTCTGGCTTTGGAGACGTTGTGATTCTACTCCACTCAGTAGCTCAAGGTTACCAAGAATCTCCTGAGGTGTATAAGGACTGTGTTGCCTAAGAATGAGCACTGCCTGGTGAAAGTGCCAAGTTGGAAAGCTCCATCAATCTGTAGGCTGTGGCTATATTTATATTACAGATTTCAGTGAATCATAAAGCACACAAGACTGCTGTAAAATGACATTGTCTACATACCTGAAATTGAGCTGGACATCATAGCATGAAGCTCACCAGAGTTACTCTGCACCTCAAAGGAAAAAGTGCCCTTTCACCCGCAGAGCTGTTTTAAATCCAAACTAGTTTCCTTTTGCTTTGTCTTAAACAGCTTTGATTTGTTTATCCTTTTGTTTCAGAAGAGGGTTCCTGTCTCAGTGGTCTTCTTGGCCTTGCTTTTTTATTTCCTCTTTGCACAGCAGATAATGACATTCTCCTTGTTTCCTGTAGGTGGTTGGATGAATCTATCATTCAAGACATCACACCCAAGCTACTTGGGGCCTGGCCCAACACTTACACCTACACCAAAGCCTTGTCAGAATACCTGATTCAGCAAGAGAGAGGAAACTTGAACATTGCTATCATCAGGCCATCCATCGTGGGAGCTAGCTGGCATGAGCCTTTCCCTGTAAGCATGAATATGTAGCAGTTCCTTACCAAGAACCCTTTCATACAGCTGGAGTACTGTCAGGAAGCTGTCCCTGATGATACTTTTATTGGTATCCACTTGAAGAACTGGTACTGCAGTTCATAGGGAAGCACATGGGAGAGGTGGAAGACTTGTGCTGGTCTTTCATCAGAAAAGAATCACGTCTCAATTGAAAGGAACTCATTTAAGGAATTATATCAAGAGCTGGGATAGTAATGGTGCAAAATGCTGGGCTTTCAGCTGGCAGTCTTATACACAGAGCAGTTTCAATACTAGATGGAGGAACATGAGATCTGAGGGTCACAATCATGCATTGATACACTCTGGTTCAATGCTTCCTGTGTACTAGTCAGGCTATTAATGAAGTCCTGATGAGCACCCTACACCTCACATGGTCCTTGCAAGCTTTTAGTAATGTCAGTTATCTCCATCTTATGTTGGTAGTCACTGAATTGTCTGGATTCAAACTCTTATGGGCCTATTGCAGATGCAAATGTCCACCACAGTTATTAAATGCAGCTGTACTTTTGGACTGAAACAATGTGCTAAGTTAAATATAGTGGTAGGAATAATATGCCCCAACGTTGCAGCCAGATTGGAAAGGCAACATAAAGTCACCTCATCTTAGAAATTAGCTGTAATGATCAAACCAGTCTTAGTGACATCCGTGTGTTGCATGCCAGAGGGTGCACAACATGCTGACTGTTTTCAGTAAGTGTGACAGCACCAAGACACTGTAGTGTTTAAAGCTAGATTTTATTCCTCTAGCCAGGTTATTATGAAAAGTAAGTGGTTTTTGAAAGCAAAATCAGATTCTGTTGGTGGTGGGTGAACTGCAGACAGAATGAGCTATCATACAATGCATGCCCTATTGAAAATCCTTCGGGTACTTTGTACTGGTTATCTCCCTGGCAGTTGTCCCAGATAGGCTGGCATCCATCTTAGCTGGTGTCTTGTTGCTTCTTTGTCTACACCACAGCACTGCAGCACTTCCACCATTTCAAAGGCTGTAAGCAACATGCCATTAAAAAATAGTAATCATTCTTCTTTTTTTGCAGGGTTGGATTGACAACTTCAACGGGACAAGTGGAATATTTATTGCGGTATGTCTAGTTACTCCTTAAGATGCCTTTGTAGTGGACTTTGAGTAACTGGAAGAGCAACTTTAAAGTTACACTGCAGCCCCACTGAGAAACTGTGTAGAAAAACACAATCACAGAATCACAGCAATTTTCTGAGTCTTGTAGAAAAATGTCACACACTTGCCATACGTCTATGTGACTGTACGACCCAGGAGACAATTTATGGTCTGCTCAAAAAAAAGAGGAGATTGGAAGACCATTCATGTTGCTGGTTCACTAAATGTGAATTTCTGTTTATAAAAACTCTGGGAGGAAAAAAAAAAAAAAAAGTTTGAACATATTTGGACAAATTTTCAAAGAAAGGGCAAAAGATGCATCCTTGAAACTAAGGTAATTCACAGATATCAAAGTCTGAATCTTATAACACAAGTTAATTTTCCAGGCCAGATTACAATACCATCAATACACGGCAGCACTCTTTTACTTTCTTTTGTCTTCATATGTATTGTTGCTAAGCCTGCTGCTATAGTTTGTGACCACTCCACAGTGACTCACTTGTCACTACTTTATACAGGATTTCTCCATGTGCAGGGTGCACTGAAATGATGCTTCTTACTATCAACACAGACTCTGCCAGGAACGTGGAGAATTCACTGCAGTCTTGCTTAACGTTGCTGTCAATACCAACTGTGTGAAACAGCATGGAGCAAATCCATGAGATAAATAATGAATGACTTGATAAAAACTTTCCTGTAATACAAAAACAATCATTACAATTCAACATATCATAGAATCATAGGACGCATTGTGT
Organism: Psilopogon haemacephalus; assembly: GCA_013396835.1. Lineage (NCBI taxonomy): Eukaryota > Metazoa > Chordata > Aves > Piciformes > Megalaimidae > Psilopogon > Psilopogon haemacephalus. The sequence continues at coordinate 219,027 of VWZI01001472.1, forward strand.
TGGAAGGAGCCTTTAAAGGTTATCTAGTCCAGCCCCACCTCCCTCTCTGCAGTAAATGGGGACATCCCCAAATAGATCAGGTTGCTCAGAGCCCCGTCAAGCCTGATCCTGAATGTTTCGCGGGATTGGGCTTCCACCACCACACTGGGCAGCAGGAAACTTGCACACCTTCTCTCTTGGCTTCTTTTTCTTTTTTCCCTGTGATATAAAATGACTGCCTTAGGTCTATTTGTCAATGTATAATGCTGTATAGCTACAGGCAGATATTTTTGTTCATGCATGATTTGTCCAACTTGATTACCTTGGAAAAACTATATTGTGATCAGCCCGATGCCATGTATAAAAGGATTAGTAGTGTACAATCATGGGAGAGCAGAATAAAATCCAAGTATCATCTTACTAGAAAAGCTGATTTATAACCGAAGTAGATCATAAATAGAAACTGTTATAGTTACTTCTGAAATCCACAGGACAGGTGAAATTAGTGGGTGTGTCCTAGCTACTGCTTTTATCTGAAACTCCAGTTTCAGATAAAATATTTGAATCTGATAATTTAATTCCATAAATAGATAATTTTTCTTTTAAATATTCATTAAATATGGAAGCTGAAGTTGTCCTTGGTAGTCTAATTATGTTTCTTTTGCCTGCAGTTGCTCCAGGTGCTATAAGGAGAAGCTTTGTCGATTGTAGCCAAGATAAAATAGATTAGCCCCAGTTTCAAATAAACAGTCCAAAACCACCCAATGCATCCTCTGTGTTCACAACGCATTGTTAGGTCCAGTTCATGTCAGTTTCTTTTAAATAATTCTCTCAGCCTTTTGCTCATTGCTGACTGCCCATAAAGCTTGCAAAACCTCTCTGCTCTACTCCCAGCATCTTGTGCCATTTGTCATCATCTTGTCATCATAATAAAGGTTCTGCAGATCTGCCCCTTATGTTTACATAAGACAGATTCTAACTTCTGTAATAAATGTGAGTTTTTATGTTTTTTTCTGGTTACTTTTGAGCATAGAGGTTTTACTGGGGCCAGGTTTTCACTTAGAGATGCCACCCTGGATCTTTATCTCTGAATGAATTCTATGGAAAGTAATGATTGTGAGATTCTTGAGTCACTCAAGTAAATAGCATCCTTTCTCTTTTGTATAAAACACCTTTGGCTTGTAATGAAAGACTTTTGGAATAGAGGTGGTATATTTAGTTCAGAATTGCAGCTCTGAGGTTCTTCAGTATAGGAAATAAAAAGACAAATTGGCCTCATCTGCACTGAGCTCTTCAGTGATGAAATATGATGATTTGATCTGTAACTGTTTTGAGCCTTAGCCAAGAAAAAGACAAAGAGCAATGACAATAGGGACAGGGTGTAGGGACCAGACTGTTTTCCATATCCAATGGCTTTTTTGTCCTGTGGGAGGCACTGGTTCTGTCTGGCATCAGTCAGGAGCAGAGACTCCATGACCTGGAGAAACCAGTGCTGATGGACAGTATTTTTCTTGTACCATCACCAATTGCTACTGAAATTAGTTGGACTGGTACTAGTTTTCTGGAAGTGAAAGGCCAAGAGGCTTTGGGTCTTCCAAAGTTGGGGGCAGGGAGGAAGGATGAGGAAGTAAATGCATGATTTGAATTAATATGCCAGGACATGGTGAATTGATAAATCCTGCTTGTCAGTTTGAACGTTAAACCCTGAGTATGTAAGTCACACATAAGTTTGAGTGACTACAACCAGCTGGATCAGACAACTGTGTGTATTTATTAGTCAAGTGTCTTTATTAGCCTTAATGAAGAATGGATACAGTTTAGACATTTGTGTGTTTAAGTCCCTATCATAATAAAATACTCATTTACCACTGCTAACCCAAGCAGGGGAACAACCACCAGACTCTGATTTGGTGCAAATGATGTTTGGGATCATCTGGGCCGAGTCTAAATTCCAAACCTTGCCAAGTTGTTTTGTTGTTTGTTTTTTTTCATTCCTCAGTCACGGGTATAATATTTGAGTCTGATAATTGAATTCCACAAATAGAAATATTTCTTTTAAATATTCGTGAAATATGGGAGTTGGAGTTGTTCTTGATAGTCTATTTAGGTTTCTTTTGCCTGCAATTGCTCCAGGTGCTGTGGGGAAGAAGCTTTGTTGATTGAAACCAAAATGAAATTAATTAATTTTCCACTGGACTGTAATTGAGGCATTTTTTCTTGCTGTTCTGTGTGACATGTGAAAAGACCTCTTTCCTTGCAAGGCAGCAAAGCTGGAGGGCAGAAACATGGATTAATTCATGTTCTGGATGGTGGCTGGCCCTAAAGCTCCTCAGCTGGGAGGCTGTCCAGAAACACCAGACTCAGACCTGCAAATTATTTCGGAGGCTTCAGCTACAGTAGCTTATATTTCACTAAAGAGAAAAAAACAACTGTAAATAGAAATAAAGCCATACCTGAAAAAGAAATACACAATCGTTTCCAACATAAAAAGTCTCTTTAGGAACCTAAACCTGAAGCCTTTACTAAATACAGAGTAGTAAATGTTGAAGTCATCCATATGTGTGACCATCACACACATTTGCTACACATCCACCAAACTTACTAGTATACCTGTGAAAATGTGATAGCTGATCACACACTGGTCTGCATGAGTGGGCATGAGTTCAGTGCAGTGGAAAATTCATAGCTGAGCTTGGTTTGATGCTTTGGTAGTAGCAGCAACAAAAAAGTCATAGTGGTGTTGCAAGGAAAGGTTTTAATCACTAGGCATAACTGCAGGTCAGCTTAGGGCAGCAGAAGTTAACTGCATGATATGGGTTTGACGAGGATGGAGTCATGTGAGGAAGCTTCCATGGTTGCCTGTGTCTGAATATTGATCTGTGATCCCTCTGCCAGCTGCACCAAGGATGAGATATGCCTTAGCTCATGAAAATTAAACCAGTCATAAGTGGTAATTACTTGCAAGCTCTAAAAAAAATCCCCTGTCTGATTATAGAAGGGGAAAGGAAAGGAAGAGAGAATAAAAAAAAAACCCAGAAAAACACCTACCAGACAGGCAACACAGTGTCCCTTAAAATCCACCAGTGACCAGTGGACAATGGCCTGTGTTTTTCAACTTAGTATCAAATCTTAAATGCTTTTTTTCATCACACATTCCTTCTCCCTAGGCTTCAGACAAGGGCTTTTCCACAACTAGGCTCTTTCTGTTTAGTTTTGTAATAGTTTGACATCTGGAGAGCTATTGGATCATGAAATGTCAGTCTTGGTTGGAAGAAAATAGTAATTAAAAAAGCTGTAACGTTTCCGTTGCCATAACTTTTAAATATTCATGGATATGTAGAGCACATTCCTTTGCTCCATCACACAGTCCTCCTCTCTGGTTTTGCACAGATCTTAATTATAAGCAATTTTTTTCTTCCTCACTTCACTAGCACTTCTATTGTCTTTGCTTTTTGATTGGGCTCTCAGCTTCCACATCAAACTCAACTTCTGACTCTGCCACTGGGGGTTCTTTTTCCATTTGCTCTGTTCAGCTCTCATACCTAACACACTAGGTAGAATTCCTTCACCCCCTTTCACCTCCATTTTTCTATGTTGCTGAGTATGATGGTGTCCTCTATGGTTCATTCTACCATGTTGTTACTATCCATTGCCATGTCTCTCTTCCGAAACCTCTCCAAAGACTAAATGGTCATCAGGGAAACCCTGTGGTAAGCATTCAGGCTAAATATATATATATTCTGGGAAGCCTGATCCCCTGACAACTGTGCTTCTAACTAAAGCAAAATTCAACTCTTCTGTGCTTGCCTACCACATCTCTTTGGTTGTCAGTACTTCATATTTTCACTCATTTGCTGAGTTTCATTGGGTAGTGAGCTAAACAAGGCAGGGGCCATATCTTGACTTCATCTTTGTGTGTGACGGACAGTTTAGGAAGAGAGCAGGGTGTGAACACATACAAACAAAAGGGAGTAGACTTTGCAGAAAGCCTATTTGTGTCATTTTCAAATTGACTGCTATCTTTGACAGACACGCAGACCTCTGCCTGTGTCGCTTCAGAAAGGATAACTTAAGGTATCAGCAGGAATTTTACTTCAGAACATTGAAATATATTTCTTTCCCAGATGTATTTCTTTCATCTTGAGTTAGCTAAGAGTCGCAGCTTTTCTTGTTATACATGGCATTGTGTTTTGGGCCTCCTCTGAACATGCAGAACAGTGTAAGCTACACGAGTTCCATGTTTGTTTTCACAGAAACCAAACCATCTTCTGCAACCAGTGCCAGGCCTGAGAAGTGCTGACTTGACACTCTGTCCTCAGCCTAAGCTGATGAAATCTTAACCATGGCATTGTGTCAGTGACCATCTTGCTCTGTCCTGCAGGCGGGCAAAGGGATTCTGCGGACCGTGATTGCCAACAACGAAGCGGTGGCAGATATGATTCCAGTAGACGTCGCCATCAACCTCACCCTTGCGGCTGGGTGGTACACCGCTGTGCACAGGTGGGAAGGCACTCCTGTCTTGTCGGATTCAGGCATGTGCTACCTGCACCAGGACTTTAAATGGAACCAGAAGCTAATTGAAAACCTGTACAAGAGTCCTTGTGGACTGATTTTTTTGTTTGTGATTTTTGTTTTTTTTTTCCCTATATTGGCAAGGACTAAGTACAGAGAAACAATAAAGTCAGGCTTTAGAGTTAGGAGATCTCTAAAGCTACAGGTGAGACCTGTTTCTTCATACAATGTAAGCTCAGCTCTGTCTCTCAGAAGTCACATTTCTTAAGGACAAGAGCTTTACTGCAGCTTCAGAGTAGCCATTTTGGGGCATCTTTTCTCAGGCAGCTGCATTAAGTCACTCTTCAAGTGGCTTCTAGAATTTTCTTGGTGCAAATGCTCTGCGTATTTATTTTCTTTGGAAAACACTGCACACTGTATCATGGCTTATATGACAGGGGATATGATTTTTAAAAATACCCACAACATTCTTTGTGTTGTTGAGAAGGGTGTGCATAAGTGATATTAACTATTTAATAGCTTTTCCTGTGAACCTCTGACCTTTAGTCATTCAGTAGGAAGTGTTACAGAGTAAGCCACACGAATTATTCTGGAGGTTTATGCAACTCTGAGAAGTCAATACCTGGCAAACTTTGAAAGACAAGAGTAAGCCCTCTGAGCTGAGTAGAGGAAGAGCTGCATACCATAACCTAAATATAAAGATCCTAAAAAGATCACGGAAGACAGCTCACCAGCTTTCAGATTCATTTTCCTAAGAGTTTCATCTCTATCCATCAGCAACAGGCAAACCACATGACCTGGTAAAAATAAATACAGCTTCCCTTTGCACACAGCCACATGCACCTCCCGCTTCTGAGAACCTCCAGATGAAAAGGGTTGCAGCTTGTCCATAAAGCAGAACATGTGCTGATGAGCAGTGTGTCAGCACACCCATAGACTTCCTGACTCTGGTCATGGTAAGGGAAGTGTCATTTCATTAGCTTTTCATTGGCAGAAGATACGTGTTTTTAATCTGTTTCCTACACAAATGATTATTAAACTACAGGAGCAATTGCACAATTTGATTTAAAGCTTTGTCTAGTTGGGCACAACCCTGAGGTTAGAAATCTACCAAAAGAGAAACCAAGCCTTCTGTAAATCTAATTTCTCAAAGAGAATTTCAGGTTTAGGTGCTCTCATCAAAGGTAGCATGTATGGCTTAATTTCTTTTCTTTTTTTTTTTTTCAAAATCATCTATTTAGAAAGTCAGTGTCCTTCAGGGCAGGTGCCATTACTGAGGGAAATTAGATTCTAAAACTTTACAGAGAATTGCAGTCTTCACTATATAGTATAGAAGCTGTACAAAGCTCTACACTAGGGGAGTTTTCTGCATGAACACATAGGGGTTTAGTCCTTAGTAAGTTGCCATACTGTTTCTCACATTAAGCACTAGAGTTGCACGCTTATGTTTCATGCTCTATCAGACTTCTACTCAGTGATTCAAAGTCACAGAAGGTCATGGATTCACTGCTTGACACCTCTATTAGTTCTAACTATCCCTTCAAGTCTGCTAAGGATTAATAATAATTATAGTACACAGTCAAATGCCATTATTTCACGGCATTCTTTTTTAAAAAAACACCATTTAGACTCTGCATTATTCATCTGCAGCTTTCAGGCAGTACTGTGATAGATTTCCTATCCCAGTATCTACAGTTTAAGGGTCTTGTCTCCTGGTTCCTTCCTGCTAATCTGAAGTAAGAAAAATGCTGTATTGATGGCATCCCTTGCACCCTTGGCAAGGCAGGCTTAGAACAGAAAAAGCAGTCTGACTATTTCCTGCCTTACAGCAAAGGAAGAAATAAACCCACTATGATCTGTGTTTATTTCCACACCCAAATAACAACCAGACTTTAGTTGGTATTAAAGTAAGGAAATGGATTGATTTATAATCACCACCCTAACAAATGGAATTTTAAAGTAGCACAAATCATATCATGAAGTGATTGTGAAATACACAGTGAGGTCGATTTGGGCCAATTATTATTAGCAGTATATGAAGAGAAGCTATAAAAAGAATAAATCAGGAAGTTGTCAGTGTGCATGCTTTGCTTACTGCTTTTGCAGTTTTTGAAAGGTGATATATGGATGAGTTTTCTTTAACCCCATCTGCCTTTACTTAACTTCATATTCGTTCTGGAGCCTGACTGAACCTTATCAAAACTTCTTGGTTTATATTTATGAAAAATGCTCATTTCTGCATTTTTTTGTGAGCTGATGTTGCAGCTTCTTGGGCTGTTACTGTTTGTGCTCCATTAATAAAGCTTTGGGTGCTTTTCTTCACACCTTAAAGTAATGCTTTCTTCTCTTTTCTAGACCGAAAAATACGTTGGTGTTCAACTGCACAACAGGTGGAATCAACCCTTTCTTCTGGGGAGAAATGGGTAAGGTCTAATTTAAACCTAAAAGGTATCAAACATCAATAGGATGGCTTGGGCAGGCTTTGATTTCCTGTATTTAAGTGGCATTCAGCATCTGCCATTGAAACTGTGCCTAGGAGGTCCCACTGCAGTCACCGAGAGTCTTGCGAAAAAAAAGCTCCTGCTGCAGCTATTCAGTTTTCATTGCGGGTGTAATCACGGAACGACCCAGCAAACTGTGTGCTTTGCTGCATTGAGGTGTTAAAGTGGTGGGAAAAGGAATAGAAAACCAGCCCCTTAATTCTGTGGGAAGACGCTCTGCATAGCTGTAACAGAACATCTGACTGAGGACCTTTTCTGAGTTTGGGGGTGGAGGCCTGTGCATTGAAATGCCTTAGGCAACTTTGATAGTGACTGAAAACTAATGTATTAAGGAAGTAAAGTAGCCTTTCTTCCTCTTTCTCTGAGGAGAAACAATTGGTGTAGACTTGAGAAGGCAAAGAGGCTGCCTCAAGAGCACATTGATGACATTGTGTTTCACCACAGCCGTGGGAAGGGGGGAGGCTTCACGGCTGACTGCTGGAAGGTGCAGACAGCCTTCAGAATGTGAAGTGTCAGATCTTCTGTGGCTTTTTCCCGGGAGTAAATGCAGAGCTCTTCACAGGCAACAGCCACCTTAGCACTACTACCTGAGGTTTACCTTTCTTAATCCATTTCCAGTGCACTTTTACTGAAGAAAGAGCAATGTATTAATGCATTGTAACTGACCTGACTCTGTTACTTTGCTTATAACTGTGGATTTTCTAATTAAATCATCCAAGTGCAGATGAAGTTTGCATGAGCTGTTCAGCTGCATGATGAGACTGAAGGCAAAGTTTTCTCTCTGGGTGTGACTGTGGGAGCTTTTTCTACCACATGTTGTATCCACAGTTTTCCAGAGATCAGCTGGCTCTGAGAGGGATACTAGGTGTAAATTAGAATCATAGAATCAGTCAGGGTTGGAAGAGACCACAAGGATCATCTAGTTCCAACCCCCTGCCATGCCCAGGGACACCCTACCCTAGATCAGACTGGCCAGAGCCTCATCCAGCCTGGCCTTAAACCCCTCCAGGGAAGTGGCCCAAACCACCTCCCTGGACAACCCATTCCAGGCTCTCACGGGTGAAGAACTTCCTCCTCACATCCAATCTGAATCTCCCCACCTCCAGCTTTGCTTCATTCCCCCTAGTCCATTCCCGCTTGACAACCTCAAAAGTCCCTCCCCAGCTCTCTTGTAGGCCCCCTTCAGATACTGGAAGGCCACAATAAGGTCACCTCGGAGCCTCCTCTTCTCCAAATTGAACAGCCCCAACTCTTTCAGTCTGTCCTTCTAGGAGAGGTGCTCCAGCCCTCTGATCATCCTCATGGCCCTTCTCTGGACACACTCCAGCATGTCCACATCCCTCTTGTAATAGAGGCTCCAAAACTGGATGCAGTATTCCAGGTGGGGTCTCACCAGGGAGGAGTAGAAGGGGAGAATCACCTCCCTCGACCTTCTGGCCACACTTCTCCTGATGCAGCCCAGGATCTGGTTGGCTTTCTGGGCTGCAAGNCACTTGGCCTTGCTGAACCTCTTGAGGGTGGCTTGTGCCCACCTCTCCAGCCTGTCCAGGTCCCTCTGGATGCCATCCCTGCCCTCCAGCCTGTCTGCTGCACCACACAGCTTGGTGTCATCAGCAAACTTGCTGAGGGTGCACTCAATGCTTCTGTCCATGTCGCCCACAAAGATGTTGAACAAGACTGGTCCCAGGACTGCTCCCGGAGGGACTCTGCTTGTCACTGGTCTCCACCTGGACATGGACACTCTTTGGGTGTGGCCATCAAGCCAGTTCTTTACCCATCTGGTGGTCCATCCACCAAGCCCGTGTTTCACCCACTTGGAGACCAGGATGTGGTGCGGGACAGTGTCAAAGGTTTTGCTCAGGTCCAGGTCAATGACATCAGTTGCTCACCCCTCATCTATTAATGTTGTGACCTGTTCATAGAAGGCCACAGGGTTTGCCAGGCAGGATGTGCTCTTGGTGAAGGCATGCTGATTGGACCAAATCACCTCTTCACTATTCTCCTGTCTCAGTAGTGCCTCTAGGAGGATCTGCTCCATGATCTTACCGGGCACATGAATAGGAATTAGGATGAAGAGTAAGGTGTTGTGTGATTTTGGGAAAGATTTCTTGTATGAGAATGTAATGGCTGTGACTACCCACTCTGAATTTTCAATTGAGCCTCCTACCAATTTCTTTTTGATAAATACACACAATTCAAAAGTCTTTATATTTGTGATAGAATTTCATCACCCTTTATTTGGCAGCCAGTATCATGGCATGTGCTTCCACCAGGCCTTTCAGAGCTGTGTCCCAAGTGAGAGTTACCACTGAGTGGCCCAACCCCTGCACAGAATGGCCAAACTTGACTCACCATTTCCCTCCTTCACAATCAAGCAGCATCTGCTCCTAGCATTGTCACCTCTTTTTTAAAAGCTTGTTTCCGACTGTGTTTAGCTCTGCTAATTTTTCAGGATTAAATAGTTGAGGCCAGGTCTCTACCTCCAGTGGTTTTTCAGCTTTTTCAGAATTTTTCATTTTCTTCATCATGAAAGAAGCTGTTTGGTGGTAACATACAGGAGACATAGCATCAGCAGGTGGAGGGAGAGCCTGTTCAAGGAGACTTGGGAGGCTGAACTGGCATAGGGTGTGTAACTGGTCATTAAGGTGAAGTGTTGTGAGAGAGAGACTGGAAGCTGCTGGGAATCAAGGGTAGGGAATGGGAGTCATCTGGCATGAGACTGAGAATTTTAGTGCAAATCAAGCATGGTGTTTGCAGAGGGGAGGACCCAGTCTACCTGGTATGGGAGAATTGCACAAGGGCCAGCTGTAGAAGAGGTGAACGCAACAGAATAGAGATTTTTCGGTGGAAGAGGAGGAGAGGGAAGGGAAGGGAAGGGAAGGGAAGGGAAGGGAAGGGAAGGGAAGGGAAGGGGAGATAGACCTCTGTTGTTAAAATAGACTTTAAATTACTTATTTCTTTCCCAAGTAATGCTTATGCCTTGGAATTTTCTCTTACTTCCATGTTTTTTTCCCTGCTATTACAAAATTCTGGTCAGACAACTGGATATTAATCTGAAGAAGTGTATTCTGCTTTACTGCAATATACATTCTTGCTAGTCTTACTGTGAAGTACATTTTGTGTTTTATGCTGAAAACTAAACCTTGAAGCAGGCTTAAAAATGATGTTCAGCATGGGATCCAATTTATGTTGACAGTCTGTCTAGATGAGATAGGTGTCTGATTTTTCCCTTTACAAAATCAGCCTTTAAGTTGTAGAATCTACTGCTGCATTTGTCAGAGGGGAAAGACCAACTAGCTGCTGCATCATTTCAGTAGCTCCTAGAGGTGATAGGTTTCTGCTTTAGGGTTTTATGCCTGCCTGCCCCTTTTGTCTGATTCTTTGTCTCCAAAACCAACTGTTGGAGCATAACAGGCTGGGCATAGTGGTGAAGTTGAATGCTTTCTGTGGATTAGGAGACAGAACAATTGTGTCGAGTCAGTGCAAGCCAGGGTAAGGGAAGTTTGTGAAGTAAACACCCACAGCATGAACTGCTCTGAATTAAGCAACTGGTGTTTTCCTGACTCCCTTGTACTATGTGTATCAAGCTGGTCTCGCTGCCACCTTATGTGTATTTTAGAACAGCACCACTTTTATTCCTGACTTTCAGAATTTTTCTTGAGTTTTCAGCAGATATCTGATCTCCTCTTGACATACGTGCTTCTTGCACTAATTAATATCACAGCATAATGGTGCACCTCCTTTACTACAACTGCTCTTTCTGCTCCAAGCCATAAGGAACCAAGATGATAAGAGTATTGCTGTTTTCTGTGAATTTGATGTGTAGCCAATGATCTGAAATGACATGGGCTGCGTTTTCTGTTTACTGATTAGTTCTTTCTTCTGTGCTGACCAAAGATGCCAAAAATGCAAAGAGAAAAGACAAGCAGTAATGTCTTCAATTTTTTTTCCAAAGGAAAACCTTCTCAACCAGATCAGTGCTATATTAACATCAGGCTTTGACTGAACAGAGCTGTAAATACGTGGTGTGGACAGTATCGAAACTATCACAGTTCTAAAACATCAGTGGTTCCCAGTAAACGGATAGGTTTCCATTACGAAATGAAATGACTAAATAAAGCTGAATGAACTTAAATATTGATAAGCAGATCAGACTTAAAGTAAACTGGATTAAAAGTGCTTCTTGGAGGAGCATACTCATAAAGGGAGAAGCAACAGACTTCAGTCATTGATTTTCTGATGCTACATGAACGAGCATAGATGTACAGCCCTCTCCAAACTGGGAGCAGATCTCTTTGCATTTAAGCCAACTATTATTTTGCCAAAGTACAATTGTAGTAAATGTGCATGCTGTTAACACAGAGGAAAGAAACTCCTCACACACTGCTTACATGGAAACAAACTGCCAAGGGATGGGCCAGGACAGCAGCTTCCTTCCCAGTAGCCCATCCCAAACTGCTTATTGCCCCTCCTCTGCCATGAATAAAGGAACAACTTTCTTCAGTAAAGCCACTCCAGCAATCCCTCCCTGCCAGGCACAAATATATAGGAAAGTTTGAAAAGGAGACTGTGCTAATCCATCACGTTTTAAAGAGAACATGCTGTAAAGGGTAAGGTTTCCATACTGCAGCCCACGAGGTAACCACAGGTAACCATATCATTGCAGCAGTGTGGCTCTGTGAAGGAGAAGGGATGACAGGCAGTTCAAGATGAGTTTCAAGAGAACCTTCAGCCATTAAACTCGCACCATAGGGGACCCAAAAATTAACCATGAACTTGCACTAAAACTGAACTGTAATACTTTGAAAGTTTTTGTCTAAACTTAGCGGTTAAGTGGCTAGTGAGTCTCCTCTAGTTGCCGTTACTTGGAACTGCTACAGCAATAGTCACTACTCAAAGGGCAGTAATGAACCGACCACAGATACATGAGAGTCCTGTCTGTGTATTATGGTTATCTGCTTATCTGAGGATGAGCTGGATGTTTCTTGTGACTTGCAAATTCTCATCTGATTTTCTATTTGTAACATAAGCTTAGAGGGTAAACTATAATATGAGAACAGATTGATGTCATAACTCTCAAATTATTTTTTAAAGAAGTACAGAAAGCCTCCATATTCTTTGTTGAGCTCACTGGTGCTCAGGAATAGGAGCACCATCTGTTTACCCATTCCTAGGATGATAGTCATATAGTCAGTCTTAAACTGCAGCTCTATTAAGCCTCTGCAATAAGCAAATGCCCCAGATATGCACACATAGATGCCACTTCTGTGGCATTCTGCCATTACAAGAGCTCAGACTCAGACCCAACATATTCTGTGCATATTATATGCTTATTCAGCAGATTTGATCTGCTAGAGGGTAGGTGGGCTCTGCAGAGGAACCTGTACAGGCTGGACAGATGGGCATAGTCTAACACCATGAGTTTTAACAAGTCCGAGTGCCAGTTTCTGCCCTTTGACCACAACAGCCCCATGAAGTGCTACATGCTGGGAACAGAGTGGCTGGAGAGCAGTCAGGCAGAGAGGGACCTGAGGGTACTGGTTGACAGCTGACTGAACATGAGCCAGCAATGTGCCCAGGTGGCCAAGAAGGCAAATGGCATCCTGGCCTGTATCAGAAATAGTGTGACCAGCAGGACCAGGGAAGTCATTCTGCCCCTGTACTCCATGATGGCTAGGCTACACCTTGAGTACTGTGTCCAGTTCTGGGCCCCTCAGTTTAAGAAAACTGTTGAGGTGCTTGAATGTGGTCCAGAGAAGGGCACCAAGGCTGGTAAGGGGGCTGGAGCACAGCCCTGTGAGGAGAGGCTGAGGGAGCTGGGGTTGTTCAGCCTTGCGAGGAGAGGGCTCAAGGGAGACCTTATTGCTCTCTACAACTACCAGAAAGGAGGTTGTAGCCGGGCAGGGGTTCTTCTCTTCTCCCAGGCACCCAGTGATAGAACAAGAGGACACAGTCTCAAACTGTGCTAGGGCAGGTTTAGGCTGGCCATTAGGAAGAAGTTCTACACAGAAAGAGTGATTGCCCATTGGAAAGGGCTGCCCGAGGAGGTGGTGGAGTCACCATCTTTGGAGATGTTTAAAAGGAGGCTGGATGAGGCACTTAGTACCATGGTTTAATTAATTAGAAGGGTTAAGTGATGGGTTTGACTCGATGATCCTGGAGGTCTTTTCCAGCCTGCTTAATTCTGTGTGTGATTCTGTGTGAATATGCAAAGGGAGTGCAAAATCACCACCGTATCACTAGCTTTCAAGTTAAGAATGCAAGGCATGTTGTTGCTTTAGTGCATTCAGAGCTCATCTGAACATAGCCTGAGATATTTGGTGTTGTATCAGATGTAGTTTGAAATTATGTGAGTGCCTTTCTAGAAGCAGCACTCTATGTGTGTAAGCAGCCTGTCCCTGACTCAGACTAATACTGACATCATCCCTTTTGAAAACTTGACTAGAAGTTAAAAATGTCTTTTTTGCTTTATGCTAGCAGATTTAACTCTATTTTCAGTGATCTGAACTTAGGTTAACACCAGTTTCTTTTGCATCTACTGCAGTGCTACAACTGCTTGCTTTTCCTAACAAAGTTTTTGTCTGACACTGTTAAGCCTAGAGTGAGATTCTGTTTCAAATAGGCAACGGATGAAGTCACCAATTTCAATGTCAGAAGGGGGACCATGAGATGATCTTGACCAATCCCTGTTACATAGGTCACAGAACTGTAGACTGAGCATGTTAAGCACTGTAACTTGGGCTTTAGTGCATGGTGTTGGTATGGTTGTGCCAGCTCAGCTGACACTCAGTGCCTGTCTTTAAGCTGAGTGCCTGTTCCCTTGCAGAGCGGTACGTCATGTCCACATTCAAGAGGAACCCACTGGAGCAGGCCTTCCGAACGCCCAATGCGCACTTGACGTCCAACTACCTGATAAACCAGTACTGGGTAACTGTCAGTCACAAAGCACCTGCCATACTCTATGACCTGTACATGAGGCTCACGGGGAGAAAGCCCAGGTAAGATGCCACGTGTCTGCAGTTTACTGCACACCTGCCAGTGTTCTGGAGATCAGGTCTCTAACAGGTTGTGAGAAACGCCTGCCTCAGCCTGGAGTCTTCTTCCTGTCTCCCTGTCTTGAGGAGATGGTTATAAGGTTCCTTTTCTTTTTGAGCAAAGTACAGTCTGGGGTTCCCACGCTTTCCAGTATCTGAGGGACAGCAAATCATAGAATCATAGAATTGTCAGGGTTGGAAGGGACCTCAAGGATCATCTAGGTCCAACCTCCCTGCCATGGGCATGGACATCTCACATTAGATCACATTGCTCAGAGCTCCATCTGGCCTTAAAATCTTCCAGGGATGAGGCTTCTACTTTAAACTCAGCTTCACACACTTCAGAGGTTCCTAAGATAGAAGAAGATGACTGGTAGTTATACTGTCCTCTCTATAGCAAAGCTGCCACCCTTGCAAATTTCCAGAATAAGGACTTGAGCTTGACAAGATTCAGAACATTCCAGCTAATGTCTCTTTTCCTGTAAATCAGGTACGTAATTAGTCTTGCCACCACTGTCCCAGCAGCCTGAATTCTAGAAAGCAGTGAGCATGAATAAATTCTTGTAGACCCCCTTCACATACTGAAAGGCCACAATAAGGTCACCTCAGAGCCTTCTCCTCTCCAGACTGAACAGCCCCAACTCCCTCCATCTCTCCTCATAGGAGAGATACTCCAGCCCTCTGATCATCCTAGTGGCCCTTCTCTGGACACACTCCAGCATGTCCACATCCCTCTTGTAATAGGGGCTCCAGAACTGGAAGTACTCCAGGTGGGGTCTCACCAGTGCAGAGAAGAGGGGGAGGATCACTTCCCTCGACCTGCTGGCCACACTTCTCCTGTTACACCCCAGGATCTGGTTGGCTTTCTGGGCTGCAAGTGTACACTGCTGGCTTGTGTTGAGCTTCTTGTCCACCAGCACCCCCAAGGCCCTCTCCTGAGGGCTGCTTTCAAGGCAGTCACTGCCCAGCCTATAGCCTATATTGGTGCTTGGGATTGCCTTGACCCAGATGCAGAACCTTGCACTTGGTCTTGTTGAACCTCATGATGTTGGCTTGTGCCCACCTCTCCAGCCTGTCAAGGTCCCTCTGGATGGATCATTTCCCTCCAGTGTGTCAGCTGCACCACACAGCTTGGTGTCATCAGCAAACTTGCTGAGGGTGCACTCAGTGCCTCTGTCCATGTCAATGACAAAGCCATTAAACAAAACTGGTCCCAAGGCCGATCTCTGAGGGACTCCACTTACCACTGGTCTCCACTGGGACATGGAGCCATTGACAGCTAGTCCTTGAGTGCAGCCATCAAGCAAGTTCTTTAACCATCTGGTGGTCCACTCATCAAACCCATGTTTCGTCAGATCCTCCTTTACTCCCTGTAACCACAGGGAAGGATTTATTGTGCAGCTCAAGAACAGTATGGCAGCACTGTGTTGGTGTCATCTGCTCTATGCTACTCTGCTTAGAAAGCTGGCTTCAGCTGTCCGCAGGGGAATCCATGGATGATGTATTGCTCTGCTTTCTCTCTTGCATTCTGCTGCAGAGGGAAATTGGTCCATAAAAAGACTTCCAGTTATCCAGGAGGCAAGAATTACACCAGAAATAGAGGTAAACTGGAAATGAGCAACAATAGGCTGGCATCTCCAAACTCTTTTAAAACAGGCTGCATTAAGATCTTGGCACTGCCATTATAATTGATGTTTATTTTCATTAATCTGGTTGGCATAAGCAGCCAATGGGCATTGTCTGTGACACTGTACTTAAATTTCAAATAGAGCTCAACATGAACTCATGCTGAGAAAGGTATGTTCTGATTTGCAACTTGAACAAAAGCTGCTCATCAATGAACTTGAGTTAGAAGAGTCCTCTTTTTTCCTTTTTTAAAAAAATTCTTTGTTGTTTTTCAGTTGGTTGATTTTGGTTTTGTTGTTTATTTTTTTACTTTTTGGTTTGTATTGTAAATATAATTCCCCATTTTCTTTTTACACACTACATAAGCGCAGGTATGACTGCAGTGTGGTAGAAATCGTAGTAGCAACTCATTCTTTCTTTTCATCATAGTTACCTAA
This sequence comes from Psilopogon haemacephalus, assembly GCA_013396835.1. Classification (NCBI taxonomy): domain Eukaryota; kingdom Metazoa; phylum Chordata; class Aves; order Piciformes; family Megalaimidae; genus Psilopogon; species Psilopogon haemacephalus. The sequence goes on from VWZI01001472.1 coordinate 235,116, forward strand.
ATGTAAGACCCTTATGGTGTAAGTGCAGTAAACCACATGAAAGCAACCAACCAAACAAAAAAAGTACTGAATGTGTCACTGAACCTGCTTTAATATTTCCCTGTACTTCATCCCTCTGCTTCAAATAGAGCACCTAGGCTTAGCTTTCTTCTTGTCAGGCCATTCTATTGAAGTACAAAGCCATCTTTATGGCAGTTTCTTGAATCTCTCCATGACCCTAGGTCAGAAAGGAGAATGTTCTTTACCCAGAGCAAGACTCAGGCTGCTTCACTCCTCTGCTGTATCCATATTCACCTTGCCATGAAGTGATGGGTTATCATATGGAATAGTTTATCTGGGTGCTGGTTGTAGTTTTGCAAGTCTAGTGTTTATTAAGGACAGACCATGACCTTCACTAATTTGAATTGCAGAGTAGTTTGGGGGAGCTGGGTTGTAGTTCTTTGTGTAGTAATCTGTGGTGGTTCAGCAGTTATCCGCCCCACCACACCTGGGTTTGAAATAACCCAGGCTAGAACTCAGGTGGCTGGAAGTTAAGGAAATTAAGCTTTATATTTACAGCTTTGCACAATATAAAAGGAGATATCTACAATATATAACAGATATTTACAGATATATACAGTAAAAAAGGCAGTAGAGAAACACCACACCCCTCCCAGAGATCAGAATCAGATCAGAGGGAGTTCCAACCACCCTACCACCTTCCCCCACTTCCCAATATTATCTCACTATCTGTCTTACATGCCAGATAAGCAAAAGCAGATCAGCGAGGGGGGTTAGCAGCAGGAAAGTAGTTAGTGAGGTTACACAGATCCAGCTAAGAAAGGCAGGGAGAGAGACATGCATCCGGCAGCACAGCTCAAAGTGGTCTGTCTTATCTTTGTTTGGGTTCTAACTTTTATACCTTTTTTTCAGTAACCTATGAGTGAAGCAGAATCATCAATGTTTTCCTTTCTTAGCCTATAGTCTATTTTCTCATTAAAATTCTCCAATTATTTGAACCAGCACATTATCACATGCAGTACCCCATCTGCCAAAGGGTAGGTACAAGACTTGTCTTTCAGCTCCGGACTTTTATATTTTGCCTTTCCTGAGGAGCTTACTTTAAGTGCTGAGACATTCTACATAAATTGCCAGCTGTCTAGCAAAGCTGCCCTAAATGGCTTACTGTTATTGCTGCACATCCATCCATGACTTGGGAAATAATGTGCTTTATGTCATTAGTAGTCTCCTAGGGCAATCTGTTATACCTGAGAATCAGCTCATGCAAGGCACAGTATAGGAGAAAACAAATCATTGCTGTAAACTGTTTTCTGGAATATGAGATGCATTTCTAAAGTCTAACTTATAAGGCTATAAGTGACAGCTAATACTTGCTTTATTCCTCTCAGTTCCTCCAGAGTGGAGAATGAGATTTGCCATAAGAAATCTGCCATGGCCTGTCAGAGGCTGCAGAAAAGCATGTTTCTACTTAGTTGATATTTTTCAGTAGACATTCCTTCAGCTAAATTAGTCAGCATTTTGAATGTGGTCACATTTGAAGCTCAGTCAGTTAACACAAAACACAGTTTTCATGCATGCCTCTTTGTATGCTTCATTTCTGTTTTTGAATCTTACTTTTAGCCACTCGGATATGGTCCTCTGGGCAGATCTACAATCAGAGCTATTCTGCCTACATTGGTAGGAGGCTGTGTGGATAGCCTAATTTTAAAACATCAGCAGAGATACGTGGTTCAATCTTAATTTTTTTTTTCTGACTGATTCCATTAGCTCTATGCACTTTAAAAACTTTGATGGTTTTGGGGATCTGGTTTGAGGGGCAACTTCTGATCTTTGCAACCTAGCTATATGCTTTGTTTGCCAAGTTCCTGAAAGACACTAAAAATATTCACAAAGCTTTGCCCCATCCTACTTGCCTGCACAGGCACAACTGGGGACATTAATATGGAGTAATTTTAAAGTAGCTTAGGTTAAATACATTCAATCACTGTGCACATAATTATGCAGAGTGCAGGTTCTCTTAATCTGATGGTGTGCTTTGCTTCTAAAATGAAAGCCACCTGAATTCAAGAAGGACATAGAAATGCTTGAGAGAGTCCAGCACAGAGCCACAAAGATGATTAAGAGAATGGAACATCTCTCTTATGAGGAGAGACTGAGGGAGCTGAGGCTCTTTGGATTGGAGGAGACTGAAGGGTGACCTCATGAATGTTTATATATATGTAAAGGGTGAGTGCCAAGAGCCTGGAGCCAGGCTCTGCTTGGTGATGCCCAATGACAGGACAAAGGAGCAATGGGTGGAAGTTGAGGCACAGGAAGTTCCATGGAAACATGAGGAGCAATTTTTTCTGTGTGAGGGTGACAGAACACTGGAACAGGCTGCCCAGGGTGGTTGTAGAATCTCCCTCTCTGGAGATATTCAAAACCCTCCTGGATGTGTTCCTGTGTGATCTGCTGTAGGTGATCCTGCTCTGGATGATCTTTGGAGGTCACTTCCAGCCCGTGACGTTCTGTGATTCTGTGATTTAATTCTGAGTAGCAGTGCCTATGTAAGGTTATAGTGCTCTTAGAGTTCGCTTTGGGTAAGCTGTGCAGTCCTCTTCTGATGTACTCATTGTGTCTTTTCTGCTGTGCTTTGTGCTTATCATTGTGGCAGTCACATCTGCACACAGAGGGGCCAGCCTGGCACCATTCTTCCCTAGACTGCCGCCTTTTATTTGTCACGGCCACTGTGCAACCCTCTGGGCAGCTCAACATTTCTCATCAAAACAGCTCTGTTTTTCTAAAGAAATCAGCCTTTTGATGCTCTCTCTTGCCCTTACCCAGTCTGAGAGAACATGGTGTTCTCTCAAAACTGACTAAGTGCTGTACGTCACGCTTTAAAACAGCTGCCTCCCAGAGCCCTTTTGTACTCTGGCCATTGGGAGAACTGGAAAACAATCCTGCAAGGCAGGAGGGCATTACTGCCATCCCCTCTCATACACAAAATGAATGCTAAAAAAGGCCCAAGGCACGTGAGACCTGAACTTAATTTCCAAAGTTCCTGTTAAGCAGGCATACCCCTTAAGCAACTTTCATCCCTACCAGGACACTCATGCTCCAGAAAGAAATTCAAAAAGTTCCTCATACCTCCCAAAATAAATGCCTTGGACTTGGAGGATTTTCAAGGTCATACACCAGGAGCACATACTATCAGCCCCTTCATGTATAACAATGAACTCTGCAAACTGATACCGTCTTACACAGGGAGAGCAACGTCTTCTAGGAAATAAGATATATTCTTTGTGAGAGATCAAAAAGACATGAAAACCATGCCATAGATCTGTGTGGTCTGGGTGCAGTCCAAAGGACTTGGCAGGCTAGAGAGAGAGCTGGGCCTCTGTGAGCCTCATCATGTTTAACAAGGCAAACTGTAAGGTCCTATGCCCTGGGTCACGCCTGGGTCAGGGCAGTCCCAAGCATGATTACAGACTGGGTGATGAGTGGATTGAGAACACACCTGCAGAGAAAGACTTGGGGGTGTTGGTGTCTAAAAAAAATGAGTATTTGCTGGCAATGTACACTCAGCCCAGAAAGCCAACCATGTCCTGGGCTGCATCAAAAGAAGTGCGACTAGAAGGTCAAGGGAGGTGATTCTGTCCCTCTACTCTGCTTTTGTGAGACCCTACCTGGAGAACTATGTCCAGCTCTGGGGAGTCCAGAAAAAGACATGGACCTGCTCAAGCAGGTCCAGAGGAGGACCACAAAGATGATTAGGGGCTGTGGTACCCCTCCTGTGAGGGCAGGTTGAGAGACTTGGAGTTGTTTATCCTGGGGAAGCCTCTAGAGAAACCTTTACAGTGGCCTTCTAGTATTTAAAGTGGGCCTACAGGAAGGATTCAAGGAGCCCTATGAGGAGTGGCTGATGGAGCTGGGGTTGTTCAGTCTGGAGAAGAGGAGGCTTAGGGGAGATATTATTGCTCTCTACAACTACCTGAAAGGAGGCTGTAGCCAGGTGGGGGTTGGTGTGGTGGTTTGAGAGTTTCCACACACACACGTGATTCACCAAGACTAACTCAGCTGGCTGGATGTTAAAGATGAAGCTATATTTTACAGCATATGCATAATTTTACAAGCATATATATATAGGATATATACAGCTATATATACAACTATATATAATTATATACAGGTTAAAAGTAATACAGAAATTAAAAATCCTTCCTCAACAGCCAGAGTGCCCAGGAGGGTGCTAACTCTCCTCCTTTCCACCCCCTCCCTTATCTCAGAAGGCTGACATGCAGGGGTGAGATGCAGAAGCAAAGCCAACAAAAGGTTAGAAAGAGATCAGATCAGGTTACACAGAATCAGGCAGAGGTAGTTAATACAGCAGGCAGCAGCCAGGGACTGACTGACTTTGTTATTGTTTGTTGGTTTTTTATATCTCTAGGCAAACCCAGTGGATGATATAGATATCACTGTTATTTTCTTTTCATAGCAAATGATCTAATTTCTCTCATTAAAATGTTCCAGTTAGCCTCAAACCAGCACAGCTGGTCTCTTCTCCCAGGCAACCAGTGACAGAATGAGCAGACACAGCCTTAAGCTGTGCTAAGGCAGGTTTAGGCTGGATATTAGGAAGAAGTTCTTCCCAGAAGGAGTGATTGGCATTGGAATGGACTGCCCAGGGAGATGATGGAGTCACCATCCCTGGAAGTGTTTAAAGAAGGCTGGATGTAGCACTTTATGCCATGGTTTAGTTAATTAGAAGCTGTTAGGTGATAGGTTGGACTCAATGATCTCTAAGATCTTTTCCAACCTGATTGATTCTGTGATTTTGTGATAGGTAAGGACTTTTTATGAGGGAGAATAGTGATCAGAGGAGCAGCAATGGTCTTAAACTGAAAGAGGGTAGCTTTAGATTAGATATTAGGAAGAAATTCTTTCTGGAGCAGTTAGGCTTGCTGAGCAACTTCTCAGCCTGGTGAGCACCAGTACAGTGCTCATCAGGAACTGGAATTTTTATTCTTCTGGGCTGATGAAAACACATACAAAGCAAACTGACAGCTTTTACATAAAGTCACATTGCATATCCACCTCTGATGCTCCTGCTCTGTTTCAGAATGATGAAGATTATCAATCGACTGCACAAGTCTATGATGCTTCTGCAGTATTTCTCCACCCAGTCCTGGGATTGGTCTTCAGATAATATGAATATGTTAATGAGTCACCTTAACACAGAGGACAAAAAGGTAAGTATGTCTTGAATATGAATTGCTGATCTCCAGTTATATTCATCTGCAGCGATTATTTTTGGTGTATTGTTGATCTTTTAAATGACTTTCAGATTACTTGAATTGACTTTAATCTGAAATATTTATTTTCCTCCTTTTTAATTAAATAACTTACTAGGAGTCTTCTGTCTATTAGCGTAGAATATTTTCTCCTGAGGTGTATTATTCATTCTTCTGAGATAGCTCAGTCAACAGAGCAGTTGTGGTGGATGATGTAGGATGTAAGTTGCCTTAAAGGTTTTAATGGGCACTGCGAAGGGAAACTGCATTAACACATATTGTCTAACCATGAACAATGTGAAAAAAAGTTCATGTTTTATTTAAGTCCCCAAAGAGCAATCAGTTTGCAGGATGCCATGCTCTGTTGTAGTCTTAAGACTATTCCTCAAGAATGGGATTGTAACTGAAAGACTGAAGCAGTATGAAGAAGAGATTTGTGGTGAGCTTGAATGCAACTTTGGTCAGTATATCCTTGCAAAGAGGTACTTGGGTATTCAGACTGGTCTCACATCATGAGATTTTTGCACTGATTCCTGAGAGTAGAATCAAGAGTTTAATTTTCTAACCTGCAGAGCAAGAACACGCAGCAAATTCTAAGGGCACTGGCACTGATGTGAGTACAGCAGATGTAAAGGGAACCTAAATGATATGATAGGAGCTAATTATGAGAAAGATTAAAATAAAAAATTAGCATCTCAAGGACTTCAGAGAGCTAGAGAGTGTTTCAGTTTTGCCAGGCTGCTTATGATAACTTTCTGAAATGTTTGTGTACAGTGAGCAGTATTCAGTCTTGATAGTTTATGGGCAGCACAGTTTCTCTACAAATCTGACAGACACAGCGGGATCTGTACAGTAGCTAACCCATCTCTGCTCAAGTTATAGCTGGTCTGATACCAAGGCACTTGCACCAAAGCAAATGGCTTGGATTGGCTTGGGGGTGAAAGGAGAGTCTTGTTCTGAGTGTCTTCCGCTTGAAAACTCTGTAAAGAAGAAATGCCATTCACTTCACTCATTCATTTAAATAATAATCTTCTTGACAACAAAACTTCTCCCTCTTTGTTGCAAGTCTTTTTAATAGACAGAAAACTTCCTGAGAGCTTACTAGCTTTTTTTCCCAGTATAAGCATCTGAATTTAACTGGAGTAATTAAAAAAAAAAAAAAATCTCATTGCAGAGCTAATGCCAAACACCAGAGTAACCTATTCCTTGGGCTTCTGTCAACTTAGCTGCTGAGAGAGAATGCAGCACAGCAGAAAGTAACACTGATGCAGAGGCATTGACTCAATGTCCGATTCATTTATTTACATGTAATTCTAGAAAATCTCTGCTTGGAGATTTTCATACAAATCCACTGACCTGGGTAGAATGCAATTTTTCTTACACAATTTTGCATTTGCATATAAATACCTGTGTTTATATAAGAATTGCCACCTGAAGGACAAACTTATCTTTATTCTCTGTCAGCTAGCAATAAATTTCTGCTTGTCTTGCCCTAATTCCCAGCTGGGTAAGATACTCATTGACAGCTCTGTTAGTACCCATGTCTTCTTGGAAACTTGGTGGCTTTAACTTTAGAGAGGGAAGCCTTGTCAAGAGAGGAGGCCAGTGAAGTGTTTATGCTTAAATTGAGCTTGTTTTGAACTTGGGTATTTAACTTCTGGGTTTTGTCTTTAAATCCTAGTTATACAACTTTGATGTTCGTCAGCTGCACTGGTCAGAATACATTGAAAGCTACTGTCTAGGTGCTAAGAAGTACTTGCTGAATGAGGACATGTCTGGCATTCCAGCAGCAAAGCAGCACTTACGAAAGTAAGTCATACCCAGTGACAAGGGCAAGAATTCCTGAATACCTTGAATGGCTTTGGAAGAAAATTATTCTACCTGCACTGAAACAATTCTCATTGAATGATATGGAGATAAACATAGCATAGTTGTAGATACTGTTCCTTCCCCACAAATGACCAAGCAATGAATCTGCAGTGCATCTGAGGGAAAAATGAACACAGAAGACCTTTGTCATTCAGAATTGCAATAGAATAGGGTCAGGTTTAGATTTTGTGAAGCTCCTAGAAGCTTTTTGGCAATTCAAAGGCAATACATAAAAAGCTTCAGCATTTTTATTATTTTAAATTTCATTAAAAAGTTCAAGTGTCTTAATTGCTAGGGGGAGAATGGGTAAAAGTTCTCCAAAATCAGTAGAGAGCTTGTGCATTCAGTCCCTGGTGACAGATAAGAGTGTGAATGAGCAGCTTGAGATTGCCCTTCTATTCAATTAATGGCTGTGCTCCTCCTGTCTTCTCCAGCGCTTTCACTGAAAAGTGCAGGCAAAATGAGAAGGAAGAGCTCTGCTGGAGTAAGAGCCTGGTTGCTTCCTCCAAGAAAACCATTCTTGTGCATTGTAAATGCTAGAAGCATAAACGAGGCTGTTGGCAAAGCAAGGAATCCTAAACAAGTGTTTTGTTCATGGGTCATCTTTAAAAGATTTACAAGAACCTTTGTAAAAGCCAGTAACTCCCTCATAGCCCAAACTGGCAGTGTAGTACAGTGCAGGGATAAAGGTTTACCAAAATAAAGTACTCTTACAAAAATCAAACTACAGACATTAAGGTACAAAGCTTTCTTCCCTTGGTCAGGCACTGGAAATGCGAGAAATAGAGAACTGCAGAAAATTCTGCCTGATAGAAGGATGGCAAGATGATTACCATCTACAGAACTCAATAATAACATTTAAATAGATGGTGTAAGACACATACACACACATCCCCTCGCCCAAAACCCCAGTGCTGCAGTACTGCAGAGGGGAAGACCATTTATGATGATTAATTTCCCAACACGAAAGGCAAGGATTCACCCCAATAGGTGCAAAGGTCCTCTAGCCTGGCACCAGTCCTACAAAGTAAAGTAAAAATAGCCAATATATAAAAGAAAGAAAGTAATGGACCTAGGCTGCCATAAAGAAAAGAAACCTTTCAGTATTGACTTCTGTTCTAGTTTGGAATGGGAGTACACAGAACATGAGAGTCTTGCAATGCAGGTAGTCCACCTATTCCCTTAGCTATACCCCAACTTCAACACAGTCCTTGGCAAGACGGTAGGGACATCTGAGGCACAGTGTCTTCACTTCAACAGGAACAGTGAAGTGCCCAAGGGCCACATGTAAATGGGACTTTGTACAAGGTTACACGTAGCAAGTGAAGCAAGCTTTTGTTGTTGTTTTCCTCCTCTGTAAGACGCCTCTTTCTCTTCCTCAGGCTGAGGAACATCCAATACGCATTCAACACCACCCTTCTTGTGATCATCTGGCGCATTTTCATTGCAAGGTCACAGATGGCTCGAAACATCTGGTACTTCGTGGTCAGCCTCTGCTACAAGTTCCTTTCCTACTTCAGGGCATCTAGCACCCTCAGGCACTGAAGCCGTTCATCAGCAACCAGCCTCTTCCAGAAGGACCTCCATCTCCTCTAATCAGCAACTATGGGCATCGGGGTCTGAAAGTAGCAGAAAAATCCACTCCCTCCAACAGCAGCCTGCATTTATCATGCACTGTTATATATTCACCTTAAACTAATGCTTTAATACATGGTGGTCTTTCTTCCATAGGACGATGCCAATTTTTAAAGCCATAACTGAAGCTTTAGGAACAGGTCAAGCTGGAACAGTTCATCTAGAGTCTGATGTGCAAGAGTAAGGATTAACCAAAGTCATTGTCTTCCCATGTACTACCTAGGCTATCTTAATTCCATCTTCTTCCTCAAAAGAGGCACATTTAAAGCCTTAGGAGAAAAGAATGTCAGCAAAGAAGACCTATCCAAGGAAATTAACCTGCAAGTGGTCTTCCTAAGAGGCTGTTCCTTCATTCTCATGCAATGAAATGGTATGTTTTTGAAAAACGTCATTTCACATGTTCAGTTTGTCAGAGGAGGAGGGGGGAAAAGGCAGTTACACTAGGCCAGTGAACACTGAACAGTTTTCAGATCTTGTCTCATTTTGCTTCTAAGGACTGGTACTTTCAAGCCATAACTGAAGACATGTATCTGTGTTAACTCTACTCACTCACAGGCTACTTTCTCATAGAGAGGTATTCTTTCTTTCCGTCGTTAAGGTTGTAGTCTGTAAAGCCGACCTGTTCCTGTATTTGTCACTTTTACCTGGATTTCTTTTTCTTGAAAAATGACATATTTATTCTGAGAATGAAGACAAGACTTCTTAAGAGATTGGAAAAAAAGACAAACTATTATTTTTGAGGAATAGGTCTTTCCCCTCCCCCTTCAATTTGTCTGCAGAAAACATTTCTCCCTGTAGAACAAAAACAGCCCAATACTGTCTTTCACACTTTCATCACAGCTAAATCACTTTGCAGTTGATCACTTCCACTGGCTAAGAAAGTGTAGACGTGTATGGAGGAAATCTCATCAGGCCAATTCTACTGGTATTCCTGTCAGTAGTAATTTAAAAGTTAGAAACTTCTTTTTTCCTGTTGAGAATAGTAAAGGTTTAGTTGACTTCTGTGTCAAAATCATAATGTGCTGTGAAAGCAAAGCATTTTGTCCTACAATGCAGTTTAGAAAGGAACCCAAGGATCTTTCTGATGCTCATGGCTATTTGAGATACTTGTCCCACCAAAGAATGAATTCTTGCAGGAAGAGAAAATGAGAGAGAGCCTTCTGCAAAGCAGCTGGTGCAACAAGGGCCTTAGCCCAACAGCAACAAATGTGTCATGTTATCAGACTTTCAAAGCCAGATCTAATACTGGAATATTCTTTATTCAGATGGCACCAAATAAGTACTTTAAGATTACCAGACTTTAAAGCAGCTAGTTTTTGAAGTAATGCCGTATTCAGCTTCTCTAGTCTTTTGTCATGCAGCTGTCTGAAAAAAGTAATGTTACATCTACAAAAAATGACAGTCGCTCTTTTGGGAGCCAAGAATTTACAAAGCTGGCATTCCTCAAAAAATTGTATTTGTTTTTGTCAGTGAAGATGAGAGCAAGTTATGGAGACAGTACATTTCTGTCTTTGGCCTCCAGGATAGTACAAAAGTCTTTCTAAAGGTGCAAGGAATTAATTCATCCATATGCTCTAGAAATCTATTTTCAAGCAATTACCAAAGGATGTCTGCAGCAGAACCTGACCAGAAACACGGTGTCCAGAATGGCAGCATTCCCTAGCAAAGGCCACAGTGTTTGTCATCTGCTCCTTCTGATCTGTGTTTAATTAGGTCAGACACCCAATTTATAAAGATGCAGATTTGTTTAAGCTCTTGCCTTGAATGCATACTTACAAAATGAAACCATGCTGGTCATTAGAAAAGCTGTTTTCCAGCTTCAGAAAACTGACAGTGCATGCTTTGCATTGAACATTGGCAAAGTGTCACTGCCTGGGAAACTAGGATCTGTAGGTTCAGGTGCCAGGGACTGGGAATTTACATACAGTGTTTCTGTAGAAGTGTATATGGTGAAAGTTAGCTGCATTATACTTTGCTAACCTGGCAGGATGAGGCAGGTTCCTCTAGAAAGACTGCATTCTCTCAAGTACATGATCAGGTCATCAGCCAGTTTCTACTTTTCTCCTACAAAAAGTGAAAAATAACAGAAAAGAATGTTTCAAAACAAACATCCACTAACAAAGTAGTAAATAATTCTAACTCTTATCCTAAAAGTCTTTTTAAGTGCCTGCCTCACATACAAAGAGAAGCAACAGCTAAAGGGCTCTTAAGTCTTATGCTGTGCACATGACGAAAACTTGAAGTCTGACAGAAAAGTCCAGTACTGCAGACCTGCTGCACCTACCATGTCTGGTCCATATCATTCAGATCTACTATGAGAAAAGTGTCCTGTCTTCCCAAGTGCTAGTTATGCCATGCATTCCTCACATGTCCCTGTAGGCATTCACAGTTCTTTGACAGGCTGTACTGTCCCAGCAAGTAAGAGAGGTACCTTTTCTCATCTGAGCATATCCAGGCCTGCTTCCTGCATGTACAAAAGGATGCTTCAGGTTTCACTTAGAACAATGGCAGTATTATGTTTTGAAGCTTTTCAGCATTTTGTTAAAGGTAATAGCCACAGTAAAGCTACCACTCAGCCCTGAAAAAACTGCTTGGGATGTTGCAGAAACATTGCTGTTGCAGATGCTATGTGCTCTCCTGGAGACCTTTCATAGCCCACACAGCACTGACAGCTCCAGAGCTCTGGCATTGCCTGAGGGGAAATCAAGCTTGTCGCTTTTTTAAATACAGACATAACACGCAGTGAAGCTTAAATCTTTAATCCATTTTCTTGTGGCTTGAGATGTTTTCAGGTGGTTGGCTGAACCACAGAAATATTTCAGAGAAACCTCACCTGTGCCTGGTAGTGGCCTGTAGGTGGCAGTCGTGACTAGCATCATCATGGAGAGCTGGACCTGGCCTAGGAACTTCTCATCTCAAGCATTGACTTACCTTTGATTTTTCAGTCTGTGCTCCTCAGTGTATTTGTATGCACTCTAAAGAAACACAAGCCTTGAGGAAAGTGAAACAAAACAATCGGTGACAGCCTTTCCTTTCATTCCCTGTTCTCTCTCTTGCTCTTTCATTTACACTCACCAGCTTTTGGCAAAAGCCACATGCAGTTGTTAAATCAGTGGTTACCATGCACCAGTTAACACAAACTGCTCAGGAGCAGATATTTGGATATTGCTCATGGCCGATGACTAAAAGCTTTTACTACCTGTAAGATTGAAACAAGACTCACATTTCTTTTCCTATGAAGATAGCATGCTCAGTGCTATGGGGAGGAGAGGAATAGGAGCCTATCTGCAGCCTTTGCTGGTAAACAGAAGCATTGCTAGGCACGGAGCATTCAGCTCAACCAGCAAAGGGAAACTCAAGGAATCAGAGAAGTGTGACTTGCCAAACTCAGAGGTCTCTGCCTCCCAAGGAGTGGGGGAAGAGCTGGATCAGCATTTTGTTATCAGCTTGGGTTCTTGTAATAAAATGTTTCGACTAAAAGGCTTCTCAGTCCTTGCCCCAGCTACCAGTAGGCATCAGAGAGGACAGCACTTAGCAGTCGTTCCACACAGCCACAACAGAAAATATCTGCAACAAGACAGTGTAATGGGGTTATTTGTTTGTACCCTATGAACCTGCAGTGTGCTTACCCCCTCACAATGTCAGAAGCCTGGAGTGCTCCTACAGAAACAACATGCACCACTGCTGAACCCCATGCACTGAGGCACTGTTAATGCTCTCCATGCACACCTGGCCATAGGCTGTAGCTATGAACTGCTGTGTGAAAGCAACTGTCAAAGGGCAATGGGCATAACTGGGCAAATAAGAAGTATCCTTTTTTAAATTAAATTGCAATAACAAACCCAAATCCCTAAAATTAATCCAAATTTAAACAGCCTATTGATTGACAGCCAAAGGTGTTGATCTCTAGCACGTCTTACCAACACAGTAAATCCCACCCCCTCCACCTTCTATTCCAATTGCTTTGTTAAGACAATTCTTTCTTGGCAGAGATGGGGGACTAATAATAATGGTATATTACAAGTTGGTTGCCTCCTCAAGTAATTTATTACTTTACATTTAAAGCATGATTATGTATGCCTGTGTATATAGTTACATCTGTCAGCACCAGTCTTGTCATACAACATACACAGATGGAGAAAGGTAGTGGCGCTCCAATTGAAAGGCCAGGCTTTGCTTGTGTGGTATGCACTGTTCCAATTCAGTTTCAGATGAAGTGATTAAAACATATCCCCTGACTCTTACCTTTCCAATGTAAAAGAAACCTAACCTGTAGTACTATTAACCAAATCATCATCATGAATAAGCAACTGGGAAAAGAGGGAGGGGGGCATTTTTTGTTTGTAAATAAGCTACAGCTTCATGGTCAAAAGCATGCTGTTGCTTTTCCAGCATCAACGTTCAACTGCAGAAAGCAAGGATAAACTTTAATTACAATTGGACCCTTTATTCTAGTAAAAAACAGACTGTACATTCCCCAGAAGCTAAATGGTGAATATCCCATTACATGGTGCTAAACGTTGGTATGAAGGTGGTACAGAGTTACTGAAGAGAATTTATATATATATATATATATAAATACACACATATATATGTATTTGGGGAATAACTAAAGATGTACTATCCCACTTTTCTCTATTGCTTAAAAGTCAGCTATGAAATGAGTTGGTTTGTTCAGATTAACATTGAAAAGCTTCTAAAAGGTTTCTTGTCCTTAAATAATCTTGGAAGACCTGTTTATAGCAAAGTAGGTACTCTCCCACTGTCCAAAGTTTATACAGTTCTATCTGCTATTTCTATTCTCCTGTTAGCTATGAGACAACTTACTGTTATAAATCTTAATTACAAAATTTCTAATGTTAAAGTGTAATCTTTTGAGCTCTCAAATCAGATGAAACGGTGAAGTCATAAATTATGAGAACCTCAGCCATAAGATTGTTAATATGATGTTTATGTTATTTTAAACATTTAATAAACCAAAATATTTTAAAACTATGATACTTTGCATCGCTTAGGTTGCTGCGTCCGCACCACAGCGGCCACCATCCCAACATGCATGGAGTGGCAGCCCCACCTATAGGCAGCTGCCAGCACAAGGACCTTTTGCACGGGCAAGGAGGGAGAAAGCAAGGAAGGGGAAATCGACAAGTTTTTAAAGTGAATGTAAGACTTAAATCCGGATACTTACAGCCTGGAAAGATCCATCTCTGATGAGCATCCTCCAGAAAGGGATAGTGGCACTTCTACATCAAAACCAAGTTGGTAATAACCCAATCAGCTTCATCAACAACATAAAATTTGCACATAAGAATGTTACCTCCAATTCTTAGTTTTACAAGGTAAAGACTAATTTACACTTGGAGTTAACACCACAGTGCTTTTTCTGAAGTAAAGTGCTTTAAAAGTCCAGAGAAATATGGCATGCTTACATTTCAAGACCCATACAGCAGGACCATTTTAAGGACGTTTTTGCATAGGCACGCATGGGTGAGAAGAAATAATGTTTTAAACGCGTTTCCAAGACAATAAAGCTTCAAGCTGTTGGTTAAATCCTTCATCTAGCAGTTCTCAGGATTGCCAAAAATATTCTGACTATGACAAATACTTTGCTGTACTTCAAATGATGTCTCCAAGGCCTTTTGGAGGAAGTGGCACAGTAAGATAATGAAATTACCTTCATAAATACCAGAACTAACTAGAAAGTTAGTTCTATCAACATCTTTCTTGTTGAAATAAAATCTTCACAGCTGAGAACTTTGATAGTCAGCTGCCTAAAGCAAAGGCACTATCTCAAATTCTGGGTTCAGGTCTCTCTTCTATCAAACTTTGGGGGTGGGGGTTGGGGGGGCAATGAGGGGGGAGTGGGGAAGAAGGTAGCATTAAAAACCACCACTCCACCACTCAAGAAAACCCACCCTTCCTCAGCTTTTCCTGACCAGAGTAGGCAGAGATTTGCAGAGGATATTCAACAGAATTCTCACCTCAGTTGGCGAACCAAAGTCTGTATTTCTGATTCACTTCTCACTGCAAGCTTCTCCTCTCAAAAAAACAAAACCCAAACCAACCAACCAACCAAAAAAACAAACACAAAAAAAAAAACCAAAAAAAACAAAACACCAACCCCACCACCCAAAACCCAAACACCACAATAAACAAACACCCCACCAAACAAAACCAAAAATCAACCAACCAACCAAACCCACTGGCTTAGGAAGGTTCTCAGGGAAAGCTGCAGCCAAAGTACAACATAACTAGTTGGACTAAATGTGTATAAATGAGTTGGAGAAATTGGAGTTGGTGAAAATTCCATCAAAACTAGCAAAAAGGTGTGTAGGAAGACATTGTGCTTGTATTAAGATGAGTAAATTTAATCAGAGAAAGTGCAAGACTTGAGGCATGTGAGGCAAATATTTTCCTAGTTGGAAATGCTGGTCTTTTGCCATTGTCAGTTGCAATTGTTTCAGACAATATTTGCTGTGGGAGACACTTGAAAAGCCCCCAGAAGAATGGGCAGACCCCAGACATTCAGTAAACAAGGAAGAAATAGAAAGCTGGTAGTGTGGCACAATCTTGCAGAGAAAGGAAGGTGGATTTAAATGTCTCCATCTTGTTCTTTCTCAATGCTTCAGGCCTTCAAAGGTGAACGCATTATGAAGCTGAAGAAAATTATACAAGCAGAAGTAGTTAAAAACTAGAGTTGACAGTTGTAGAGTGGCTACTGTGTGAATGACAGTAAGTTATTCAACAATGACTGTGTTTATGTAATACTAAGTTTAAGCAGGAATGTTTCGTTGAGTTAGACCTGTCTTCAAAAACCATGATTATCAATCAGCACATTCTGTTGTTCTCCTCCCAGCAGAGGCTGGCATGCCAATTTGTCTGGGAAAAAGAAAAATGATAGTCACCTACCTACCACTTAACACCTCTGGACAAACTTTGTGGATAGCTGAATGCAAACACTTTTTTTAAAAAATCAGAAATAATTGGGCTGGTGGGAACCAAATGCCGTTTTTGGGACTGAATAAAAAGGACTGGGGTTACTGGGTGAAGTAATGATGCCATGTGAGGAGGGAGATGGTGCAACAAAGAAGCAGGTGAGTGAGGGATAGAGGCAGTCCCGTGCACAAGGATGCTTACAGCCCTCAATGCTAAAAACACTTGGAGGTGATTAAAAAACATTGAAAGCTGTAAGTATTAGTGTGAGGTACTCCAATAGAGAAAAATCTCCCATTTTTATCTAGATATTGAAGAATTATATTAATTTATATTTTTAAAATGTTGTTAAATTACCCCCCTCTGTATCTCCTCTATTACATAAAGGTTTTCATAGAATCACAGAATAGAATCATAGAATGGTCTAGGTTGGAAGAGACCTTAAAGATCATCCAGTTCCAACTCCCCGCCATAGGCAGGGACACCTCCCACTAGATCAGGACGCTCAAGACCTCATGAGCCTGGCCTTGAACACATCCAGGGAGGGAGCAGCTACAACCTCCCTGGGCAACCTATTCCAGTGCCTCACCACCTTCACTGTGAAGAACTTCCTCCTAACATCCCGTTCAAATCTCCCCTCCGCCAATTTGAACCCATTCCCCCTCGTCCTGTCATTACAAGACCTTGTGAATATTTCGAAATTTTTTTTTAATCCTAAGTAGAGCCACATAGAGTTTTGAAACATAAATATAAATTCTGTATATATAATTTTTAAAATAGTGGATTTTCCTTTGTGTGCGTCGTTTGGGTTTGGGGGTATTTTAGTATAAATAGGAAAAAAAGAACGCACCTGGGAGTTCTCAGTGCTGCCACCGTGTGTTTTATTGTGCGTACCGCAGCGCTGCAGCGGCGTGTGCTGCCGCGTCAGTGCGCAGTGCTGCCACCGTGTGTTTTATTGTGCGTACCGCAGCTGTGCAGCGGCATGTGCTGCCGCGTCAGTGCGCAGTGCTGCCACCGTGTGCTTAATTCGGGGTACTGTAATTCTGCAGCGGCGTGTGCCGCTCCGTTAGTGCTCGGTGCTGCCACCGTGTGTTTTAATGTCAGTGTTGAAGTTGTGCAACGACGTGTGCCGCTCCATCTTCGGTGCTGCTGCCTCTTCTCAAAATGCCCTGAATCCTTGAAATGCCTGGAAATCCTTAGGGGACAGAGGGGAAGGTATTCTAGGTATTAGTGTGAAGAGTTAAAGAGACAGAAAACTCGTATTTGAACATATATATATTTTTAATATATTAATTTACCGTTAAGAACTCTTCTTAACTGGATTTAAAAATAATAGGCCAGGACTATATTATAAAAAGGATTTGGGGCTGTTCAGTTTGGAGAAGAGGAGGCTCCGAGGTGACCTCATTGTGGCCTGAAGGGGGCTTACAGAAAAGCTGGGAAGGGACTTCTTAGGCTATCAGGTAGTGACAGGACTAGGGGGAATGGAGCAAAGCTGAAGGTGGGGAGATTCAGACTAGATGTGAGGAGGAAGTTCTTCGCCATGAGAGTGGTGAGGCCCTGGAATGGGTTCCCCAGGGGGCTGGTTGGGGCCCCATCCCTGGAGATGTTTAAGTCAAGGCTGGATGAGGCTCTGTCCAGCCTGATCTAGGGTAGGGTGTCCCTGCCCATGGCAAGGGGGTTAGAACTAGATGATCCTTATGGTCCCTTCCAACCCTGACTGATTCTATGATTTAAGAATACCAAAACACGAGCTGCAGTGGCGAGACCGCGTTCTTAAAGAGTTAGCGCATGCGCCATAGAACGGCTCATCGCTCTGGATCTGCGCGTTGCTACAGACTCCGCGCATGCGTTGTGCAGCGACGCGTTGCTGTGGACTCTGCGCATGCGTTATGTGGCTGTGCGTTGCTATGGAGGCGGCGCGTGTGCTGTGGAACAGCACCGTTGGCGCGCGTGCGTTCTGGTGATAGGAGGGGATCGAAGGCGCGCGGAGCCGAGACGGGTGGAAGTGGGTCCAGTAGGTAGATGAGTCTGATGGGGCCGCGCCGGAACCAGCCGAGTAGTGCTTCCCAGCCCTGCCGGCGTGACGGCTCTGTCTTCGGAGCAGAGGGGTCACGGAGTGTCCGAGACTCGGCGTCCGACAGGCTTCTGAGCTTCCCCTAGTGCCTGCGAGCCGCCGTTCTTTTTAGCGGGAAGGGGTCTGACAGGATCTGGAGAGGTCTCCTTCTGGCTTTTGATGCCGCTGCAGGCCTGGGACACCCCGCCATGTCTCCCTTGGCATCTAAAGGTGGTCTGAGGGCATCTAGACGGGTTTTGAGGGTGACAAGGTCTGGGGTCATCTAAAATAGATCTGGGTATATCAGAAGAATTTTTCCTGGGAGCATATAGAAGCGTCTGGGGGCCTCTGGAGGATTCCTTGGGAGCTCCTGGGGCGTCTCTGCAGAGTGAGGGAGTCTGTTGGGCGGGGTGTCTCAGTGTGGTCTTGGGGTCTCTTATGGGGTCCCCACAGTGTCCGGGTTCTTCTATGGCATTGCTAGGGACTCGGCGGCCTAGTGCCACAGAATCTCGCGTTTACTGCTGCCTCCTTGTGGGCATGATGCTTCTCCAGGCTGAAGACCCCGAACTCTCATAGCCTGTCCTCATAGGAGAGGTGGTGCAACCCTCCGATCATTTTCGTGGCCCTCCTCTGGACTTGCTTCATCAGGACCATGTCCTTCCTATAGTGAGGGGTCCAGAGAGGGATGCAGTACTTCAGGTGAGATCTCGGCAGAGCAAAGTGGCAGAATCACCTCTCTGGATCCACTTAACAAGACATCGTGATGCAGCCCAGGATGCCATTTGCCTTCTGGTTCCTTTAGATAGCACAGTGTTGTCATCGTATTTTGCAATGTGAAGAAAAATAACCCTGGAAAAAAACAAACAATCAAATTCATTAGTTAATTCTGTACCAGACATTTATCATAGATGTGCTTTTTTCCAGTCAAAATTAATGTAACAGATTAACCTCAGGCATACAATAGGACAGGAATCAGAGAAGCAGCTTACACGGAGTTGTTTTTCTTGGAGTGTGAATTTTGTTTTGGTTTGTATTGTTTTCAGTCATCTCTCCTATGGTATTTGGAAAACAATGAAGGCATTTTTTGTTTCTTTGTCTCTGAAGTTAGGACTTTTTTAGCTATGTATATCAGAATCACAAAATGTTGGGGGCTGGAAGGAACCTTGAAAGCTCATCCAGTTCAACCCCCCTGCCAGAGCAGGATCACCTAGAACAGATCACACAGGAATGCATCCAGGCAAGTTTTTTAATACTTCCAGAGAGGAAACACCACAATCCCCCTGGGCAGCCTGTTCCAGTGTTCCCTCACTCTCACAGGGAAAATATTTTTCTTCATGTTTCCCTGGAACTTCCTGTGCCTCAACTTCCACCCATTGCTCCTTGTCCTGTCATTTGGCATTACTGAGCAGAGCCTGTCTCTTGGCACTCACCTTTTACATATTTTAGAAGCATTCATGAGTTCACCCCTCAGTCTCCTCCTCTCCAAGCTGAAGAGCCCCAGCTTCCCCAGTCTCTCCTTGTAAAAGATGTTCCACTCCCTTAATCATCTATGTGGCTCTGTGCTGGACCAGCCTTTTGTTGTGCCAGCAGGTGGTGGACCCCAGTGCCAATTCTGTGCTGACTGCAAGTATTGGTATTTTGGCTTTAAGGCTCCAGAAGCACATCTCTGTGGTGCAGATCGCTGTAGACTATCAGCATGCTTCAACTATTAAAGCAGCACATTGGCTTGTTTCTCATGAGCTTCATCTCCCAATGTAAGAAAGGCAGAACAGGAAAACGTCTTCCTCTAAAAGCTGATGATAGGTTTTAGAGCTGTACTGGGGTGGTTTGGAAGCAAGGTCGAAATTAAATAGAGCCCAGATTGAATCTGTACTTAATAAGGCATCTCCCTTGTAGCTTTCTTGTCTTGCTGAGATACGGTGTTCATATGTTGTTAGTTAGCTGGGGTCACTCCTTGGGAGTGACTATGGCACAGTGTTCCAGACTCAAGAGATTAATCCTCTGTATCTAACTATATTTGATTTGACCATGTGCTGGTTTTTTTCAGGCAAACACGGCTTGTGTTTTTTACTGTCATTGCATTTCATCTTTTCACTTTGTTGTTCTCTCATTTTCATCTTAAACATCACATCATAGAATCATAGAATCATAGAATGGTCTAGGTTGGAAGAGACCTCAAAGATCATCCAGTTCCAACCCCCCACCATAGGCAGGGACCCCTCCCACTAGATCAGGTCGCTCAAGACCTCATCGAGCCTGGCCTTGAACACATCCAGGGAGGGAGCAGACACAACCTCCCTGGGCAACCTGTTCCAGTGCCTCACCACCCTCACTGTGAAGAATTTCTTCCTAACATCCCGTTCAAATTTCCCCTCCGCCAATTTGAACCCATTCCCCCTCATCCTGTCATTACAAGACCTTGTGAACAGCCCCTCCCCAGCCCTCCTGTAGGCCCCCCTCAGATACTGGTAGGCTGCTATAAGGTCTCCCCGAAGCCTTCTCTTCTCCAGGCTGAAAAGTCCCAACTCTCTCAGCCTGTCCTCATAGCAGAGGTGCTCCAGCCCTCTGATCATCTTCGTGGCCCTCCTCTGAACTCTCTCCAACAGTTCCATGTCCTTCTTGTGCTGGGGGCTCCAGAATTGCACACAGTATTCTAGGTGGGGTCTGACAAGAGCAGAGTAAAGGGGGAGAATCACCTCCCTTGCCCTGCTGGTAATGCCTCTCTTAATGCAGCCCAGGACACGGTTGGCTGTCTGAGCCGCGTGTGCACACTGCAGGCTCATGTTGAGCTTCTCATCCACCCAGACCCCCAGGTCCTTTTCCTCAGAGCTGCTCTCCAGCCACTCACCACCCAGCCTGTATTTGTGCTTGGGATTGCAGCGCCCCAGGTGCAGGACCTTACACTTGGCCTTGTTAAATTTCATGAGGTTAGCCTGGGCCCACCTCTCCAGCCTGTCCAGGTCTCTCTGGATGGCATCCCTGCCCTCCAGCAAGTC
Organism: Psilopogon haemacephalus; assembly: GCA_013396835.1. Classification (NCBI taxonomy): domain Eukaryota; kingdom Metazoa; phylum Chordata; class Aves; order Piciformes; family Megalaimidae; genus Psilopogon; species Psilopogon haemacephalus. The sequence goes on from VWZI01001472.1 coordinate 255,875, forward strand.
AACTGTGCCACACAGCTTGGTGTTATCTGCAAACTTGCTGAGGGTGCACTCGATTCCTCTGTCCATGTCGCTGACAAATATGTTAAACAGCACTGGTCCCAGCACTGACCCTTGAGGGATGCCACTTGGCACTGGTCTCCAGGTGGACATTGTGCCATTGATCACCACTCTCTGTGTGAGACCATCCAGCCAATTCCTTATCCAGCGAGTTGTCCACCCATCAAGTCCATGTTTTTCCAGTTTGGTGACATCATAAAAAGTGTTTAATTTTGCATATGTTTCAGTAAGCCTATGTCTTTCTGTATTGTTGTAGCATTTGTTGAAGGCCGCAAACAATGTATTCAGGCACAATATTGGAAGAGATGGCAGAGAAGAATAAGCACAGAGAAGGGGGACCTGGTAGTCCTGGTGGATGGAAGGTTGACCATGAGCCAGCAATGTGCCCTTGTGGCCAAGGACATTCTGGGGTAGATTAGAAGAGCTGTGGTTAGTAGGTGGTGAGAGGTTCTGCTGCCCCTCTACTCTGCCCTGGTGAGGCCACATCTAGAACATTGTATCCAGTTCTAGGCCACTCATCTCAAGAAGGACCTTAGGGTACTGCTTGAGAGAGTCCAGAGCAGAGCCACAAAGATGCCGAAGGCAGTTGAACATGTCCCTGTCAGAACAGGGTGAGGGAGATGAGGCTCTTAAGCTTGGAGCAGAGGAGCCTGATGACTGCCTTCATTCCTGTTGATAAAGATGTGCAGGGCAGTGTTGGGAGGATAGAGCCAGGCTCTGCTCAGGGACATCCAATGACAGGACAAGAAACAATGGGGGCAAGCTGGAGTAAAGGAGGTGCCATGGGAACAGAAGGGAAAACTTTATTCCTATGAGGGTGCCAGAGCCCTGGAACAGGCTGCCTAGAGAAGTTGTGGAATCTCCTTCTCTGGAGTCTTTCAAAACCCTCTTGGATGTGTTCCTGCGTGACCTGCCTTGGGTGCTCCTGCTCTGGCAGGGGGGTTGGACTGGATGATCTCTGGAGGTCCCTTCCAACCCCTCAGCTTCAGTGATTCTGTGAATATTCTTTGCTCAGACATAGGCCTTTAGGGAAAATTCTGCATATTTTTTTATCATCTGCTGAAGTTGCTGGGTTGCAATGCCATTGTTTCAGAAAGCACTCAACTCTCTACATAAAAATACTGCTGTGCATAGGAGGATTATTATATCAGTTTTGTGAATCTTGTAGTAATAAAATAGATTGTGTGAAGTCTGTTCATGTATTTTTCTCACTATAAATGCCTTCCTTTTTCAGATGACTTGAAAATGGACATTGATAATAAATGAAACAAGAAAACTCTGTTAGATCAACATGGACGGTACACAGTGTGGCTGAATTCTGGGCACAGAGAGAAGCTGAAGGTGCAGTGTGTTAAAGGGAAAAAAAAAAGTCAAAATTGGCCAAAGGCTTAGCCTGGTAGAATCAGAGTTCTGTAAGATTTTACTTACAGAATAAATATCCCAAATAAGTACATGACGCTTTTATGTTTTACCACTGAGTATAATTTCACAAAATCATTCAGGCTGGAAAGGACTCTCAGGATCACCAAGTCCAACCCATAACCCTACTCAACAATGTGCACCCTAAACCAGATCCTCAAGCACCACAGCAAAAGGACCTTTAAACACATCCAGGGTTGGTGACTCCACCACCTCCCTGGGCAGCCTATTCCAATGCCTGACCATTCTTGCTGGGACATTTTTTTTCCTAATTTCCAGTCTAAAACTATTGCAGTGAACTTTTGAGGAAATTGTTAGGCCAAGCAATGCTGAAAGCAGTATCAGCATGGTATCTACAGAACTTTAAAAATGCAAAGAAACAAGCTGAGTGCCTTTGAATAGGGCACTTGAATAGTGCTTGCTTGGATCGTCATCTTTTATATTGTGAACAGGAAAAATGCTAAAGGAAAACGCTAAAAATAACAGCAAATGGGGTTTGTATTGTGATCTTTATCAGTGTGACTTGCAAATGATATGATGAGTTTACAGAATCCTTTGCTTAAATTTACTAAAAGATATTTTGTAAAATCACTTTTTGAATTTGTGTGGCTTGTAACATCTGGTGAGTAGTAAAAATGGACTTTCTGACATGTAACTAAAAAGAGACTATACACTGAAATCAACACCAAGACTTTGTGAAACCTCCATGAGTGAAAATATTAAAGTGTCATTAAGTATTTCAGTGCTGTCTGTAGTTCAAGTGCTGCAGGAGCTAACAGTAAAACTGGTTCTTTAATTATTAATGAGCAAATGCAAATGGAAATAAAATTATTTGATTTAAGTAATTTTCTAAATTTTGGTAAAGGAAATGAGAATTCACTTTTCCATATGAATTTTTTGTATCCTTTTATTCCTGCTAAAATGGTACTCATGACTTTCAGAAAAAAACTCTGGAAGGAAGTGGCGGCCCAGGAAAGCTGGTCAATGTTCAAGGATCACCTCCTCCAGGCGCAGGAGCAATGCATCCCAAAAAAAGAGGAAGGCAGGTAAGAATGCCAGGAGGCCTGCATGGATGAATAGAGAGCTTCTGGACACACTTAGATGCAAGAAGAAAGCCTACAGGGAGTGGAAGCAAGGACAGGTAACCTGGGACCAATACAAAGAAATTTGTGCAGCCAGAGATCAGGTTAGGAAAGCTAAAGCACAGCTGGCATCGAATCTGGATAAGGACATTAAGTGGAACAAGAAGAAGTTCAGATGTATTAGTGAGAAAAGAAGAACTAGGGTGGATGTGAGATCCTTCCAGAAGGGAAATGGAGAGCTGGTGACAAAGGCTATGGATAAGGCTGAGGTGCTCAGTGACTTCTTTGCCTCAGTCTTCAACAGCAAGGGCTCCAACCAAAATGTCCCAAGACCCAGAGAGCAAAAGTAAGGACTGGGGGAAGAAAGATCTGCACACTATAATTGAAGACCATGTCGATCAGCACCTGAATGTGCACAAGTTCATGGGGCCTGATAAGATTCACCCAGGGGTCCTGAGGGAACCGGCAAATGAAGTTGCTAAACAACCGTCCATCATATTTGAAAGGTCATGGCAGACTGGTGAAGTTCCTGCAGACTGGAAAAGGGCAAACATAATACCCACCTTCAAGAAGGGAAAAAAGGGTGACCCTGGGAACTACAAAGCAGTCAGTTTCATCTCTGCTTGGCAAGATCATGGAGCAGATACTCCTCAAGGCTCTGCTAAGGCAAATGGAAAACAAAGCAGAGGTGATTGGTGGTAACCAGCATGGCTTCACCAAGGGCAAACCATGCCTGACAAAGTTGGTGGCTTTTTATGATGAAGTCACAGCAACAGTGGACAAGGGAAGGGCAACTGACATCATCTACCTGGACCTGAGTGAGGTGTTTGGCTCTGTCCCACATGACATCCTGGTCACCAAACTGGAAAAACACAGACTGTGTGGGTGGACTTGGCTGTCCTGTGGAGTTGGCTGTCGGGGACTGCATCAAGAGAATCATGGCCAGCAAAGCAAGGGAGAGGATTCTTCCCCTTTACTCTGCTGTCCTAAGACCCCACCTGGAGTACTGTGTACAGTTCTGGAGCCTCCAACACAAGGACATGGAACTGTTGGAGCGAGTCCAGAGGAGGGCCACAAAGATGGTCAGGGGGCTGGAGCAGCTCTGCTATGAGGACAGGCTACAAGAGTTGGAGCTCTTCAGACTGGAGAAGAGAAGGCTTCAAGGAGACCTTATAGTAACATTCCAGTATCTGAAAGGGGCCTACAGGAAGACTGGGGAGGGACTCTTTACAGGGTCTTGTAATGACAGGATGTGTGGTAATGGGTTTAAAATCCCACTGCGCCCAAGAAAGATAGAGTGTCCTTTTTGTTTGTGGGAACTGCCATGATGGAGACTTTTTTTATCACATCTTGTGGAATGTGACCATGACCATCCTGCCACTGCACTCCCAGAAATTGAATTTCTCTGGAAGGTCCTTTGACCTTGTCTCTCCTTATGGCAAAACCTGCTTGCAACAGAATGTCAATTATTTTGTTACCTTTCTCAAAGACTTCCTCAGCAGTTTGGCCCCACACAATGATGTCATTGATGAATTGTATGTGTTCTGGAGCTTTACTTTTCTCCAAAGCATTGTGGATCACTGAGTGACAGATCATTGAAAGTGTTTCCACCCCTGGGGCAAACAGTTGAACTGATACTGGATTCCTCTCCAGGTGAATGCAAATTGAGGCCTACATTCCTTTGCTACAGGAATAGAGAAGAAAGCATTAGCAATGTCTATGATAGCATATTATTTGGCTTCCTTTGGTTCCAGCATGTCTGGTACAGCTGCACTCATGGGTGGAGTCACCTCATTGAGGGCACAGAAATCTATTGTGAGGCACCAGTCGCCATTACCCTTGCGTACAGGTCAAATAGGACTGTTGAAAGGTGAATGAGCTTTCTCAATGACCTTCTGACTTTCCAGTTGACAAATGAGCTGATGAATGGGCAACAAAGAGGCACGGTTAGTTCTGTACTGCCTGTGCTGCACAGTTTCAGTAGCAATTGGCAGTTTCAAGTCCTCTATATCATAATGTCCCACAACTGCAGATTCATCGTAAAATTCAGGTCTAATGGACAATTTCAATTTACCATCCTCAATTTCTACTGATGCTATTCCTAAAGCCCATTTATGACCCTTAGGATCTTTGAAACAACCTTGTCTCGACAAGTCAATTCCCAGAATGCAAGGTACATCATGTCCAATTACAATAGTATGTTTCTTCCACTCCTTACCAGTTGAACTTATTTCAACCTACAACTTAGTTAACTCTTGAGATCCACCAGTGATTCCAGAAATAGTGATAGCCTCTGTCCCTTTGCAATTTGATGGCAACAAAGTGCACTGAGGACCTAAAGCCCTGTATTTCCAAACTTCTGAACTGCCAGGCCACCTAATGAATACATTCCAACAGATTTGGTTTTCTCCACTATCCCTTTCCTCCTCATGGGTAGAGGAAGGGCACCCCTAATGCTGAACACGGCATGTAGGGTGTACACAATGGTTGGTGTTGTCTAATACCTCATTCAAATACTCCAATTAGTTCAAACCAGCACAGTGAGGGTAGTGAGATAGTGGAACAGGTTGCCCAGGGAGGTTGTGGATGTTCCCTTCCTGGAGGTGTTAGAGGCCAGGTTGGATGAGGCCTTGAGTGACCTGTTTTAGTGGGAGGTGTCCCTACCTATGGTGGGGGGTGGGCACTACATGATCTTTGAGATCCCTTCCCACCTAAACCATTTTATGATCCATTCTATGACATGAGCATAGTATAAAATACAACATGGTTGTGTTAACAGATGCTGTTTATATGTGATTAGCTACAGCTGATTTCATATTACTGGGCAATATCATGATGAGAGATGCAAGAGGAATTAATTGCCCTGGAGGCTTGTGGTGTTAAAATCTATCTCTTTAAGGATGTAAATTATTTTAGTGCCAGTCCTGTGGTGTGTTACCTGTTGAAGTACCACTCATCAAGACACAGTGTGACTTTGTCCAGTTTCATCAGGATAGGGTCCATGGTCTCTGATGAAAAATTGTGGTATGTGCTTGTTGCAGTGTGGTGACAGGTTGAGGGGTGATGGCTTCAAACTAGAGAAGAGCAGATTTAGATTGGATATTAGGAACAGGGTGTCTGAATGGTGGAACAGTTTGCCTGGGGAGGTGGTTGGGGCCTCTTCCCTGGAGTTGTTCAAAGCGAGGCTCAACAGGGCTCTGGGAAGCCTGATCTCATTGAGGATGTCCCTGCTGACTACAAAGAGAGTTGGACTGGATGACCTTTGGAGGTCACTTCCAACACAGACTATTCTCTGATTCTATGAAATTGGATTTATTCTCTTCAAAAGTTGTCACACTAGCTTATACTTTGGAGGATTCCATTAAGAACACCACTAATAAATTTGTGCTTTAAAAACATTTCCAGTAAGTTGGTAATACCCCAACTAAAAGATATATGTTTCTCTTAATTCTTTACTTTGTTTGACTGGCTAAATTGGTCTGGATTTCAGTATCAGATATATGGATATTTATATTAGTATTACTTTAATATTGATCAGTATGGAGAAGTGTGTTTTTTAAAGTTTGTAGTTTTGGTTAATGTAGTTGTTTAAGGCTTATTGGAATATTCTAATCAGAGAATATAGATCATTGGTTGTAAAAGATTAATAATTATAAAGTCTGTGTCATTCAATGGTTTGCTAAAAGGTAGAAAAACAATTCTTTCTTTGTTCTGTGATGCTGGCTCTCTTAGCTTCTCTCTTTAATCTATTCCAATAATCTTGGGTAACCAGATAACGCATAAGTGTTGCTGGTTGTTTTCTGCCTAAGGAGAGAGAGGGAGGGTGGTGCGAGCCCCTGCTGGACTTCCTTTGGCCAGGGAAGTGAGATTGGATTTCTGTGTTATTTCTAAACAGTATATAATTGTAAATATATTATGTGTATATGCTTGTAAATTTAGCTTTGCTGTAAATCTAGCTGTATCTTACTTGCAAGCTGTCTGAGTTTGTCTGGTAAATTTCAGCTGGGGTCTGGGGAAAGTTCCAACCCACTACATTTATTTTTGGTGCCCAACATGGGGCATCCAGAAATGGAATGGCATGAACGGTCTGTATTTCTTCACCTTTTTAATGATGCATGTTGAGGAGTTGTGGAGGGGAGCTTCATGGGTTTACGTGCTACTTTAGGGTTGGGGTTTTTTCTGTAGAATAAGCACAGTGATGGTTTTGTGATGCTTGTTTGGAAATCAGATTACTTTCAAGCAGCTGCTGGTGAGAAAGCAAACTGCTTTTCATGAGTGGAGATAAACCAACTGCCAGCTTATTCCCATTTAAACACATGGCTTCAGAGTCAGCTTACTGTCCTTGAGATGCACAGCCATACTGCATCTCATCTTAATTGAGGCTGCCACTTGCCTTACACTCTCCTTTCTCTAGAGTTCTACCTATGCCCCACCCTCTATATGCACAATTTCATATTTCTGCTTTTATGACATAACCCTGATCTTTGTTTTATGTTTATTAGTCTACTCTTTTTGTGACCAGAATAAGGATTTGAATCTCAGCGACAGCAGATGTTGTACTAATTTTTTTTCCTTAGTAATTACTTCCTACCAGCTGAAACAATACTGGCTGTGCGAGGTATTTCTTTCACAATATCCAGGATAAAATCCAATGGATTCACTCCAGCTACAGATATTTTAAGACATCCTGTTTGATTTTTTGAGCTGAAATGGAGAACAAGACAGGAATAAACCCCAGTCTTTATCACTGAAAGGTAGCTCTTGCCCATGTAGTCTCTGTACAGCTTCACAGCTCCCTTGGGAGATGCAGAGCTCTCTAGCCCAGGAGAGATTTTGAGAGCTGAGTCAGGGTCTCTAACCCAGGCTGAATACTTGCATGTAGTCAGAAAGCAGGAACCTGGTTGAATATGCAGCACAAGGGTAATATCAAAGGGTGCAGCATTAAAATGCTTATCCTCAAGGGTTTGAGCACATGCATTAGATGGATATCGTAAATTTGTATATAGATATGCTATGAGCAGCCGTATTTTTGATCATGAGTTATCAATTTAGAATCATATACTTGTTTAGGTTGGAAGGGACCTCAAAGATCATCCAGTTCCAACTTCCTGTCATAGACAGGGACACTTTCCACTAGAACAGGTTACTCAAGGATTCATCCAACCTGGCCTTGAACACCTCCAAGGAGGGAGCTGACACAACCTCCTATTCCAGTGTCTCGCCACCCTCACCGTGAAGAACTTCCTCCTAACATCCCATTTAAATCTCCCCTCTGCCAGTTTAAACCCATTACCCCTCATCCTGTCATTACAAGACCTTGTGAATAGTCCCTACCCAGCTTTCCTTGTAGGCCTCTTTCACATCCTGGAAGGTTACTATATAAGCTCTCCTCAAAGCTCTCCTCAAAGCCTTCTCTTCTCCAGGCTGAAGAGCTCCAACTTTCACAGCCTGTCCTCGTAGCAGAGCTGCTCCAGCCCTCTGATGATCTTCATGGCCCTCCTCTGAACTAGCTCCAACAGTTCCATGTCCTTCTTGTGCTGGGGGCTCCAGAACTGCACATAGTACTCCAGATGGAGTCTCAGGAGAGCAGAATAAAGGGGGAGAATCCCCTCCCTTGCCCTGCTGGTCACCCTGCTTTTAATGCAGCCCAGGACACAGTTGCTGTCTGGGCTGTGTGCACACTGCAGCCTCATGTTGAGCTTTTCATCAACCCAGACCCCCAGGTCCTGTTCCTCAGGGCTGCTCTCCAGCCATTCACCACCCAGACTGGGTTTGTGCTTGGGATTGCAGAGACCCAGGTGCAGGACCTTACACTTGTCCTTGTTGAATTTCATGAGGTTGGCCTGGGCCCACCTTTCCAGCCTGTCCAGGTCCCTCTGGATGGATCCCTGCCCCCTAGCTGTGCCACACAGCTTAGTGTCATCTGCAAACTTGCTGAGAATACACTCGACTCCTTTGTCCATATCACTGACAAAGATTTTAAACAGCACTGGTCCCTTGAGGGATGCCACTTGTCACTGGTCTCCAGGTGGACATTGTGACACTGATCACCACTCTCTGTGTGTGACTATCTAGCCAATTCCTTATCCAGTGAGTGGTCTACCCATCAAGTCTGTGTTTTTCCAGTTTGGTGACCAGGATCTCATGTGGATGTCTAGTTATTGAATATTTGATTTACATTGCTGAATCTGAAACATAGGTTCTGTTTGGTCAGCTGATGATGAAATTTGTATTTATTCATAGTAGAAAATTCAATAAATAAACACTGCTTAGAGCTTAACTCTTCAAAAATCCCTTAATTATACTATAATCTGTTCAATTTAAACAATTCTTCATCCAGGTTGTAATTGAGGGGGGGAAGTTTGGAGCTGATGAAGCAAACTGATGGAAGTCTAAAGTTGTGTAACTGGAATGGTATTGTCAGCTACCTGCAAAGTGCTGTGGTTCCTGCATTTCATAGACCTGCATTTCATAGGAGAAATGCTGTAGGCAGTTTCGAATTACAAGGAGAAATGCCAGATTGAAGGAACTGTATAATGGTCCAGGCTGGAAGGGACCTCCAAAGGTCATCTAGTCCAACCCCCTCTGCAGTCAACAGGGGCATCCTCGTCTAGATCAGGTTGCCCAGAGCCTTGTCCAGACTCACCTTGAAGATCTCCAGGGATGGGGCCCCAACTACCTCCCTGGGCAACCTGTATTGAATATTGTGATTTTATTGAGATGTATATGAAATATGTGTCTGCAGTATGAAAAATGCTTGAGCACATTGCTAAAAGCCCTGCAGGTTGTTGGCAACTGCCTGGCATTACAACAACACAGTATGCAGGACTTGGTCTTCAAGTGAGTTGTTTCAAACACTTAAAATAACTGGTGGTGGTGATAGTACAGTCCCTGGCCTTTCCTGGTGACTCATTCCTGCTCTGGGACACCTGCATTGCATAGTCGGGGGGGTGGGGTAACTAATCTAACTGGGAGACTCCAAAACTATTCCTGTTTTCCCCCAACTGGTTCACTTTACAACCTTGCTCTACAGAATGTGTTGTCGGTAGGACGCAATGCAAGACTGGGAACAAATAGCAGGTGCAGGCAGGGCTATGCTACAGGCCTGTTGCTTACCCACAGTGCTTAAGCACTGACCTCATGTACCACTTTTTCTCTTATTGCACTAGGGACTTGGTTTTTTCATCGTACAGCATTCTGAGGATGGGAATTAAATGCTTTCAATAGTTGCTTTAAAATTCTTATTCAACAGAGGAGCACAAAATGATTCAATAAGGTTAATTGCAGAGTGCTGCACCAACACAGATTAGGAAATCCCACTCCTTACAAGCTCCTGACAAATACTCCCAGAAGTGTGAACTCAATCTGTGCTTCCATGTCTGGTGTTTGCCCAGTGACAGTGATGAGAGAAGGAAGGAAGAAAGACACTGGTTAGGTCACACCCTGAGCCCTGTGTCCAGTCTGGGTCTCTCAGTTTAGGAAAGATGTTGAGGTGCTCGAACTTGTTCAGAGAAGGACAACAAGGCTGGTGAGGGGGCTGGAACACAGCCCTATGAGGAATGTCTGAGGGAGATGAGGTTGTTTAGCCTGGAGAAGAGAAATCTCAGGGGAGACCTTATTGCTCTCTACAACTACCTGAAAGGAGGTTATGGCCAGGTGGGGGCTGGTCTCTTCTGCCAGGCAACCGATGGTTGTTTTGAGAGTGTGATGGGTAAGCCTCCCTCTCTAACAAGTCGTCCCAGCGGGAGCCTACCGTGCTGTCGGAAGGAGCCTTCGCACAGCCCGGGGCTCGCTTTGGAAGACGCCGCCCGGTAGGTGGCAGCAGCGGCGGCAGAGCGCTGCGGGCAGCGCCGCGGCCCCACCTCGGGTGTGCCGGAGGGCAGCGAGAGCTGGACCAAGCTTTGAGGGTGTCTCCATCTCACTATCTGAGAAACCGCAGCTCCAACACCCTGCACATTTTTCCGTTTAAGAAATGCATTTCGTTTCCGATGCATTAATTGCAGGCACGTTCTCAGCATTGTTTGTGGTCTAACAGGGGGGTACTTGCCGCGGGTATTTCTAGTGCTCATAGGTTCCTCATCTTCCTGAACCGCCTGAAAAAAATGCTGGAATTATTATCAAGTATTTTATCGCAATAAAGAGTGACGTTTAAATGTATAAAAACACTTAATATATTTTCAGAGGATAATCAGAATCATATGAGAAGGAGTCACAGATCCCTTTTTAAGGCAAGATTCTTGGGAAAGAAAAGGGGACAAAACCGCCCAAAAACAACCCCAACTCTTTGCCATTGAAATGTTTTAGTTGATAGATAATTTCAGGTAGCTCAGTGAAAAGAGAGTTGGTTTCTATTTGCTCCTTTTATTTGGATTTTTAAATCTCCACGTGGTGATTTCAACTAAGGGCTTGTGTCAGGGGAAACTTAGAAGTGAAGCTGACCAGAGACAAGTAAAAATGCCTGTGTTGTTTTCATTGTCCAAATGTAATGATGTGCAATAATTTAAACCAGCAGTTTCACATGGTTAAAAAAAGAATTTGATTTTTTTTTTAAACTTCTGAAAGTAACCCCACAAACACCCAAAAGGGATAAAAGCTTTTGTAGTTTCAAAATCAATTCTAATATAACACAAACATTTTTCTTTAAAAAAAAAAAAAGAATCAAACAAGCAAACAAAGTAAGATTTAAAAGTTTTAATTTTAGGAATGTGTTCTAGTAGTGTTGGTATAAGAACAAAATGTTTTTCTACAAAAGTATTGATTCTTGCAGCTACCATTGAAACTGCAAAAAGTAATCTTACATGTATCAGTAGTACAAGAAAAGCAAAACAATAGAAATTTAGAGGGGGGTGGGGAAACCCCAAAACTGAGACAAATTAAAAACAAATGAACAAAACAATCCCCTAAACTGCCCCCCCGCCAAAAAAAAAAAACCCCACCACCAACAAAAAACAAAACAAAATCCCAAAACAAACCAAAACCACAACAAGCATAACAAAAAAAAAAATAAAATTAGAAGTGCAAGATTGATTTTGTAATAGAAACATGGAAGGCATGTCTTTTGGTTTTCTTATCCAACCAGTAATTTAAAAACCAAATCCACAGGGATACAGTTAAGGCAATATTTTTAAAATACTATTTCATAAACTGGTTCATGTTATATGAAAAATAAATGTTTCTTAACTTGAAGAAAAAGAATCCTAGAATAGATACTTATTGGGGGGGGGAAAGTGTTACTTACAGCTTTACTTTGGTAAATTAAGATACAATATAAATATAGTTTATTTGTATAGATTTATGCAGTTTTGGTGGATGGGCATTTTTCTGTTGGTTCTCTTTAAAACAAAGATTTAAAGCTTTAAAAAAAAGAGAGAGAGAAGCTGAAGTTCCAGTTTTCATTAAAGAACAACGAATGGAAATCGAATTCACAAAAACCACCACCACTCTCCTTTTTTTCAAATCTTGTAAAAATGTAAATTAAACTTCTAAATACTTTTGAAACTATCATAACAATTTTAAATAATATTCTCTGTCAGTCATAATCTCTACACTTGAGGATCTTGTTTCTGTTAGAAACCTCATGAAAACCAAAATGTAAACCAACGAATGCAGCTTCTGGGCTGCCCTGGTATCTTTAGAGATTGTTTCATGAGAAACGAAGGACCCACAGCTTTCATTCACTTTTGGCTGTAATGTGAATTTGCTGTGGGAGGAAATTAAATAATTTCCAAAACGATTGTTCCCAAGTATCTTTTTGCATTAAATAGGGCTTGGATTCAGTGGCTCCTGGATACGTTAACAGTGACTGGATCATATCCAAATATGACTTGATGGGAAAGCCATTAGTTTTCTTCCCTGAGGTTACAGTGGGATCTCATCTGGTGATTGCTAAGAAATGTGGGTATGTAGTGAAAAAACAAAAAAAAAAAAGAAAAAGAAAAACCCATACACCAAGATAGCTTGTGTTGCACTCCAGTATGAATTACTTGGAATGCAGTTTCTTAGTTTCTCTGAAGTATGTTAATGAGTTTAGAGCACCTTAAAACTTGACCGAAGGAACACTCTGCTCACAGTCAAATTCTGTTGTTGTTGTTGTTGTAATTCCTTTCGAAGTAGAATTGTGTTTGTGATCAGCACAAAAAAAAAAAAAAATTATGATGTAAAAATACCTAGGAGAAAATCCAAAGCAAAGCCAGTCATTTAAAGCAATTTAATATTTGATTGTACCTACCAAGTGCTTAGCCGAAAATAATGACTGTAATTATTAGGTGAGCACCTGAACAGCTTTCCTCCTTAGTGGAATGAAACTTAAATCCCATTTATCTTTTCTCTAAGCCATCCAGGCAAATCATTTCATTTTTATATGCAGTGCTAGACAGAAAAATCAGAGTCACAGAATTGCCAGGTTTGGAAGGGACCTCAAAGAAAAGTTTCAGAGGAATGGAACCATATGTTTGTGTCAGCAGAGAGGAAATGCTCACCCGTTTTCAAAAACCTGTTTGGTTTTGTCTTGGTGGTTGTTTTTTGTTTTGTTTTGTTTTGTTTTGTTTTGTTTTAATACAGCAGCCTTTTTAATAATAAGGTAATGGTTGTGTGCAGCAGCACGAGTAATAATTAAATGTAGGGAGAAATTGCATTTCTTTGTTAAAGAAAAATTTCTGTGACTCAGTATTTCATTTTTTTCCCTGACAAACCGATTACTAGTCACAGGGCAAATTGCCCCTAGTTTTGATCAAAGATGCAATTCGTCTCATCCCGAGCGTGCTGCAGCCTAACAGCTGTCTGTTGTTGCAGAATGTGTGGGTCATCTTTAGCTGCCGACCTCATCCAGGCATGAGAAGAGGGAGTGCGGGAAAAACCTATGAAACCCAAAATAAAACTGCAGATTCTTCTGGTTCTTGTCAGGTTCAGTTACAGTGGGGCAGAAACAGCAGTAAATTCACTGCAGTTCTATCAGATCAAAACAGCTCCGTTATAAATATCATTCCTATAAACCATGTGGGCAAGAGAAAAACTGTCAGAAGCAAAGGGAAGGCAGGTCTTCCGCACTTCAATAAATTATATGATGCTTTTATACATTATAACATAAAGAATTAAAACACCATATGTATGCCTGTATGTGCATAAATATGTGTGTGTGTACATAGGCACACCCGCAAAGAAGTACTAACTGAAACAGTCAACTGTTATCAATCCCAATGTACTCTAATAAAATACAGAAATTTCAGTCACTGTAGATAGGATTAGATTACAGTATAAACTTAGAAGAACGAGAGCTTTGAAGAAGCATTTCATGTTTTCCTTAGGAATTGACTCAATGACTTGAAGTGGTTCTGGTGGGATGAACAGCAAACTCCCACTTGGCTTTGCAGCTGGTGAGTAGCTGAGAGAGTTGTGATTAAAAGTGTTGACTATTAAAGGTGGCAGAGGGGTGATGACCAGCACCTTTGTTTACCTATACAGTTGATAGATTATTGATTTCAATGTCTCCCTGCTGTAACTGAAATTATCACTTTTGTTTTCATTATCTTAATGCTACACATTTTTGCCATAGTCTCTGTGTTTGATGGTGATGTGTTTGGCTTTTTGCCATTTTGAAACGTCTTGACTATTACTGGAGTATAGTTAACGACTCGTTTACATGAACTATCTAGAGGCTGACAGACTGTAGTGTGCTTTTCCTTTCTTCCCAGCCTCTGCTGGATGTTCTACCAGAATTCGTTAAATAGTGAGAGGTTAATTATATGTACATTGGTTCAGTAAAGCATATGTGGGAAAGAGCAAGCTGGAGAAGCCATCAACATTGCAATGGCTACAGCTAAACAGCAAGAATATTTTAAAGTGCTGAGCCTTTTAACGATGGAATTAGCTTTGTTGCAGAAATTCATGAGAAGTGAAGCTAAGTACAGTTTACACACCATCTACTGAAATGAGTCGATCTGTTTTCTTTTTTAATTCATCGTACTTTTGAGCACACCACCAACTTGGAGCTTTAATTCATTAGGTTTTTAACCACTTTACCCTTGTTGTTGGTTGGTTGGTTTGTTTGCTTTACTTTGGTTAGTTTGTTGGTGGTTTGTTTTGGAGGTTTTGTTTGGATTTTTTTTTCACTGTCTCTTGATTTCTTGCCTAAAGAAGCCAAGATCATTGAGTTCCACAGTCAGCGTCACATATTTGCTGGTTTAGGACCCAACTCAGCTAATCTCACAGACACTTGCCTAACTTTAAAGGGGTAAATTTGTGGGCTTCAAGATATGACTGGTACTTACCTTCTTGGGGTGGGTTTCTCGTTGCTTTATAGATCAGTCCTTAATGGCCTCAGGGAGTAAAGACAGAGACAAATTAAAATGAGGTTCAGTGGAAAACAGGAACACTGAGGAAAAGCCATAGAGAAATGAGAGCCTTAACATGAAAACTATGACGCATAAAGACCCACTAGTGTCTCCTGCCAAGCTTCTTCTGTTCTCTGTTGGGTTCTCACGTATACTTGGTGTCTATAATTGTCTTTGGTCTGTCCAAAGCTATTGCATACTGAAAGCACATTTTTAAGCACAACTGGGAAATCAGGGCAGCATTCGTTTGCTTTAGCTTCAGTTTCTTTTTGTTAGACACTTTAATCGGTGCTGATTATCCTTAGGTCCCTTTTCAATCAGTGAAGTAAATAGGGGACAGCTCAAGGGGATATTTAATCTAATTTCTGTGGACTGCTTCTGTGTTGTCCTCTCCTCACTTCTGTTCACTGACTATAAGGAAAGCCTCAGATGAGTTACTGATGAAGTGTCCAAGAAAAGAACCGAATGGGGCACTTAGTGCCATGGTCTAGTTGATTGGATAGGGCTGGGTGATAGGTTGGACTGGATGATCTTGGAGGTCTCTTCCAGCCTGGCTGATTCTATGATTCTATGACCTTTACAATAGGGAAGCTCAGTATGTTTCTCTCATAGTTTCATCTTTCTCTCATACAAACCTTTCCCAAACAGCAGAGCTCACAAACTGGTAGCTGAAGCCACAGAGTGGCAGAACAGAATGGCTTGACTCATTGAAAGCAGAATTTGTCTCTCTGCATTAAACTTGAAACTCTGGCATAACCGGGGCTTCCTGGTAATCTGGCAGTATCTGAAAAGACTTACATTTTTAGGGAGGAACTTTGTAGGTACCACACAGCCCTCTAGAGAACTTCCCAGGGTGTTGATTCCAGGCTAGCAGACATCTCCCTTTATAGTCCTAGATATGTCAGTTTCAGAGAGGGACAAGATTCAGGATATGTATAGAAGTGGAAGAGATAGATTTTAGACAACTGCCTGCTAAGGAGGCTGACTCTTCTGCAGAGCCACTTACTGCTCGCCGCTAGGCATCAAAGCATAAGGATCTCCACCGAAGTCTGATTCTGAAGCTTAGTACTGAGTACATCTCCTTTTTGGAGTTTATATTTTTTTGTGGGACGCTGCTGTAAGGGCTTGAGGCAGTAATTTTTTTTTCACATGCAAGTGTGTATAATGTCTCAGGAGTCTGAGAGGAGGCAGCTAGCATAGAGGAGAAGGATAACAGTACCGGGCTGTGTAATGCACTGGCAAACATCTGTTTACACTACTGAAAACCCCAAAGAACCCTACAGCCCTCACAGTTTAAAACTGAAGGAAAAGTTTGGCAATACCTTTGATGGAGTCACTATTCTAGTGACCTCCTTACTACTAGAATATCAACAACACCTCCTTACACTGGGAGTTATCCTTCCCACTCTGCCATACGTTGGCTTGGAGTGGGCAGCACAGCCAGAAATAGTGGAGTCGCCGTTCATCCAGAGGTGAACCAAAGAGTGCGCACTGGGCCCTCTTGTCTGTGGAAAGGATGCTTTTGGCTAGTGCTGACGTCTGAATGTATAGACCTCCTTTGTGACATAAGTTTCTCTGTCTCTTCTTGGCTACAGACGATGAATGTCATTTTTCTATGATTCTGTTCTCAGCTGCAGCCATCCAGCCTTCTAAAGTGAAAATCTGAAAGCTACTGGTGTAAGTCACTAGGTGGAAGCATCAACCTTAATACTGGCAACATAACTCTGTATTAGAGAGGTAAGTTTTCCAGTTCCTTTCTCATCTTTAATTTCTGCTTCACATTATGCAATGACTCATTATCAAATGATGTGAATCACAGTGCTGTTATTGTCTGGGTCAGCAAAGTGCTTCAGCACAAGCCCAAGTGACCCTAGGCCCTGATCCTGTAGTACTGGGGAATGGTCTTTATTTTGTATGGTAGCAGTACTGTACTTGCAGGGTTGGGACTTCATTTGATGAGACATGTGAGTATGTGTTTAAATTGAGCCTACTGGAGCAAACACCTGGGTAGCTGATCTGGGACTAATGCAGCTCTTTCTGCCTTGCAAATGCCTTTAGCAAAAATACAGTATGACTGTACAGAAAGGCTTTCTGAGCCTCTTCTTTCTGTACCAGTACCTCTCATTTTCTCCACGCCACGATTTCTGTCTTTTCTCTCTCTATTCATGACAGTTTTTTTGCCTTGGAGAGAAGTCAGGATGACAATTAGCTCAACAACCACTTCCGATGGTTTCCTACTATGCGACAGGATCCATCAGTGACCCCGTGACCGAGGGGTGGACCTGACCATGGAAGCCATCACACAGGTCACACATGACTGTGAAATATGTGCTGCAATCAAGCGAGCTACCAGACTTAAGTCTCCCTGGAACAAAGGCCGGTGGCTGGGCTTTCACTATGGTGAGGCCTGGCAGATTGATTATATTGGACCACTGCCACGAACACGCCAGGGCAAGCGCTACATCCTAACCATGGTAGAGGCAACTACAGGTTGGTTGGAAACATACCCAGTAAACCATGCCACTGCAAGAAACACCATCTTAGGCCTCGAAAGACAAATCTTATGGCGACATGGTACCCCTGAGCGAATTGAATCCGACAACGGGACTCACTTCAGGAATAATGCCATCAGTTCCTGGTCCAAGAAACATGGCATTGAGTGGGTGTATC
>VWZI01001472.1:274194-316713 GCA_013396835.1 Psilopogon haemacephalus
AAAAATATAACAAAGGCTGCTTATAGAATAGAAGCAATTTTAATAATAATAATAAAGCAAAGGGCAACAGACCGCGCGGAAGCAAGAGCAGAGAGAGATGCTAATCTCTACTTCCCATCAGATGGACGATGTTCTGGTCTTGGAAGCAGGGCTCTCTACGCTTGATGGTTACTCTTGGAGGACCGACGCCATAGACGAATCTTCCCCCAAACTTCCTCCTATTACCTCCTTCTTATATCTGAGCTGACATCATATGGTATGGAATATCCCTTTGGCCAGTCTGGATCCTCCTAGCATCTTGGGGCGGGGAGATGTTAAAAAAAAATTTAAAAATAAAAACAAAACCCCCAGCCTGGGTGCTTAGCCCAGCAGTAGTCACAATACTGCTGCTTATCAATGCTTAGCTGCAGCACCGCAAAACACACCATAACCCCAGCTCAACCCAGTTCTAACCTACTACAGTCGGTCAGCCTGGATACTGCTGTGATAGAAAACCTCACTAGTTTAAGCAATAAGTCTTCCATGTCATTGTAGCTCTCTTAACTATGTAGCCATCATCCACAGGCCCATTCTTCTGCAGGATTTGGTTTCCTGATTCTTCTCCAAGCCTCTTGCGTTTGCAATACTCACTATGTTCTGGAACTGGCCACATAGGAGGACAGCACTGTCATACAGATAAGGAGGCCAGTGGAGGTGGGCTATCCAGCTCTGCATTGCATTCCAGCATGCCAGAGGCTAAGGCTAAGACTGCAGGGTGGGGATTTCTAGGTTTCTCCATGACTGCTGAAAAGGCTTCCCTCTCCTGACTGCTCACTGCTGGCTCTTACTGACCAGAGAAATGATATAAGCATCTCCTAATCTACTTTAGGCAACAGCAGCAGGGCTAATTCGATTTACCCATCTAAGCTAACCTGGTAGATTTTGCGTGAAAGTGGATTAGCAAGTGCTGAAACCACCACTTTGCCAGCAGAGCTCCACAGGTGATATCCTTGTGGAAAGAGATCACAAGCAACTGTCATTGATTTGCGGTACAGAGGCCATACTACCCCAGAAGCATTTTGCCCTTTGTGGCTACACCACAGCAGGAGCACAAACCATCCAGATCCTATTCCAGCTCTTACTCTTATCAATGGCTTCTCCCCAAGATGCCAGTCTTTATTGTGGGTGATATGTGAATTGGAAAGCACTGAGGCTGCTTTTCAAACTGCAGACTACAACACTGAGAAATAAACAAAAAGAAATCTGGTTTTTAGTTGTTAAGTGAGCAGTTTTGATTTGAAAATCACTCACAGATATCCAGCAGTGGGACCCCACAGTGAAATGTTTACAGTGCCGTTTCAGAGAGGGACTCCACTTTGAAATTAAGTATGTGGGAAATTTGCAGAGCAGGGCATGTGTAAGAGTAGAAAATTAAAGCACGATGGAGTCACCATCATTCAGGGTTCAGGGGGAAAAGTGGTATTCATATTCCTCATGTTTCATCTCAATTGACAGGATGATCCCTTCCATTTGTGGTTATTGAGCTAGCTTTTGTCTCGATTCCTCTGTATTTTCAACTTTCCAGCTTTTGCTTTGTGTTACTTTCCTTTATCCGGGTGAAATGTGGAGCTCTGCACAACTTCTTGTGAAACAAAGGAAACAATTTCCCTATGATGTTTTTCTTTTGTTTGTTTTCTTTGTGTGAATATGTGCAACATGTTCCATTCAGTTTTACTTGTCACTGACTTTATATTTTACTTAGATGGAGAAATGTTTAACACTCTCAAAGGGTTTTATTTCTACTTCATTTTCTCTTACAACAACAGATGCTACTTTCTGTAGCACAAGTGAAAAAGGCTAACTTCTATCATTTAACACTCAGAATTGTTTTATTACTGGAATTAGTTTAGTATTGTAAAACCCCAATGTTTCTCCAAAGAGGAAGTTACCCTGTTAGGTTGGCTATTATATATATTATACCTCTTGTTTTATAACAGAATCACATAAATGTTCAGGTTGGAAAAGACCCTCAGGATCACCAAGTCCAACCAATATCCCCACTCTACAAGGTGCACCCTAAACCAGATCCCCAAGCATCACAGCCAAATGACCTTTAAACACATCCAGGGTTGGTGACTCTACCACCTCCCTGGGCAGTCCAATCCAATGCCTGACCACTCTTTCCATGAAAAAAATGTTTCCTAATGTCCATTCTAAACCTACCCGGTTGCAGCTTGAGGCTATTCCCTCTTGTTCTATCCCTAATTACCTGTGAGAAGAGACCAGCACCAACCTCTCCACTGTGTCCTTTCAGGTAGCTGTAGACAGCAATGAGGTCTCCTCTCAGCCTCCTCTTTTTCAAACCAAACAGTCCCAGCTCCTTCAGTTGCTCCACATCAGGTTTATTTTCCAGGCTCTTTCCCAGCTTTGTTGCCCAACTCTGCACTTGCTGCAGCACCTCTGCATCTCTCTTGTACTGAGGTGCCCAAAACTGTCCACAGTACTCAAGGTGTGGCCTCATCAGAGCCGAGTCCAAGAGGACAATCACCTCCCTACTCCTGCTGGACACAGCATTTCTAATCCCAGCCAGGCCGCCATTGGCTTTCTTTGCCACCTGGGCACACTGCTGGCTCATATTCTGTTTTACCTGTGTGAGGCTCACTTGTGTCCTGGGTCACTGTTTGTCACAGAGAACAGAGGAAACAATTACAGGACAACTTGCCTTTTCTTTTTTCTTTTTCTTTTTTTTTTTTTTCTTTTTAAAATGTGGAAGTTATAAACTGTAGTGAGTTGGAAAAACCCTGGGACAGGAATACTCTGAAACAGATTCATCTGGCTGAAAAGAATTGGCAGAAAAGAAGACCATTGAGCTACATATTGTGGAAGTAGCTAGTAGTAAATGAGATGTGAATCTGTGTTTCTGGAGGCAGCATACTGATGACTGCAGGAAGTAATTATTTCCTTGTATGTTGGCATTTGCATTATTGCTTTTGTACTTCGGGCTAGTGATTAACAGAAAGTATTGTACAAACCAGAGAAAACAAGAAAGAACCAGAGCCAGGAAGAGCTAGGTTGAAAAGGATGCTCACTCATATAGTGTGGGGCAGCATAGGAGGATAGTTTAGGCAGCATATGTGGTCTTAAAAGCTCTGTGCACCATAAAGAAAGGGGAGCTATAATGAAAGGCAAAAGTGGAGGAAGAACCTCAAAACAAAGAGATATTGGAGAGTAAAATGGAAAGGATCACAGCATTATTAGGGGTTAGAAGGGACCTACAGATATCATCCAGTCCAACCCCCATGCCAGAGCAGGATCATAGAATCCAACTCAGGTCTGCATTCAGACAAGTCTTGAAAGTCTCCAGAGAAGGAGACTCCACTACTTCTCTGGGCAGCCTATTCCAGTGCTCTGTCACCCCTTACAGTCAAGAAGTTCTTCCTTATGTTGAGGTGGAACTTCCTGTTCTGCAGTTTACATCCATTGTCCATTGCCCCATCACGGGGCACAAGTGAACAGAGGCTGCCCTTTCCTGACACTCAGCCCTCATCTATTTCTACCCATTTATTAGATCACTTCTCTGTCTTCTTCTCTGCAAACTAAACAGCCTCAGGTCTTTCAGCATTTCCTCATCAGGCAATACTCCATTCCCTTCATCATCCTTGTAGCCCTGTGCAAGACTCTTATGAGTAGGTCCCTGTCCCTCTCGAACTGGGGAGCCCAGAACTGGATGCAATATTCTAGGTGAGGCCTCATTAAGGCAGAGTACAAGTGTATGAGAACCTCCCTCAATCTGCCGGACACACTCCTCTTAGTGCACCCTTTCCCTCTTGAAATGGAGAGCCCAGAATGTTCCACCAGGGCAGAATAGAGGGGGAGGAAAACCTCCCTTGATCTGCTGGCCTCACTCCTCTTAATACACCCCAGGATCCCATTGGCCTTCTTGGCCACAGGGACACATTGCTGTCCCATGCAGAACTTGCTGTCCACCAGGACTCCCAGGTCCTGCTCCACAGGGCTGTTCTCTAGCAGATCACCTCCTAACCTGTGTTGGTGAAGTTTGTTGTTCCTTCCCAGGTGCAGGACTCTGCACGTATCCTTGTTGAACCTCATTTAGTGCCTCGCCCAGTAAAGAGAATCATATGAAAGGGAAAGTTATGGGCAAATTAGGAGAATGAGGAGAAGCCTTGCTGTGGGTTAGTGGCATGGACTTACTGACTGCTCTTCCCTGGGGAAATGGCAGAAACCTCACTGTTTGGAGCATGCCAAACTAGTCTAAACAAGGCCATAAGAAATGTTTGCTGCAGAACAGTCCTGTGCTGGCAGGGAACATTGGGTGGCCTCTTGGGTCTTTTCCTTCTTTAGAGTCTGTAAAAAACAACAGATGATAAGAGGGGAAAAAAAGGGGAGGAGGGAAGGTGTGAAACTTGTGCAGTCATTTTTCAGACAACAAAGTGCACCACAGACAAAGCAATCTGAAGTCATCCACAGATATTAACATTTTTTGTAAAAACAGACTTAGATAAGATTCAGTAAGTAACTGACTGGTGGAACAAAACCCTGGACTGATTGACATCCAGTGGAATCCTACCACCAACTTCAGCAAGGCTTGAGCTTCACCACAAAGGAGGCTGTATTGCTTGGAGCTCTCCAGAGAGGACCTTCCTGCTCTGTCTTGGCAGTGGAGAAGGCCATAGAACCACAGCAACAGCAGGGATGTTTGGCTGCCAGGGCCAACATGTTGCGGCAGAGCCTGCCTGGGCAGTTTCCCAGATGGGCACTTGGGGACTCTGCAAGCAGTGCAGGTGACTGCCCTGTCCCCTCACTGTCCTGCCTCCAAGCTAGCAGCAGCCCACTCCTTGTGCTGTTTTCATGAACTGTCTCTCTCTCATCAACAGGTGGGGACTTCCTCACTGCTGAGGGACAATGACAAGAGCAGAAGGTGGAAGCATGGGTGTCTCCTTTGTCCACCAGTATCGCTGGACACAGAGGAGGTGTTTGTTCATTGCCTCAAGGTGATTGAGACAGCATCCACCTCAGGAGACTGAGGTGAGGAGTGTGCCCAGCCCACTTTTTCAATCCTGTTGTCTGAGCACAGTGTACTGCTGCACAGACGAGAGGATAGCTGTCCTGGGACAATGGAGGTCCTGATGTCTCCCAAGCCATGTCCTGAGGCAGATGAGGGCTCTGGCACATTGGTTGAAGCAAATGGAACAAAGCTCTTTGGTGCATTTTTATCTAGCAGAACTGCAAAATAAGTTTAGGAGTAGCCTCTTCTAGAAACTTTTTCCCCCTCATGGCAAATGAAGGGAAAAAAAAAAAAGAAGGGGTGGGGTGTCACAACTGTTTTGAAATCATCTAATGGAAGACCAGATAAGACCATTGCACTTGAAATCTTCTTGCAATCTTGCTCTTTCCTTCTCACGAGCCTGACTCTCCCACAGGGCTGTTTTGTTTGCTTTAGTTTTTCTGTTTGGATTGGACAACACCCATTTGTTGTAGATCAAAAATGGTGGCAGAAAAACTAGAAAGTGAAGCTAGCCAGGATCATAAGAAAAATGATTGGTCTGGTCTCACTGTTTCCCCCTCCAATTTCAGATGGAGCGGATGTTGTCCCTTTTATGCTTGTCCCAGAGCTGACACTCTTCAGTCAGGCTTTGTCCCCCTCGCTAGGCTTTCTGCTCTGCTTACCTTTCTTTTTGCAGCGGTGCTCCAGAGGTTCAGGAATGTGAGGACAGTGGTGAGACGGTGGAGGGCAAGTGGTGCAAGGCAGAGGGGCTTGCTGTAGGCCAGCTGGGTGAGCAGAGAGACAGGGATGGGGTAGCAGCAGCTCCTCATGCTGAGCCCAAACTGCTGCAGCTTAGTGAGATTTCACACCTCTGCGGCACTTTCACTGCCCATTTTCCCCACTGGCCTCCTTCACTTGGTGACCTGGTCTCATTCACACACCCCTTTCTGGGGGATTTCTGTGACCCAAGGCTGCCCACCTGTGGTCCCCCTCACTGATGGATGAGACAAGGGGAATGATTCCAGTCTCCAATCTTGCTGGGGCTCTGCAACCTCATGATGGTCAATAAAGCACAATAAAAAATAGGGGACTGCTGAGCACAGCAGCTTTGATTAATGCTTGGTAACCACATGAGAGGATCCCATGCTTATAGAACCAAACTACTTCAGCGTTCAGAGAAGTACTTATGAAGATGCTGCTGCAGAGCTGACTCATTGGTCTTCTGCAGACTGACTTCCCAATGTCTCCTCCCTCCTGCAAGCTTCCTTTTCCTGCCGGGTTGTTAAATTCTTCCTTTGCCAGCATTTATTTTGTTGTGTCATTTCATGGAGCAGAAAGGATGACTGCCTCACATGCTGCACCCTGGCAATCTCCTGTTAGCCCCTCGATGTGCAGAAGTCTTAGTACTGCTTTGCTGTATCCAACTGCTGAGTTTGGCATCCTCATAAGTGCTCTCATGACCTTCTCACAGTTCTGGGACACCATCTACCTCATTAGCAGTTGTGCCTTGGTTTTCTGGCTCATTTGAGCCTGTACTTGGGGCATTCTGCCAGTCCTGGTAGAGCATGGTGTGACATGTCTGCTTTGCCAGCTTTCCCTATCACATTCTTGACTTACCCTCAGGAACCTCAAGTACTGTGTTCAGTTTTAGACATCTCACTATTGTGTTCAGTTTTGGGCACCTCAATACAAGAGAGATGTGGAGGTGCTGGAGTGAGTGCAGAGGAGGACAACGAAGCTGGAGAATAAATCTGATGAGGAGTGACTGAGGGAGCTGGGGCTGTTTAGTTTAAAAAAGAGAAGGCTGAGGGGAGACTCATTGCTGTCTACAGCTACCTGGAAGGACGTAGTGGAGAGGTTGGTGCTGACCTCTGCTCACAGGTAAATAGGGATAGAACAAGAGGGAATGGCCTCAAGCTGTGACTGGGTAGGTTTAGTTTGGACATTAGGAAACATTTTTTCATTGAAAGAATGGTCAGGCATTGGATTGGACTGCCCAGGGAGGTGGTGGAGTCACCAACACTGGAGGTGTTGAAAGGTCATTTGGCTGTGGTGCTTGGAGATCTGGTTTAGGATACACCTTGTAGAGTAGGGATATTGCTTGGACTTGGTGATCCTGAGGGTCTTTTCCAACCTGAATATTTCTGTGATTCTGTGATTTGAATAATTTCTGGAGAGGCCGCATTTGGCCCCTCAGTTCTGGGCCCCTCAGTTCAAGGGGGACCTCAGGGAACTGCTTGAAGGAGTCCAGTGCAGAGCCACAAAAGTGATGAAGGGAGTGGAACATCTTCCTTAAGAGGACAGACTGAGGGAGCTGGGGCTCTTTAGCTTGGAGAGAAGGAGACTTAGGAGTGACCTCATAAGTGTTTATAAATATGTAAAGGATGAGTGCCAAGAGGAGAGAGTCAGGCTCTGCTTGGTCAAGGGGCAATGGGTGGAAGTTGAGGCATAGGAGGTTCCATGGAAACATGAGGAAAAATGTTTTCCCTGTGAGAGGGAGGGAACACTGGAACAGGCTACCCAGGGTGGTTGTGGAGTCGCCCTCTCTGGATATATTCAAAACCCACCTGGATGTGTGCCTGTGTGATCTGTTCTAGGTGATCCTGCTGTGGAGGGGGCAGTTGGACTGGTTGATCTCTGGAGGTCCCTTCCATCCCCTAAAATCCTGCAATTCTGTTATTCTCGTCACTTTTGTTTTGATTGACTCTATGGGCTTTTCAGGTGACTCAGAGAAGATGGCTTGTGTGCTCTGACTTTCACTTGAGGTAATAATTGCATTATGCTCTGGCAATGTCCAGGTATGCCAAAGTATAGAAAATGTTCCTCATTTTTTCCAGCTCACAGTGCTTGTCTCACTACTTCACCAGTTTGGTCCCCTGTTGGAAATGAATGAAGGAAGCCCTGCTGACCAGAAGGTGCTCTTCCAAGCTTTTTCCTATGGCTGGTTTGGGATTTTGTGATGGAGTGGCATTTCCCATAGCTGTTGGCCACTGTATGCACTGAAAACTTCTCACTGTGCTGCTTGAGCTTATCCTCACACATGGCTACTTGCTTGCACTTGAACTCTTACCTCCTTGCCAGTCAGAGAGGCAAGTCCAGGTTTTGGAAAACATCACATGTGGCTTTAGGCATCTGACCTTTAGAATCACAGAATGTCAGGGCTGGAAGGGACTTTAAAAGCTCATGCTGCCAGAGCAGGATCACCTAGAGCAGATCACATAGGAAGGTGTCCAGGCAGGTTTTGGATATCTCCAGAGAAGGAGACTCCACAACCCCCCCGGGGCAGCCTGTTTCAGTGTGCTGTCACCTTCACAAGGGAAATATTTTTCCTCGTGTTTCCATGGAACTTCCTATGCCTCAACTTCCATTGCTCCTTGACCTGTCATTGTGTATCAGTGAGCAAAGCCTGGCTCCATCCTCTTGGCACTCACATGTCACATATGTATAAATATTCATGAGGTCACCCCTCAAGTCTCCTCTCCAAGCTAAAGAACCTCAGCTCACTCAGTTTCTCCTCATAAGGAAGATGTTCCACTCCCTTCATCATTTTTGTGGCTCTGCTCTAGACTACCTCAAGCAGTTTCCTGAGGTCCTTTTTGAGCTGAGTGGCCTGGAACTGATGTAGAGACTGTCACTTATGCCTGCCCTGGGGTATTTAGTGGTTTGGTTTTTTTTTTTATAAAAAGACCTCTTGTCTGTTTCAAGGAAGCAGAAATGTCAGGGCCCTGGCCATTCATGTTTTGTCCCCAGCCATCTCTGAAATATTTAGGCCTTTCCAGGAGCTTGCTGAGGGAGCATCATTCATTCCAGAAGTGTGGATATCTGTATATGCATGTGCATATACACCTGTTTGTGTCTGTGGACTCATGCTGGACCAGGTGCCAGCAATGTGGTACAGTGACATGAATGCACACTGCTTGTCTTGTTGCAAGTGGCAAAGGTTTTGTTTGACGTTGCAGCTTCTTGAAGCTGGGAGCTTCACTGTTGTCCTTTGGATGATTTATACCCTTTGGTATGGGGAGGTTTTAGTGGTTCAGACCTTAGGGGTATGAAGAGGACACTTGGGACTAGAGGCTGGCAAAGCATTAATTTCTCTTAACAATAACATCAGTAGTGAATGGCTGATAGTGTTCAACTCCAAGCAACAGGAGGATGAAGCAAGCCTTACAAAGTAAATGGTGTCAGTACTGGTGTAGGTAGCTGGGCAAGGACTTTCTCTCTTAATTTTTTAGTAAGAGAATGCAAACAGTGTTCAATCTCTTACTGAAACATTCATAAACATAATTTTAAAATGAACGCTGCAGGTATCCCTCTTCTGACATTGAAATACTTGGGGTCCCTGCAGGTCACTCCAGATCATATGCACCAAAGGTGAGTTCTCTAATTGGAGATCAGACCCCTTTAACAGGCACTACTGCAAATATATAAACAATGCTTTTAGTTATGGCAAAACAGAGAATCAATCATATAGAGCCACCAAATAGAAGATGCATAATATTTGCATTATCCGTATTTGCATTATTAATCTGATACTTTAGTCACAGCTCTGGAGCTTGCCCTGCAAAGCGTAGCCTTTCACATTGCTGGCCACAGTTGCTCCGATTGATGCTGCTGGGACTGAATTTCAGCCATTACCTTTAGCAGCATTCTAAGATTAAATGCAGCAACATATAGGCCAAAATAAAATTGTGTCTCTTTCACAGGAGGTCCCAGAAAGCCAGAGAAATCTATCTCCAGAGCATTGTGTGGGCTTCTGCATGATGGAAGCCACAGGTATCTTTTGCTGACTTACGCCCCGAGAGATTGTGATTTGGAATGTAAAATTGTTGACAGTAACATACATTGGACAATCATTTTTCATCAGGAGGTAGAATGGTATTCATTAACAAACTAATCAGGGGACAGGGATACAAACATATGCCTTTACAGCTTACGACAGGACTGAAACCCCTATTTTCTCCACTTACTTACTCTGTAGCTTTTTTAAAAGTAAGTTACATGCTCGTCATTTTTGGGTAAAAATGTGTAATGGGAGTTCCCTACTATTTTGTTGCTGGGATCTTAGGCAACAAGAAAAAAAAGTATTCCTTTCTGTTCTCTGGACTAGTGATCCAAGTTAAACATTACTGGAATTTCACCATAAGTCAAAAACAATATTAATTTTGAGCCCATGTATTTTTTCCTTCTGGTAGGGTATAAAACTTTAAAATAACTACATGCTCCAGACAATCTGTAAATTGCAGAGAGTGATAGATGAAAAACAAAATAACACTCATGTTTAACAACAGAGCAGCAGCAGTATTGGGTGCCACGGCTGAGTTGATTAGATGGTGTTGGGTGATAGGTTGGACCTGATGATCTTGAAGGTCTTTTCCAAACTGGTTAATTCTGTGATGCCATTGAGATTGGGGAGGAAGGTTTCAGTGCCATACAAATGGACAGCTGAGGTTACTCCTCAGTTAGAAGCACAGGGATTATTGCAGCCTGGCATTTCTGAACTCCTGCATCCCTCAGTCCCTCCCTGCACAGGAGACACTGCGCTGCTGTCTGTCTGAAGCCTAAGGACTGCCTCAGCCATCTTTTTCAAATTAAAATAGCAATATAAAATTTTGTAAATGTTAGTTCTCCTAATTGACAGTGGCTTGTATAATTAAAATAAAATCACTAGTACTTTCTCTTGTTTTCTTTTTTACCACTGAAGTTCATTTTTCAGTAACTCAGACAAGGTCTTCATTTTTATGAAGACCCATGCTGACCTCTAAATATCTGATTTTTTTCATGCAGTGTTTGTGCCCATATGGTTTGAATTTAGCATTCTTATGAGTCATTTCTCTTTGATAGGAACACTGTGCTGCAGAAAACTTCTTTTAATATCTTAACGTTTTAAATCAAACACTGCAGAGGGCATTACCTAAGCCCTTCTATGAGCATGAAAACTGATGGGTTGTTTTTCTCTGTTGTATGCTGGGTTTGCTGTCTTTGTGGAATAAATATTGCTCGTAGTAGAAAGGTCTACAACACACATGTGTTCGAGTGCTTTACCATCTTTCGCTGCCACATCCTTTCTCAGACTTAATAACAGCCTCTATGGAAACAGCCTCCACTGAGGAAGGATGAGTGATTCTATAGGAAGTAAGGATGTTCAGCACTTCCTTACATCTGACATTTAACCCAGGCAAAAGTGCTATATTTATTTTTCTATCAACACTGATTTTATTACTTTTTATGTTCATACTGCACGCATTTCCTGATGTGAAAGATACGGCCAGCTCTTTGAAAGCTTTCCTGCATGAAAAAGAAAGAGCCCAAACCAGATATTTTAAGAAACTCTAAGTGATTTGCAGAAGAAAGGGAAGGAAAAGAAGAATTACAAGCAAGCTGTTAAAAGCAGTATGTTGGAGAGACCATTCTATTTCAAAATTAAAGCTGAGTTTGCTGGTATGTTTCCTTGAGTTACAACTGACTCATCACAGGGAACAGAATGAGGCAATTCCCACTGAGAATCAAATTGAATATTTAAAAATATTATTGGTTTACATTATGTGAGATGTATTCTAACAAGTGCAGACTCCCTTTCCTTTCTTGACTATTTCAATACATTTTAGCTCTTGAGAAAATAAGAAATAAAAGTTTTGTTTTTTTTTTCTTTGAAAAAAAGGATGTTTTCCCTGAGACTTGCAACTAAAAGAGAATTACTTTTGGAGAAAGTATGAGTGAATTGCTTTAAACAAGGTTAAAATTACACTATTACACAAGAAAATAGAAGTTCTTTTTCTTCCCATGAACCACTCAGAGATTTTAGAACTTATGTGGACTCACATGTACATTGTTATGATTATTAACAATCGGTTATGAATTATTGTTTATGAACAACGTTAGCTCAAGATGAGCCAACAGTGTGCACACGCAGCTCAGACAACCAGCCGTGTCCTGGGCTGCATTAAGAGAAGCATTACCAGCAGGGCAAGGGAGGTGATTCTCCCCCTTTACTCTGCTCTCGTCAGACCCCACCTGGAGTACTGTGTGCAGTTCTGGAGCCCCCAGCACAAGAAGGACATGGAACTGTTGGAGAGAGTCCAGAGGAGGGCCACAAAGATGATCAGAGGGCTGGAGCACCTCTGCTATGAGGACAGGCTGAGAGAGTTGGGGCTTTTCAGCCTGGAGAAGAGAAGGCTTCGAGGAGACCTTATAGCAGCCTTCCAGTATCTGAAGGGGGCCTACAGGAGGGCTGGGGAGGGACTGTTCACAAGGTCTTGTAATGACAGGACGAGGGGGAATGGGTTCAAATTAGCGGAGGGGAGATTTGAATGGGATGTTAGGAAGAAATTCTTCACAGTGAAGGTGGTGAGGCACTGGAACAGGTTGCCCAGGGAGGTTGTGTCTGCTCCCTTCCTGGATGTGTTCAAGGCCAGGCTGGATGAGGTCTTCAGTGACCTGATCTAGCGAGAGGTGTCCCTGCCTATGGCCGGGGGTTGGAACTGGATGATCTTTGAGGTCTCTTCCAACCTAAACCATTCTATGATTCTATGATTCATTCTATGAATATTAGATTTTACTATTAATATTCAAAAATTTGGGAAGATTCCCTGAGATTCTTTGGATGTTCAGTTGACAAGAAGCAATTACACAGAGGTTATTAATAAACACAGAATTAAAGAGTTTAAACAGTCAGAACTTGGAAAATAGGGACCTGGTAACGGGAAGTTCTAACCCCGCGGTACTCACAGACGCGCTAGATACAAAGCGTCCCCGGAGAGGAGGAGGAGGGGAGGTTTGCTGTGCCACTGGGTGCTGGTGCAGGCTGCAATGCACACTGCAAACAGGTGGCCACTGAAAGAGCTGCCAATAGGCATCCAGTCCCAGTGGAAGGCAGCAGGGAAAGAGAAAACGGCTCTAAATTACCCCCTTAAATACACTATTTTGAAAGGTGAAACTGGCCAATAGGCACTAGCATCCATTGCTTTGGCCAATGAATTCAAAGTCCTGTGCCTAGGTGTCCACCCTTGCACTTGACAGACGGCATAAGACACCTGACTTCAGGGCTTTCTTGGACCAAACCCTCAAGTTCTGCTCACATCCGTCAACCCCTGGAGAAGAGCAGGGGTTTGAACTAATTTGGCAGAATTCATGCCCTACCAGGACATGCATACAAATTACAGGGCCATAAACTGGGAAAAGACTTAATTGCCAGGATAATTCCCTCCTTCAAAGCATCTGATCTGACTCTCTTCTATCAGGGTAAATTGGGATTCAAGTAACTGGAGAGAGGACATAATCTTCAGTTCATCTTTAGCAGAAAATTCATCACCACAGCATCAAGATGCAGCTCCATGATGATTCACAGGATCACAGGATGTTAGGTGTTGGAAGAGACCTACAGATATCATCCAGTCCAACCCCCATGCCAGAGCAGAATCATAGAATCCAACTCAGATCACACACGAATGCATTCAGACAGGTCTTGAAAGTCTCCAGAGAAGGAGACTCTGTAGCCTCTCTGAGCAGCTTGTTCCAGTGCTGTCACCCCTTACAGTCAAGAAGTTCTTTCTCATGTTGAGGTAGAACTTCCTGTTCTGCAGTTTACATCCATTGTCCATTGCCCCATCACGGGGCACAAGTGAACAGAGGCTGCCCTTTCCTGACACTCAGCCCTCATCTATTTCTACCCATTTATTAGATCACTTCTCTGTCTTCTTCTCTGCAAACTAAACAGCCTCAGGTCTTTCAGCATTTCCTCATCAGGCAATACTCCATTCCCTTCATCATCCTTGTAGCCCTCTGCAGGACTCTTATGAGTAGGTCCCTGTCCCTCTTGAACTGGGGAGCCCAGAACTGGATGCAATATTCTAGGTGAGGCCTCATTAGGACAGAGTACAAGTGTATGAGAACCTCCCTCAGTCTGCTGGACACACTCCTCTTAATGAACCTCAGCATCCCATTGGCCTTCTTGGCCACAAGAGCACATTGCTGTCCCATGCAGAACGTACTGTCCACCAGGACCCCCAGGTTCTTCTCTCCACAGGGCTGCTCTCTAGCACTTTTTAAAATACCCATGTGCAGGGGTATATTTTATACTGATCAGGGCAACAGAGCAGCCAACATGCATTAAGTAAGATTTACTCACTGCAATACAGCAAGTTTTTTAGTGTCTGTTTTATTTTGCGTGCATTTTAGGTAGCATTGAAAAAAAGACAGGCCTATTAACAGAGTTGAAATGTTGGTGATTTTTTTTTTTTTTTTTTTCATTAATAGCCAGTTTGGAACACAAAGAGTAGTATAGCAGTTCCCTTTAGTTACTTTATCGTGATGGAATAATGAAAAATAAGAAAATATTTACTTTTAAGTATGGTTCAGTGTTGGCAGACAAATTTCAAAATACCACACTTTTAAAAAATACTTAACCTTCACCAGGCAGGCAGATAAGCCCTAAAGACTTCGCATCCCTTATCTTTTTCAGAGCAGATAATTGAAAACTTCAGCCTTTTAAAGGAATTTGAAGACATTTTATCATAGAATTATAACTTTTCCAATTTCAATTATAATTTTTCACAAATTTGTGAAATTTGTTTAGTGTGTTCACAGAGACAAAAAGCAAAATGCTTTCACTCATTTGCTCAGTGAATGTAAGCTCTGGTGACTTCATTTTCACATGAAGGGTTCTGACATAATTGATGTAAGAAACGTCAATTGCATAGTTGTCTGCATGCCTGCTCTCCACAAGTAAAACAGTAAAGATCACAGAGAGGTAGTGGAAAGGCTGTCCCTGTGAGTGTGCAAATTGTGAGGGCAAAGCACATTCTAAAGGTCTGACCCTCTGTTTTTCTCCCCAGTTAAAGAGAGACAGGCACCTGCTGGAAGGAGTCCAGTGGAGAGAGACGAGGATGACTGGGGGACTTGAGCATCTCCTCTATGAAGAGAGACTGAGAGCCCAGGGACTGTTTAGTCTGGAGGGGAGAAGGCTGAGAGGGGATCTCATCAATGTATATAAATATCTGAGAGGTGGGTGTCAAGTGGAGGGGGGCAATCTCTTTTCAGTGGTACACAGTAATAAGACAAGGAATGATGGATACAAACTGGAACAGAGAAGGTTTCACCTCAACATGAGGAGAAATTTGTTTACAATGACAGTGATGGAGCCCTGAGACAGGCTGCCCAGGGAGGTTGTGGAGTCTCCTTCTCTGGAGACTTTCAAAACCTTCCTGGACGCATTGCTGTGTGGACTACCCTAGGGGATGCTGCTCTGGCAGGGGCGTTGGACTTAATGATCTCTCAGAGTCCCTTCCAACCTCTAATAGCTTCATGCAGGCAGTCTTATTTCTTTTGGACATACCACATAAGCAGCAGTGTCTCAGTGTCATCCAGAATTAACAATGCAGAGAAAAGTGTTCCTATAGAAAATTAATTCCACTGTTGACTGTTAAAAAAAAAATAAAATAAAATCCACTGTATAAGTTTAGAAAGAGCACAAGCCTGCAGTTAGGGTGATGATTAGAAACACTAAGGAGTGGGTTCCATTCCTGATTCTGCTACAGATATCTTCCCTGCCAGAGCACATGCTATGCAGAATGGACTTGTCCCCTCTGGCAGGTCCAGACCTGATCCTGAATCCCTTTGGCACTGACATTATATGGATACGATGCCATGCTCTGGTGCTTTACATCAGTGAAATCGTGGAGAGAGTTTAGGACCTTGCTACTACGGATGTGCTGACCCACAGTGCAGATGAGGAGACCATACACTGTCACCTCAGCTGCCTTCATAGTGAGAGAAGCAGCCAACCTTGGGCAGGGGAATCAGCTGAGAGACCCTTTCCAAATACATCACTTTCCACAAAATCCAACAGGATTTATGGGCAGCTGCTGCTGCCCAAGCTGTCCCTGCAACTCTGAGTATATACTGCTGGAAGACATGGACACCCTGTGCCCCAGGATAAGGGGGCTGTGGCCCTCACCCAGTTCAGCAGTAGGTGGGACCCTGACTGGCTGGCCATGGGTTGGAAGTTAAGCTTGGCTGGAATAGCCAAAAGTTGTTTGTGAGGAGACTGACAGCAGATGGGCAGTGTGGTTGCACGATTCTAGTTTCCTAAGGAAACTGGCTTTAAAAAAGCACTTCCCGACTGCACAAGGATGTTCGGGGAATAAAAACATTTCTGGTGGTGAGGTGCTCAGGTGAGATGGAGACAATGCAAATTCCTAGACAACTAAACTAATTTTAGCATCTTCCCATCCTTTTCAAAGTTGTGTACTGTGAATGGTACTATGGGCATATCTTTGGAGCTAGTGGCTCTGCTAATACAGGCTGTATTGTATTGTATGAAGAATCAACAATGGACGAGGTGGTGAGGGATACAGATTTTGCTCAAACACTGAATCTGTGTGTGGCAAACCAAAAGAATTCCTGCTCTGTTTTCCTGTCAGAAGGGATGTTTGGAGCACAGCACTAGTGCCGTTCTCCAGAAAGTGTATCAGTGAAAGTGAAAGAAATCTGATACACTAATAATATAAAAAGTTGCAGTGTATTTGCTTCCTCTCAATGTAAAAAAAAAAACAAAAAATTGTGTGTGTGTAGTAGTGGGAACAGCTTTGCAGCGGGTTTGAGCTTTGGTGATACAACAGGTGGCTCTTTCTGAACAGAAAGGTAAGCAGTAGGAAATTGAGACAGCTTAGGTTTGTAAGGAGCTGTGCTGATTTGAAGCCAATTGGAATATTTTAATGAGAAAAATGAGATCATTAGTTGTGAAAAGAAAATCATGATGATGTCTATATCATTCTTTGGATTGCTGAGAGGGATAAAAAGGCAAACCATAAACAAAGTGCTCTCACTTTGTCTTGGGATGTTGCCTTGTTCATTTCTTTGTCTGGTCTGTGTTGTCTGTTTCTTCTAACCCCTATCAGCTCTGATATCTCACCTCTGATCTTGGCAAATAACATGTGAGCTTTCAGTGGCTTGTTTTGTTTTTTTTCCCACCCCCTTATCTCACACAGACAGAATGGAGTTGGTTTTGAGCTCTTCTGGGCAGTTTCTCTCTCTGGGAGGGAATTTGAATTTCTGTATTACTTCTAACTTTTATATAATTCTAAATATTTGTAAATATTGTATATATGTGCTTGTAAATTTTGTCATGCTGTAAATATAGCTTCATCTTACTTCAAAGCCACCTGAGTTAGTCTGGTGAATCCAAGTTGGGAGGGAGGTTCCCAAACCACCACAGGAGCCCAAGTACTTCCAAGAGGAATCAGAAAGAATTTGGGAATCTCTTCCCAGGCTAAGAGCTTAAGTCTGCCATTCCCCTACTGGCCAGTGCTGTAGGGGGATGAAACTCTGGAATTGCTTTCATTTTTCAATTTCCAAACCCTGGCTAGGGGTAGTTCAGCATCTGTGCAGAGGAGCCTGAGAGGTCCGAGCACATGGGCTGAAAGTCTGCTGGGATTCACAGAGGAGGTTTTCTCCTTGACATGTTATGCCTAACAAACCAAGTGGGCACTAGCCCAGCAACAGCTCTTTTAATACCCAAGGGCAGCAGGACAGGGAGAGCAGTATGGAGCTGTCCTCTGGATTCCCTGTGCGTGCTTGGTGGGGCTAATGCCCTGATGGGGCTGCTATGTACTCTACCTTGGCAGAGGCAATGCTTGTTGCTTAAAAAAAGCAGAAATTACCAGTCCATGAAGAAGTTGGTGAGTCTTTGTGCTCCTCAGCATGGAGGAGTCTGTGCATTTGCTCTAGTATCTTTTTAAGCATCTTATGTCTTCTCCATCTTAAAGCAAGGGCAGGAGCCTGGGTCACCGCAGGCAGACAGGAAAATCAAATCAATCTGGGTCTCCCACATGCTGGATGAGCACTCCAGCCATTGCATTGCTGCATACAGAGACATAGCTACCCTGCCAGCTGCCTATTAAGGGGATAGAAATCAGGCTTGCTGTGCTTTTGAAAGAGAGAAGTTAACCTCAGAGCTCAGAGGGAGCCATGGTATGCACCTCTTAAACTCTTTCTCATATGTGTGGGTTTTCCTGGCACATCTCCAAAGACCACTAACGCCCCATTCTCTGCATGCTGGAGCTTAGCACCCAGGGAAAAGGTCTAGACTCTTGTATCCAGAACAGGCATCCCAAATTAGGTGGTGCAAGCCCTGGCATATGGTGATTCAGCACTGCAGTGTCTGTGTTTGTTTAAAGAGGTATTTGCAGAGCTCCATTGATGCCTTTTGCATTAGTCATAACAAGCTTTCAACATCATGAATGGGGAACGTGCTGAGTAATTTGTGATTCAGTCTTATGATTTCTAAGCTATGTTATTAGTAATAGACTCCCTCCTATTACACTACTTCCTCTACAGTTTGACACCTACACCCATTCCCCACCAAAGCTGGAACTGAGAAAGCTGCACTACTTTTTCAGTAGCTGGCAGGAGATGTGAAGTTAGCTCATCCTCCACTCAACATTTCTTTTACCCTCAAATCCTCTCTTGTTTTAAAATAACTACTCTGCACCTAGATGTTTTCTTTGGCTTCTGTC
Organism: Psilopogon haemacephalus; assembly: GCA_013396835.1. Taxonomy (NCBI): domain Eukaryota; kingdom Metazoa; phylum Chordata; class Aves; order Piciformes; family Megalaimidae; genus Psilopogon; species Psilopogon haemacephalus. The sequence continues at coordinate 292,690 of VWZI01001472.1, forward strand.
ACTACTATTTTCTAGTTTAAGGTGACACTGCAGGTTCTCCATCCACTGCCCCATAGTGATTTTTCCCTTTGTATTTACTGTGAGTTATCCATGGGATTTTTAAGGAAGAGAATTCAGCCATCAGGTGGTGTCTGTGGTAGGACCTTGAATGTTTTATATATATAAAAAACAAAAAGACAAATGTATTTCTTTTGGCATTACGTTAGATTAAGTTAATGGTGGGTGGAGGCTTCTCACCTATCCTCTCCTAGTTAAACACACTAACTATTCAATTTAAAAAAAAAAAAAAAAGAGAGATAGAATGTTTTCTTTCTTTAAAAAAACACCCTTATTAATAAGGATGATAACAAAGACAACTATCTTTAGGTAAAAAAAGAGACTAATAATCTCACAACCTCCGTTGCCATACATATTCAGTATCACTGAAATGGCTCTGAACTGCTAGAAGAAAGGTCTTTTTATCCTCATGCAGTGGTAAAGATCTCCCTGTCTCAGAGATCCATAGCTGTGCGCTTCAGAGGACAGCTCTGGTGATAGAGATGTCACTCACTGCTATGTTTTAGTGGGGATGAGTAGTTTTCCCATCGCACCATGGCGCAGAACCTTGTGCTCAGAGCTATGCTGGTGTGCCATGGTGTTATCTTTGTCATGTTTCAGCTTGGAGGAAAATTTGTGTTGGCTGTAAACCAGCATATGCACAATTAAAAACATAGAGCTATGTTCAGTGATTTCAGCTCATATTTCTGAAATTATCTTACAGTGCTATAGCTTTTAATTAAAACAGCTTACAAGTGTAGGTTTTATAGTCTCACCTTTTATTTTCTTTCTATGGAGGCGAAACAGAGACAGAAATCACTGCTAAGGAAAAAGCCCTTGCAGTAACTAAAAAATCTGACAAGGAATAAAAGTTTCTCTACCAGCTTTGAAGCTGAGATTTCCAGGTCTCAATTAATTCTGAGAACTGAAGTATTTGACAAAAGTCTGTTTTGTCAATTTGAGAAGGCCTATCCTTAAGAGTTCTTCTATTGCATTAATTACTTAGTCTTATATAACATAATTCACAGATCTAAATAGATCCAGTTAAAAATAAGTACATTTACAAGCTATCTTGTTGCTGTAGCATTAAGGGTAACAACTTCATTAAGCCTCAGGTGAAGACATGATCAGGCTGAGGGTATAAGCTGTAACATGTGGAAGACACAAGCTGCTGAGGAAAGAAGGCCCTGGTCACAGAGATAGCCTATCTGCTCCAAAAGCATTTACTTTGAAGATTATAGATAGCACTGGAGAGCTTAATGAAGGGGATACTTAAAAAATGTAAAGAGGAGGATCTATTTGGTACGTAAATTGTGTTACACTCACAATGTAGGCTCTGTGCTGGCTTGTGGAAGGAAAGAGGGTGACAGCAGCAGGGTACATCAGATTTCAGAGGGGATTTCTGCTCATGGAATCATAGAATTATCAGCCCCAAGGCTGACAGCTGGCTGGAGGGTGGTGCTGACTGGATCTATATGACTGCTTTCTGCCTCTTTCTTATCACAGAAATGTCAGGGATGGAAGGGACTTCAACGATCATCCAGTTCCAACCACCTTGCCATAAGCAGGGACACCTCATGCTGAATCATGTTGCCTAGAGCCACACCCAGCCTGGCCTTAGAAACTTCCAGGGATGGGGCTTCCACCATCTCCCTGGGCAACCTGTTCCAGCATCTCACCACCCTCATGGTGAAGAACTTTTTCCTAACATCCAGTTTGAACCTACACACTTCTAGTTTTGCTCCATTCCCCCTAGTCCTATCACTACCTGGCCCCTTCTCTGGACACATTCCAGCATATCCAGATCTTTCTTGTAACAGAGGCTCCAGAACTGGACACAGTACTCCAGGCGGGGTTTCACCAGAGCGGTGTAGAGAATCACCTCCACCGACCTGCTGGCCACACTTCCTCTTGATGCAGCCCAGGATCTGGTTGGCTGCCAGGGCTGCAAGAGCATGCTGGTGCCTCCTGTTGAGCTTCTCATCCACCAGCACCCCCAAGTCTCTCTCCCCAGGGCTGCTCTCAAGCCACTCACTGCCCAGCCTGTATTGGTGTCTGGGATTGCCCCAACCCAGATGCAGGACCCTGCACTTGGTCTTGTTGATCCTCATGAGACTGGCTTGGGCACACCTCTCCAGCCTGTTCAGGTCCCTCTGGATGGATCCTTTCCCTCCAGCTTCTGTTTGGCACAGGAATGCCTGGGTCTGCTTGCTGGTTGAAATAACATCGTAAGGTTGAAACAGCAGTGCTACACAGTCCATTTGTCTGAAAACCCTTTTTTATGGTTAGTTCCAAAATGCTCTGTTGGCAATTGAAATAAATAGATGTGGCTCACAACACTGCCGTGCTGCATTACTTTTAAAATTGTGAACTTTCAAGAAAAACCCCAAAACACCAAAACCCAACTCGTTCTGATGACATTAACATAAAAAAGCTTTAAGATAATACTGAAAAGGGGATTTATTTTATGATATGCGGACTGATAATTTATTCTTTAAACATTTGCTGTGTTTTCACATGAAACATTAAAATGGTATGCACCAAAGCAGCAGACACAGGAAATTTTAAATATGCTGATGCAAAGTGTGCTTAAATAACCCTCCACAATGCTCTTGCATTCTTTGCTTTGCTTACACGGAGAACCAGCTGTCACTTTTAAGTTTTAATAAGTTTCATATGTTTTGTAGAGGAACTGTGTTTGGTTATATCTAACCTTTAATTAGTAGCCTCTGGATTGGTGTATACCCCAGGCACGGGGATGTTATTAGTGTGAACTGAAAGCTATGTGTGTTACTCCATAACAGATCAAAACAAACCTTGTATGCTCTGACAGCCTAAAACCCCTCTGAGACCTGATGCAGAGTATGGTTTTCCACTTGCTAAAGAAAATTGTAATTCACAAGCCTTTGCCAGATGTTGCCTCCCCCACCCCAATACTTCAGCTTCACTACATACCTACCGAGTAGGTGGTCACCTAAGAGAACATAACCCTCCCTCCAAGGAAGTTGTATTTGAAGCAACAAGACAATGACCATCAGCTGTGATAGGTTAATTTAGGTTATAAAGCAAAGCTAGGGGTAATTCTACTTCTTTGCTTTTGTGAGCCCCTCCCTAGAGTGCCACCTGGAGAAGAGTAGGCTCTGGGGAGACCTCAGAGCAGCCTTCCAGTGCCTGACAGGGGTCTGCAAGAAAGCCAATTAGCACCTTTTTTTACCAGGGTAAGCACAGAAATTAAATTCAGTAGTTTGGAGATTAATTTTTTATCTATATCTTAGATAAACATCTAGTTACTGATGGCAAGCCCTGAGGGCTGTAAGAAAGCCTAGGAGCAATTCCAAGGGTGATGTTTTTAAACATTTTGGGGAAGGGATGCTGAGAAAATGTGAAGCACAATAATGAAATTCTTAAAAGTATTTTATCTGAATAAAGGCCAACAATCACAGAATCGTAGAATGGGCTGGGTTGGAAGTGACCTCCAAAGATCATCCACTTCAACCACCCCTCTACTCAACATAGATAATTCTCAACTAGACCAAGTTGCTCAGTCAGAGCCCTGTCAACCTCACCTTGAATATCTCCAGGGATGTGGCCCCAACCAAGTTTCCCTGGGAAACTTGTGCCACCACCCTCGTAGTAAAGAACCTGCTCCTAATATCCAATCTACATCTGTTGCCCCTTGTGCTATTGCCACAGGCCTTTGTCCCTCTGCAGCATTTTTGTACGCTCCCTTCACGTACTGGGAAGCTGATCCTAGGTCTGCCTGGAGCCTTCTCTCCTCCAGGCTGAACAACCCCAGCTCCCTCAGCCTGTCCTTGTAGCAGAGGTACTCCGACTCCCCGGTTGTTTTTGTGCCCCATCTCTGGACCTATTTCATCAGGTCCGTGTCCTTCCTGTATTAAGGGTTCTAAAATTGGACACAGTAGTGCAGGTGAGGTCTCATCTACCTACCTACCCTATTTTACATACCTACTTGTCTACCTACAGCTGTTTTCCTTCCTCGGTGCATGGCTTATGCTTTTAGGGGAATTCTTTCTGGGTTCTGAGTATGTCACATGCACTCAGCACTTCACAGCAAGCTCATATATTAATACTTCTTGGTTAAGCATGTTACTTAACCCTGGCAAAGGTGAGAATTGGTAATAAGCTACTATGTTAGGAAAAATAATTTATATGGTTTCTTGCAAATAAAAATAAATTTGAAAATTATAAAACTGTAGTAACTTAAAGTTTAAAATGCTGAGAAGATATCAACTGAGCAGCTTTGCTTGTCTTTCTTTTTAAAAAAATTAGCATGTCCTTTAGCTTCTGCTTCCTTATTTTTTTCCATCTGAAAAGTAATGTACAAAATTTCCATTCCAGCCAAGGAGAAATATGAAATGGAAGAAGGTGTAAACAAAGCTGCCTGGGAGAAAACAATGGGTAATAATTGCCAAAAGTAAACGCCTTCTTAATGGGGATGCAAAAACTTTTCAGAGTTACATGTTTGGTACAGCCCATTGCAAAGTTGCCCATATTATAGATGCTGTACAATAACAGCACTACTAAACTCTCAATTTGTGTGTTTGTTTGGTTTTTTTTAAATACCATTTTAAAAACAGATTTATGGCAGGTACATGCACTTGGATAAGTTGTATAATAAATGGCATCATGTGAAGTTCAGAGTACTGGGTATTTTTTTGTACACTTGCATTTCACATGTAGTTTTACAGCTGTTGCATCTGGACAGTCACCTCTTTTGCTGCTGTGGTCTGGGCAATTAAATGTAAGGCAAATGTCCCTGCAGCTAACTCTGCTATTCAGTGAACAGAATACTATATTCAGTGTAGTGTTTGAACATTTTGTGAGGTACCTGCAATTAATGTTGCATGGCATAATGTATATTTCAGTAGCCTGTGATAGATTAAGAGGTTCTTCCTTCCTTGTTTTTGCAAGGGAGAAAGAAACAAGGCAATTATTCTGGATGAACTGGAGCTAGTGGTTTAGTTATCTTTACTAGCATCAGAAAAAAAACATGCATTCATTGTGTTTGGTTAAGTATTTTCAGAGCCTGCAAAATTTCAACTCTTAAAGTTCTGTTTTCAGAATCCCTTAGAGCTGTAATATAAAATAAGTACCCATGAAGTGGTTAATACCATCAATAATTCCTTCCTTCCTTCCTTTATGGCTTTGATGGTTGCCTGCACAATTTGTGATCGTGTATTGCAGAAGGTAGATTTCCTCTGTTACGAGTTCATGTCACTCCAGTGCTATTGACAGCCTCTCCATCAGGAAAGTCAATGGAGTTCGTGGAAGTGATTTAAAATTAGTCACATAGCAAGTCCAAGCTATTTTATTGCAGTGCATGGAGTGCAATGTTATTTCTTTGTCTAGAAATGCCACATTGGCAATGTATTCTGAGGAAGTGCCCCATACCTCTCTTTTCATGCATATTAGGTTTAGTGTTATCACACTCTACATCTAAGCAATCGAGGAAAGAAATCTTCTCACTCATTGGAAGCAAGAACAAATTATTTTTCTGAACCTGGGTTTTAAAGGTTTCCAGTGTTAATTTCGTTCTATGAACAAAGCAATAAAATTTACAGGCCAACCTGAGCTGAGTTCTGAGGTTTAAGAAGAAGATTGAAAAGCCAGGGTAGGGGTTTTTTCCCCCTTGTTTCGCCCTCTTTTCCTTTACTCTCCCTTTTTAATAAACAGACCACTGGAAATCTTGCAACAGCCTGCACAACACTACTTCTTTCTTTACTACTAAATATTGCAGGTCATTTCTTTCAGGCACATTATCTTTCCAAGAGTAGACCTAGATTAATTTCTTCTTTACATGAGTGGTTTTCAACTTGTTGACTGAAATCTGAACAGCATAAAACCCCCAGTTCTGGTCAAAATTGCAGATCATCAGGAAGTTCACATCCAGTTGCATGAGATTCCCTCCAGAGGACTGAATGAATGAGAGCCATTTTATTTGTCAATTATGTTGTTTGCCTCCAGAGGGTAATAGCCAAGCAAATTAATTAGTGAAAATAAGCCACGAACCCATCCAAACATTCAGGCAAAGCTTCACTCAAACTAGCATGTTCAGTGAAACAGAAACTTGGACTGACAGGTCAGTGTTTCCACACTATTTGTTGATTCTGCTGACAGCTTTAATCATGGCTGAGCTGACACTCCAGTGGTACAAATGAGTAAATAAAATGTCAGGTTTGCTTATGACTACATTGAACATAACTGTTGAACCTTGACAGGTTTATATTTGTAGACAAGAAGATCACTTCTTTAGGCTTTCCTGCAAGAATAACAGAGCTGAAATCTGCACAGCTACCACATACGTGGCCTGTAACCAATAAAAATCAGTTATTTTTATTTGTGCTTCCTTGACAAAAACTAATGGTGTCATTTTCCTCCCAAGTTGGAAGGCTGGAGCAGCTGCAGTGTGCACCCAGCTCCCACCTTGCTGGTACCAATGGGAGTCTCGCTATCAGCTCCTGTGGGCTCAGCCCTGGCTCTGCTCTTGGTTCTAAGGATTATGCAAAATTCTGGGGTTTTATGTGAAAAATCCTGTGTCAAAGAGGTTCTTTGTTTAAGGCATAACCTGAGTTGCCTGTCAAACGCAGGCCCGGCTCCAACAAAGCACTTAAGCACATGTGTAGTGCTGCCGAAGCCAACAGGACTACCACTCCCATGCTTGAAGTCACGCGTGTGTTTAAGTGCTTTGCTGGTCTGAAGCCTTGCAGAAGTCCTTTATATCACATTGATTTCAAAGCACATTTCATTATTACATCACCGTGCTGTTCTTGGCAGTGAATGAATGAATAAATGAGACAAGAAGTCCAGCAGGAGCTGCTGGAGGAGTGGGACACCACATTCCTTTCAAAACGAGGCTGCGGCAGGACATTTTCAGGAGACATGAGTCAGCCACGTAGGCAGTTATAAATAACATGGAGCAGCTGGACCGGGTGACATGCCACTGCACTCTGTATATTGCAAGAACATCTCAATACTGGGTGCTTTGTGTTTCTAATCTTCCCACAGGCTTGCCAGCCACCCACCCTCCAAGACCAATCAGAGCCTAGCTGGTGGGAGAACACACTCCTTCTCTCTGCATGGGATTTACTGGTTTCACGAGCTGGGATTATGCAGCTGGAGAACAGCACTGTTATTTATGCCATGCTATTGGCATGCAAGTGCTCTGCAGAAACGCTAAAGCTGAACTCTCTCCCTGAGGATGCAGCAGTAAGCATAGGGCTGGCTGCAGAGATATGCTGGCTCTCAAGGTACATGAGCTGGGCTCTCCCGGACAGGTGTTGTGCTGCATCCCAGACCCTGTGGACATACCTGTGTTGTCATTTGAGTGCTGCCGTTGAAGATGGGCTTCTCTCCTATTTGCAGCCCTGTTCAGATGATATGTTTTGGGAAATCCAGGAATTCATCACCATGACACAGCTGTACGACATCTTACCAACAGCCACCATCACGCCCTGTTGCTGTCAGTTTGCTTGGCGACTGGGTCCACACCTATTTGGTGAGATCTCAGAGCCTGCATTACCCAGCGTGTCAGGGCACTGCATGTGGGTAATGACATGACGCTTCATGTGGGCTTGTATAGTGCAATAGGATCTGCCTGCTTAGGTAGGAATGGTGGCTAAAGCCATATTGGTTTCCTCCTTTGTCATGGTCATGAGAAACCAATTTAGGAACAGAGGAAAAAAGAGTCCAGGTGTAGAGGGGACTATAAAGAAGAGGAGGAAGATAGCAAACAATTGTTATATGAGGTCGGTGTCCTGAGGATAGCTAAAAATCTCCTTTGGAAGCTTTCTCCATGGAATTACTCAAGGGAGGATGAGGATGGGAATGAGACTATGCGTTCATTCCATGCAGAGGGAAGAGAGTGTTGGAGGGAAAATCTGGAAATTTGGTGCTACAAATCATCTATCCTGTTGTTATTTGGGAAAGGCCCCTTTCATTGTGCTGTGATTGAGTTAAATGCAACTTTGTATTGACCAGATGAACAGAAGCTATTGAACTTTCAAAGTTATCTTCACACAGAGTGAAACCTAGAAAAAACAGCACAAGTCTAGCATGTCTTCACTTGGAAAGTTTCTCTTGAGGAAGCCACTGTGCTAGAGATACTGACAAGTAGCTGGAAAAAAAAGATCTTCCAGTAGTGTGGAGGCCCATGGGATGAGAGGCCAAGCTGCCTGTCAGAGCCTCAGCTCCATATGCATCTTCTGTTGAAATCTGTGAAAATTTGGTAGGAGGGATGAGGGATTTTTCCGTCATTTCACCTTGGAATTTCAGCACTTTGGCCCCATTTCTCATTTGCTTGCACTCTTTTGATTTGTTTGCTTCTTACTGATAGATTATTTTAATGCCATTCGTGACTAGAATGCAACAGATCGTATAATTAAATTTAAACAAAGCAAACTAACTACAATTTTATAGTTCGAAAAAGGGGCATGATTTAGATTATTCCCTTCAACTAGGACCTGATGTCCCCTTTGATGAATGTCACAGAAAGTTCACAGCAGCAGCTTAAACACACACTGCAAAGCTCACAACAGAGAAAGAGCCCATGGAGGCTTTCGGGAGGATGTTTTGCATCCTGTCATTCCAGCAGCACTCAACATTGCTGCTATCATGGAAGATGAACTGCTTTTCATGGGAAACCTCATGGGAGACAGGCTAATCATTTCTGTTGCACCCATTGCACAAGGCTGAGGCACGATACACAGTGAGAACGTAATCCAAAGCCCTTATAACCAGCAGTAAACATTCTGTGATTCCTCTGGGATTTGGATCAATTTCTCTGTCTGTAATTGCTGATATAGGAAGAACATTGTTTTTCCTATGGCACTTGCATTAAGAATCAGAGCTATCATTTGTCCAGGCTTGTTACAATGTATTTTCTAGCAAGAGACTTAACTTCTTTGAAGGATTTAAATTTTCTAAACCATCTGTGAAAGCAAAGCTAATGCAAAATGTAAGTTTAATGTATGTAAATGTAATGCAAATTGTAATCAATGTCAGAAGGCAGCCACTTTTTACAGTCTGATTCTTATCAGCAATCCTTACAAATAATGTACTACAGCTTTTACATTTCTTGGTGTAGGACAGGCACTTCCCAATGCTTCCCCTTCCAAATACACTTCAGGAGAGAGGCAAGAAGAAGAGCCTGTGGTAATACACCACAGGATACACCTTGTGTCCCCGATGCTGCCACATGTTCAGGGAAGAGCAACAAGTTGATGATGGGCCTGGAGCACAGCCCGGTGAGAAGCAGCTGAGAGAGCTGGGGTTGTTCAGCCTGGAGAAGAGGAGTCTCAGGGGAGACCTTATTGCTATCTACAACTACCTGAAAGGAGGTTATGGCCAGGTGGGGGCTGGTCTCTTCTCCCAGGCAAACAGTGACTGAACAGGGGGACACAGTCTGAAGCTGTGCCAGGGGAGGTTTAGGCTGGATGTTAGGAAGAAGTTCTTCACAGAAAGAGTGATTAGCATTGGAATGGACTGCCCAGGGAGGTGGTGGAGTCACTGTCCCTAATAGTGTTTAAAAAGTGACTGGATGTTGTATTTGGTGCCTTGGTTTAGTTGATTAGATGCTGTTGGGTGATAGGTTGAACTTGATCATCTCAAAGGTCTTTTCCACACTGATTAACTCAGTGATTTTGATTCTGCGATTCAGTTTACCTCTGTACATGCTGTTCTAATTGTGCTATCTTAGACAGGGAGTCACCCTTCCAGTCTGGCCCCTGGAGTTCACTAATGCCTTTGTGCAGAGGGCAACTCCAACATGTGCGTGTACCTGTGTTTGTTTTTTTTTTTTTTCTTAATGGATCTAATTTTGAACAATTTCAAGTTGGCAGTGCAATTTGTCCTGAGCAGCTTTGGGAGCACTCCTCAAGCAGCAACTGCTTTCTACAAGTGGTGAGGACCTTGGTTGCATGACATCGTGTTTTACCACCCCTGTGGGCTATTTAGAATCATAGAATAGAATCATAGAATCAGTCAGGGTTGGAAGGCACAACAAGGACCAGCTAGTTCCAACTCCCCTGCCATGGGCAGGGACACCCTACCCTAGGTCAGGCTGCTCACAGCCTCATCCAGTCTGGCCTTAAACACCTCCAGGGAAGTGGACCCAACCACCTCCCTGGGCAACCCATTCCAGGGTCTCACCACTCTCATGGTGAAGAACTTCCTCCTCATATCTAATCTGAATCTCCCCACCTCCAGCTTTGCTTCATTCCCCCTAGTCCTGTCACTCCCTGATAGCCTAAAAAGTCCCTCCCCAGCTTTTCTGTAGGCCCCCTTCAGGTACTGGAAGGCCACAATAAGGTCATCTCAGAGCCTCCTCTTCTCCAGACTGAACAGCCCCAGCTCTTTCAGTCTGTCCTCATATGAGAGGTGCTCCAGCTCTCTGATCATCCTCGTGGCCCTTCTCTGGACATACTCCAGCATGTTCACATCCCTCTTGTAACAGGGGTTCCAAAACTGGACACAGTACTCCAGGTGGGGTCTCACCAGGGTGGAGTAGAGGGGGAGAATCACCTCCCTTGACCTGCTAGCCACACTTCTCCTGATGCAGCCCAGGATCTGGTTGGCTTTCTGGGCTGCAAGTGCACATTGCCAGCTCATGTTGAGCTTCTCATCCACCAGCACCCCTGAGTCACTCTCCTTAGGGCTGCTCTCCAGCCAGTCACTGCCCAGCCTATATTTGTGCTTGGGATTGCCTCCACTCAAATGCAGGACCTTGCACTTGATCTTGTTGAACTTCATGAGGTTGGTTTGTGCCCACCTCTCCAGCCTATCCAGGTCCCTCTGGATGGCATCCCTGCTCTCCAGTGTGTCTGCTGATCAAGTTAGGAGCTGTGATGATCTCAACAGACAAAAGGCTGAAGATGACAACCAAATGCACCTTTAAAAAGTCATTAAGATATCTAACCTCTGCCACCAGGGAAGTCTTAGATGTAAAAATTCTTTTGGGCTCCTCTCAGGAATTTTAATCCTCTACAGGACTTGACTCAAGTGACTCTATTCAAGAAGGGTGTCTGAAAACTAAGTTTAGAGGAAGGAAGTGTTAATTTAGGTGGGATGTCAGTGCATGGACAGACTGTGGGTAAAAACAATGGCACCTCCTAGAAAGAATCGATTGCTATATAGCCTTAGAAACTGGGGAGGGCAGAGGTCTCCTGCGGGGGCAGGAAACTAAACCCCTGCAGTCTGCGGAGCACACTGGGGCAGGGAGCACAGGAGCACCTGGTCACTATTTACTGCTTTCCTGCACTCTTCTGCCCTCTGCTCCATTTTTCTGTGAGTGGTGATGGTGTTTATCGCTTTTTGTAGATGGCATTTCTTCCACATGACACTATTTATCCTGGGTGTAGGAGGAGGTGACCCACTGATTATCCTAACAGACCAAAGGAGCAGAAAGTCAAGTTTCAAGCTATTGCTGTGACTTAAAAAACATGCAGAGCTTTTGCCTCTGGACATAATCAAGTCAACATGTTCAGTATTGGTTTATGCTTAAAAAGCAAAGTAAAAGCAGATGAAGTGTATTTATAGACTCATCAGCCAATGAACGGATGAAAGGGGAAAAGAAATTAATGGGAAAATGTCAGCCAGGATAGAGGAGACACTCGTTGTGAAGTTCATGTCCAGACCAGCAATTTGGAGTTAATTCCAAAGACCAGGGTATCTTGATTTATGGTAGAAGAAAACCTGACACTTTATCAACTCTGAATTTGAAAATAAACCAGTGGGGGGAAAAAAAAATGAAAGCCTGGTGTGAAGGAGATCCTTCACAGCCGGACCACCTCAGGCTGGGAAAGGCTAAGGGGCAATTAGGTCTGGCCACTTGTAATTTCATGGTTTTGGTTTGAAACTCAAAATGTTATATGAAGGAAGGGAATGCAGGAAGCGATGGTGTAACAATGATGCCTAGGATTCTTTGCACTCAGGTAAACCTAAGTAAAAGTCTGAGTAGCAAAATGGAGGAGTAAAATACTACTTCTACTTGTGCTTTTCTGCTCTGCCTAAATTGTTGTTTTTCATGTAGGCAAAAATCTCATATTTAGAAGTTATTTCCAGGAACATGAATCACAGGAACGAGCAGAAAGAAGCACCAGCCTTGTTAATTGAAATTTGAGAGTGCACCGGTAACACAAGATACAGTCACTGAACCATTCCTCTTTTCATAAAGGATTTAGGAAGTCGAGAAGAAGACTTTACATTTCATAAAAATCTGATTGTCTGATCTAGTCCAGCATTGAAGAAAAAGGGATATGAGGAAAGCAGCATAATGAAACCCAGCCCAAGGAGGCCAGACTAGAACAAAGGAGTCGCTGTTGATTTTGTGTCCAGCTTTGCCACGGTTTGACTGTGTGATCTGGAACAAGTCTTTAGGTCCATGCTGCCATCAAAGGTGTGATTGCAGCTCATATAATCATGCCCTCGAGCTCTCTTTGCATCAGTTTAGCCATCTGTACCAGAGCCATCGTACACTTTAACCTCTTTTAAGGGCTGTAGCAATGGTTGATGTAATCAGAGTTTGCAAGAGCTTTTGTGCTCTTCTGATTGAAAGCATGAAAATGCAAAAGACCGTAATATTTCTGCTTATCAAGCTGACAGAGGCATGTTTACTGCTGCTGGATGAATTCTTTAATAATACAAAATCCACTGCTCAAGATCCAGTTTCTTCTGGCTGCAAAACAATTGCGGTGAATTGATGCAGAATTAGAAATACGCACAGCAGAGCACCGAACTGCACATGCACCTACATATATATATATGTGTATATATATATATAATATCTATGTGTGTATATATATATATATATATATATGTATGTTCTTGGCAGTGCCTTGATGCAGATCATGACCACAATCTGTTTAATGAGTGTAAATTCTTTAATGGTCTCATTTGGTGTTGATTTAAAGGAAACAAAAAAACTGAAATGTTTGTGCTCAAATGGCAGCTTAGGGGAAGATGACTCAAAACCAAACCATTCCCTTAATTCTGATAGATCTCAGGGCTAGCAACAGCTCCTTGAAATCATTTCATCACAGAATTGTTAGGACTGGAATGGACCTCAAAGATTATCCAGTTCCAAACCTCCTGCCATCAGATTTAGAAGAGCCCAAGTGGAGATTACACACTGCTATTCCTAACACAATATGTGTTCCAGGAAAGTAGTAACAGACAGTTACTGGAATACACCTGGAATACTGGGTACAATTTTGGGCTCCCAATTTCAGGAGGGGCGGGGACCTGCTGGAGAGAGACTGACAGAGAGCCACGAGGATGACTGGGGGACTTGAGCATCTCCCCTATGCAGAGAGACTGAGAGACCTGGGGCTGTTTAGTCTGGAGATGACTGAGAGGAGACCTTATCAATGTCTATAAATATCTGAGGGGTGGGTGTCAAGCGGAGTGCTCACCAATCTCTTTTCAGTGGTGAGCAGCGATAAGACAAGTAACAATGGATACGAACTTGAACACAGAAGGTTCCACCTCACTATGAGGAGAAACTTCTTTAAAGTGATGGTGACAGAGCCCTGGAACAGGCTGCCCAGAGACGTCTCCTCTGGAGACAGTCAAAACCCACCTGGATGCACTCCTGTGCAGACTACCCTAGGTCATCCTGCTTTTGGCAGGAGGTTGGACTTTATGATCTCTGAAGGTCCCTTCCAAACTCTAATGTTCTGTGATTCTGTAGCAGAGGCTCAGTGCACACAGCTTGTAATGTATCATTTGCGAGGAATACTCCTTTAAAACTGTAGAGTCTCACTTATCGTTCCCACATGGAACAAGTGGTGAAAAGGTTTTGGCTATCATTTTTATTGTTATCATATGTTTTCCCCTAAATGTTGCTCTAAGAGTAAACCTTTTTTTTCTTTTTTTTTTTTTTTTTTGTATTACTTACAGTATGCTATTGTTTGACATCCAACATTAAGCTGTTCAAACATAAATGTACCCTTGTAGCATCTTTCTTTCCCTTTGTTGATCAAGTCTGTGAAAACAACTATATGTTTATTTACCTCGAAGACTTAAAAACTATTCAGCTTCCTGCTGAGTGACTCAATATTAGAAGAATGGCAGGAGCAATCTTAACGGAATAATCCACTCGGTTGCCTTTTGATCAGAAAGATCCAAATTCAGTGCTCTGACTGAACTTCCTTCAGTTCATAGAATGGTCTGGACTGGAAGGGATCTCTAAAGTTCATCTAGTCCAACCTCCTCTGCAGTCAGCAGGGACATCCTCAACCAGATCAGGTTGCCCAGAGCCCTGTTGACCTTCACACAACCAACCACCTCCCTGTACAACCTGTTCCAGTGTTCTACCACCCTCATAGTAAAGAACCTGTTCTTAATATCCAATTTAAATCTGTTCTTCTCTAGTTTGAAGCCATTGCCCCTTGTCCTGTCATCACGGGCCTTTGTGGACAGTCTCTCTGCAGCCTTTTTGTAGGCTCTCTTCATGTGCTGGAAGACTGCTATTAGGTCTTCCTGGATCTTCCCCTTCTCCAGGCTGAACAACCCCAGCTCCCTCAGCCTGTCCTCGTAGCAGACGATCCTGTGTCTAGGATGGTGCACCCAGCTCTTTGAGGCAGTGACTGACTGTGTCTTGGTGCTACCCGAGTGCATCAAGAAGGACAAATCTGCAGTCTTAAGCAGGTCTTAAGACCCACAATGATTCATTGTGACCAGACTTTGAGGTGAGTAAAATATCCTTCAGTTGGTTTAATTTGACTTGTCTGGTCACAATGAATCATTGTGGGTCTTCTGTGAAAACTAATCAAGGAGGCTCTGCCGAAAAACGTGTAATCTTCTTGAATGCATTTCAAGTCTGGGCAAAATGCAACTTTGAGATGCAGGGGAGGAGACAGCTTTCAGTGTTCCATTTTTATGGTTTTCAGGGGAACATCTGAAATTCAGAAAAACAAATATTTTTTTTTTTCTTTCCCCCTCAGAAAATCTCATTTTCTGGCCATATATTCCCAATTCCATGTGAAAAGCACAGGAAGTCACAGTTTTATTCCATGCAAAACAGCTTTTATAAGCTTCTAGCCCTCTTCCCTTCACACACCTCCCTCATCAATCATTTGTACAAAATTCTTCCTGCCAGACGTGTCAGTGTGACGCAGAGCATTTCACCTGGCATTGCCTGTATTTGCTCCTGTGCAGTACTTCTTCATAGAGCAGGCCTTGTAATATGAAACCTGCAAAACAGCAGCAAAAATTCCCTGGGAACTACTCTTGGACTGCTGCTGCTCCTCCTCTCTTAGGGGCATGAAATAAGTCAGCTTCAAGGCCAGTGGTACAGAAATCCCAATGTGTGCAGAAGGAGGTTGCTGTTAGCTGTGGATTAAGGGACTGGAACAGTGCCTTATGAGGAAAAACTGAGACCTGGGGCTGTTTAGTCTGGAGAGAAGAGGACTGAGAGGGGAGCTAACAAACGGATATAAGTAGATGAGGGCTGGGTGTCAGGAAGGAAGGGACAGCCTCTGCTACCTTGTGCCCTGGACAAGGGGCAATGGATGCAAACTGCAGCACAGGAAGTTCCACCTCAACATGAGAAACAACTTAGAATCATAGAATCATAGAATGGTCCAGGTTGGAAGAGACCTTAAAGATCATCCAGTTCCAACCCCCCCGCCACAGGCAGGGACACCTCCCACTAGATCAGGTCGCTCAAGACCTCATCCAGCCTGGCTTTGAACACATCCAGGGAGGGAGCAGACACAGCCTCCCTGGCCAACCTGTTCCAGTGCCTCACCACCTTCACTGTGAAGAATTTCTTCCTAACATCCCGTTCAAATCTCCCCTCTGCCAATTTGAACCCATTCCTCCTTGTCCTGTCATTACAAGCCCTTGTGAACAGTCCCTCCCCAGCTCTCCTGTAGGCCCCCTTCAGATACTGGTAGGCTGCTATAAGGTCTCCTCGAAGCCTTCTCTTCTCCAGGCTGAACAGCCCCAACTCTCTCAGCCTGTCCTCATAGCAGAGGTGCTCCAGCCCTCTGAGCATCTTTGTGGCCCTCCTCTGGACTCTCTCCAGCAGTTCCACGTCCTTCCTGTGCTGGGGGCTCCAGAACTGCACTCCAGAACTTCTTTACTGTAAGGGTGGCAGAGTACTGGAAAAGGCTCCCCAGAGAGGCTGTGGCATCTCCTTCACTGGAGACTTTCAAGGCCTGTCTGGATGTGTTCCTGTGTGTCCTCCGCTAGATTCTATGGTCCTGCTCTGGCAGGGGGATTGGACCTGAATATTTCCAGAGGTCCCTTCCAACCCCTAACATTCTATGTTACTGTCTGCTGTGTGGGCAAAGGCAGGGCTGCAGTCACATCACATCTACCTTTGTACTGTGCCCTCTGAAGCGCATTAGAAATAAGCAGCTCCTTACTCTGAAGTGCATTGATTCAATCAACTTAGACCAGCTTCTAAAGGCAACTTGCTTTCAAATAATGGTGCATGATGTCAAAGACCTTTCCTGTGTAAAGTTTTAACCTCATTTTAAGCACAAATACTTCACTTTAGGTAAACGCTAACATTACGTTAAGCTGTATTCTACCTCTACTAACAAAGCTCATGAATCGAGTAAGAAGTGTTTGAGGTTTGGAGGATTGCTTTGATGTGAATTCTAGTTGCCACTGGTATTCTCCATTTACCACATCCCCAGAGAACAGCTTGCCTGTATAGATCATAAATTTGTTATAAATCATAATGCTTCTATTACATCATTTCCAACCTATTCAAACTAAAAGCACAATGTGAGGTTTTTGGGTTCCCCCCGCCATGTGAAATTTCCAGTTTGGTGGCATATCTGCTGCATAATAGATTCCAGACGGTCCTTCCTTCATGGTATATCTAATGTCTGCATTTTAGACCAAATCTAGTTGATTATTGAAAACTGTAGGAGTTTGCCAGAAGTTATAGCAGGACCAGAACTGGGTCTTCTCTGTATCTTTGTGGGAGCAGCGTGCTGGATTGGATTCTAATGAGGATGTGTCTGGAGCTGCAAAGATCAGATGTGTTAACTGTCTACTGAAATAATGGGTTTGGTGCCAGCAAGTAACTGTTTGGTTTCTAATTCCATGCTGTTTGTTTTCTCCTATGATTTTGTGCCACAAAATCCATCCATTACACTTTGTAACAATGGCACGTGAGGAAAATGTTGGCTTACAATGAATGATTTTGCAATCTGCTTCTGTCATGTATACTTTCACTCCAAACTAATGAAGGGGAAAAGAAATTTCAGTGATTTTTATGTCACAGTGTTAGCAATGCTAGTTATTAAACCTTGTTGAAAGATAAGTCTGTTAGCCAAGTAAACTGTAAACCCACTATTAGCAATTTCTTTTATAAGTTAGCCTCCAGACGTGCATATTCCATTGAATTCAGCAATCTCATCCTGGGATTCATCAAAAGAAATGTGCCCAGCAGATCCAGAAAAGTGATCTGCCCCTTGACTCTGCTCTGGCAAGACCTCCCCTCCAGTGCTGACTCCAGCTCTGCTGCCCTCAACAGGCTATGAATAGCAAATGTGTCACAGAATTGTCAGGGCTGGAAGGCACCCCAAGAATCATGTAGCCCAAACCCCCCTGCCATGGGCAGGGATACCTCACACTACATCAGGCTGTTCATAGCCCTCCAGTAACAGGGCTTCCACCACCTCCCTGGGTAACCTGTTTCAGTGTCTCACCACCCTCAAGGTGAAGAACTTCTTCCTAACATCCAATCCAAATCTACCCACTTCTAGTTTTGCTCCACTCCTCCCAGTCCTATCACTACCTAACACCCTAAAAAGTCCTTCCTGAGATTTCTTGTAGGCGCCCTTCAGATACTGGAAGGCCACAAAAAGGTCTTCTCAGAGCCTTCTATTTTTCTGACTGAACAGCCCCAAGTCTCTCACTCCATCTCTGCAGGAGAGGTGCTCCAGCCCTCTGATCATCCTTGTGGCTCTTCTCTGGACATGTTCCAGCACATCATCTTGTAACACAGGTTTCAGAAATGGACACAGTATTCCAGGTGGGGTCTCATAAGATCTGTATAGAGGGGGAGAATCACCTCTCTTGACTTGCTGGCCACACTTCTCTTGATGCAGCCCAGGATCAGGGGCATAATTTGGTACTTACACAGGAGTATACCTGTTTTAATGATATAATGGTGAATGAAACTAAAATTGCCTGAATAACGAAACACAATCTCTAAAAGCAAACAGATGCAACAGAACTTGCATCTTTCATCAGGAATTTTACATAAGTCTGTAGTGGGTTAAGCAGTTACCTGCCCCCCCCCACCTTTATAAACCCTGGCTAAAACTCAGAAAAACACTGGAAGTTAATAAATGAAGCTTTATATTTACAGCTATGCAAATATACAAGCAAATATTTACAAGATGCAACAGATATTTACAGAAATATACAGTAAAAAAGTAATACAGACACCACATCCCTCCTGGAGACCAAAATCCCCAAGAAGGGTAGCCAACCACCCCCTACCACCTTTCCCCCCTTCCCCACCCTTATCTCACTACCTGATGATGCTGCAGATAAGCTGAAGATCAGTGAGAGAGATTAGTGGCAGGAAGGAATTAATGGTTTTAGTGATTTTACTTTGAATTAGCTAAAAGACAGAGAGACAAAGAGGAATCATTCCAGAGAAGAAGCCACTGCCAGACACAGACCGAAACAGACTGTTCATCTTGTTGTTTTGAGAACATCTCTTAAAACAACTTTTTTTTTCTTCTCAGTAAAACTTGGTGAAGTGACACACAGTGTGTTTAACTCTCTCTCAGCCAATAGTCTAATTTCTCACTCAAATTTTCCAATTAGCTCAAAACATCACAAAGTCTTTAAGAAAGCAAACTGGATTCTGCAAGGCATAGTTGTTTGGGGTGGAAATCTTTTCACAGCATTGGTTTTGGAAAATGCGTTGTGAAAAAAAAGTGGAAATATCTGTTTTCCATTTGTTCATCACTGCTTATTTCATTCAGTCCATTCACTGCAAATGCAGCGGAATTAAGAACAAAAACACAGGACAAGCTGCCTCAGATAGAGGAGCGAGGGTGAAGGAAAGAAACGCTTGTAAAAGACAAGGCTTTTTCATTAGTGTTTTGAGCTTGTAAGATGGCAAGGATTGTGCAAGATCTAGAGACATTTTGGGCTTCAAGAAGAGGGTCGCTTTGCAGAGGACTTTTCAGAGATGGCAGTCTTGGCAATGCAGCTGTCAGCAGAAGGCTGTCTACATCCAAAGGTTTTCCAGTTGACCCATAGTCGGGGCACCACAAACCATGGAAAATGATTGGCTCATGGTGCTAAGCACTGAAAAGACAGTCGGGGATCCCACATAGTCCTTTTTTCAGCTGTCCAAAACATCTTACAGGAATGTGCTCTACCTGCAGAGCTGAACCAAAAGTTACATAAAAAAGAGTGACAGAGGAAGCTGAGGCTGGTTAGTTTGAAAAAGAGGTGGCTAAGGGGAGACCTCATTGCTATCTACAGCTGTCTGGAAGGACATTGTGGAGAGGTTGGTGCTGGTCTCTTCTGGTAAACAGGGATAGAACAAGGAACGGCCTCAAGCTGTGACTGGGTGGATTTAGACTGGACATTAGGAAACATTTTTTCATGGAAAGATTGGTCAGGCATTGGAACGGGCTGCCCAGAGTGGTGGTAGAGTCACCAACCCTGGAGGTGTTTAAAGGTCTTTTGGATGTGGTGCTTGGGGATCTGGTTTAGGGTGCACCTTGTAGAGAAGGGTTATGGGTTGGACTTGGTGATCCTGAGGGTCTTTTCCAACATGAACATTTCTGTGACTCTGTGAAACGTACACAGCAATGAGACAATTAGGTCAATTTTTTAGCAGCATTTTCCCAGTACCATTTAAACAGAAGTCTCCTGTCAAGCAATCCTTTGAAATTATTTACTCTTTTATGATTGCAAAATAGGGGAACACAATGCCTTTAATGGAAACCCAAATAAATGGCATATGCTGCAAAGTGTCTATGAACAGGTTTTACAAGCTTGAATTCTTATGTCATACACTAGTAACAATTATAACAGGCAAGCGAATGCCTTGAGGACACAGAAGAGCATATACAGAGTTTTAATGAAGGTATAAACTGATGATGTTTATTTTAAAAGTATATTATCACATTGAAAGAGGAGGAGGGGGAAGTGTCATTAATAATGCAATGATTTATTGTTGCAATGTGCTCAAATATATTAAAAAGTATTGGTCCCCAATAAAAGTGTTGGCTGCATGGGGCAGTTCCAGTGGCTCAGCAGCAAGAACCACAAAAACCCCATGAATTTGGGCTAAGTGGAAAAATGACAATCCTCAGGCTAGCACCTTGTGGCAGTGAGCATCTGCCTGTGGACTTTCTGGTCCAAAGGGCTAAGACAGAAGTCTGGTGGTTTACATGGACCGGGACTTATACAGCATGTTTGGGCGTACCTCTATGCCTTGTTGGGGTAAACTGTTAATAGCTGTCAGCTTGTGACATCCTTTTGAGCATGCTTGGTGCCAAACTGTAACCAGCCTTTGATGAGAGCCATTTTCTGCATATACTGCCAAGTGAAGGCAACAGTATCACAGAAAATTAGAAATTGGAAGGGACCTCTGGAGATCGAGTCCAACTCCCCTGCCAAAAGTAGGATCCACTAGGGTACTCTGGACAGGAATGCATCCAGACAGGTTTTGAAAGTCTCCAGAGAAGGAGTCTCCATGACCTCCCTGGAGATCCTGTTCCAGTGCTCTGTCACCCTCACTGTAAAGAAGTTTCTCCTCCTGTTGAGGTGAAACCTCCTGTGTTCGTTTGTATCCATTGTTCCTTGTTTTATTGCTGTGTGCCATGGAAAAGAGATTCCCCCCTCCATTTGACTCCCACACCTCAGATATTGATCAGATTCCCTCTCAGTCTTCTCCAGACTCAACAGCCCCAGATCTCTCAGTCTCTCTCCATGGGAAAGATGCTCAAGTTCCCCAGTTATCCTCGTGGCTTTCCACTGGACTCTCTATGTCTCTCTTGAACTGTGAAGCCCAAAACTATACACAGAAAAAATTGGACAGAATATGTGACTCTTTCAGCTGGAAATGTAAATTGATGTGTGGAACAGTGTTCTCATCTCCTTCCCATGCCATCTCATGCTCATCTCCTTTTTTTGGTTTTGTTTTAAAATCTTCTTTTTACAGTACCAGAAACATGAATTGTTTCCCCCTATTAACAGTTGAAATTAAATTCTTTTACAGCATAACTATCCTGTATATAAACTTCCTCTCCCCAAAACTTTAAGATCCCACACTGTTATGAGACTATTCCTCAGCTGATGTATTTATGATCAAGCATTTCTTGGCCATATTTGGTGTGTATTTAGATATTTAGATGTTTCAATGTGTATTCATCTCCGGATGTAGTCAGCAACTGAACAATTGTTATATGCAAAGAGCAACTGGTTTATGAACATCTTTAGTGTTGCCTTTGCAATGGCATGAGAGAGTCAAATCACTACCATTTCAGTTTCTTGCCTTGGTCCCACCTAGCAAAAGATGTTAGGAAAATCTCCCATACCATAATGCTCCTTATTTTCCCAGTAGATCCAAGTTCCCCAATGTGGTTTGTTGCTGCAGACGTCCAGAGATGCACCAGGGCAGCCCCAGGGTCAAGGTGTCTGCTATGCAGCTAGTGAGGGGAAAAGGGAAAATTTTTCTCCTGCTTTGGAAGGAGTCTGGCTGAGCTTGTAACTCATCCCTGGTAGAGGGCTTGCAATCATCAACTGAGAGAGTGTAGGCTTCGGTCAGGGTGCATGAGCAGAGGGAGAGGTTGGCAGTGACTAGAGATCATAAAATCCATGCCTTTGCCTGTAGCATGGGCTCCTAAATCATCTGGAAAGGCATCCAACAGCTTAATCCAAAGCACCATGTGTGGGGTACTGCACGTTTTTGCCAAGCAAAGGTTTAATGGGAAATACAAACCAGAAAATACTGATGCAGTCCTGCTCTCTGTTTCTACCACTCCCCTCCTTGGACATACTTGAACATAAGAAGTTCCATCTAAACATAAGGAATATCTTCAGTAATTTAAGGGTGACAATGCACTGCAACAAGCTGCACAGGAAAGTGGTAGAGTCTCCATCTCTGGAGATATTAGAATTCTACCCAGATGTGTACTTGTGTGACCTGGTGGAGTTGATGTCCCTGGAGGTGTTTAAGGCAAGATTGGATGTGGCTCTTAGTGATATGGTCTGGTCAGTTTGGTGGTGTTGGGTCATTGGCTGGACTTGATGATCTCAGAGGTCTATTCAAGCCTCAACAATTCTGTGATCTTATGACCTTCTTTAAGTGAACATGCCCTGGCACGGGGGTTGGAGTTAATCTCCAGAGGTCCCTTCCAACTCCTACTATTCTGTGATTCAGTGTCAGATAACCCTGCTTAACAACATACTTCAGCTCCTATCATCTGGATGGTTGCAACAAGCATATCCACTCCATCTTTACACAGTGAGAGTAGAGGGGCTGTGTTTCAGGGATGAGCAGCAGGCAGTCCTCAAATTAATTTCTAAGCACAGAAACAGGGAGAAGCTCAGGAAAAACTGCACCCCAGCACCATTTCTTATAGCACCTCCCAACTCTGTCTGCTCCATTCAGTGCAAAAAAGGCTCCCCTAGTTACCCTGTATTTGGAGCTGGGCCAGTGCTCAGAGTCAGTTGGTGTAATAAGTTCCCTTATTCTCTGCAGGGAAGGAGGAAATCTCAGCTTTGGTGAACTTACAGTCAAAACTCGGAGGCGTTTGCTGTATTCTTACAGCGTTTAGCAGATGGGTTTCAGTGTTGAGTATGCAGTCCTGCAACTCCTTTCAAACTGCTCTGTGACGTGACTGCTAAAGTACTACAAGAGCAACATTCACTATACAGCTGAAATGTTAATATTTATACACTGTGTCTATTGGGATGGAGTAATTAATTTTTTTATTCAGATGCTATTAAAGCATTTTTTCTAAATTGCCCCAAAGAGGTTTACCACCTAAAACATGATGTTAATTTTTACCCCCTCACTTTTTCTTTTCATTGCATGGCTTTGATCTCTTGTTCGACTTGGGCTTCACAGAAAAATGCTCATAAACCTTCACAGAAAGGCTGTCTGGGCTTATAGCTTTATTCAAGAAATATGGTGGGATCTGTAGCAGAACTGGTTTTAGGAGTATTTAGGAAGAGAGGTCGGCTTGCTGGGGACTAGAACAAAAATGTTCACTTCCCTAAAGGTTTAGAAAGATGCTTTCCAATATAGAGATTTTTTTTTTTTCCTGTTCATGGTTACAGATTGTATCACACTTTGTAAAGTTTGGCCCTTTAAAGCATGAATGAGATTTCACTACTTCCATTCTTAAAGAGCTTTCAGGAATGCTGCAGTAAGTCCATGTAAGTCTTTCTGAGCAGTTCAGGCAAGCATGAGTCTTGTGGCTAAAATCAAGTCCCCACCTGCTCTGTAACTCCAGGGCAGGAACTGACCGTGGAACAGGAGGGTGAGAGTTAGCACTTTGCTGTAATCCAAGATGACTACATCTTTATTGCATGTCTCCAGAAATTATGGATGGATGTGGAACTAATGTCTTTTCTCGGGGCCAATGTGTGCTCTGCTGAGGCCTCTGCAATTGAGAGCATTAAGATTATTTCTGAACAATTAGCACTTAAGCTACTGTTATTTCTCTTGTGATGTTTTAATCCTTTGGGTTGTTGGTTTTGTTGCTGTGGTGGGGTTTGTTTGTTTGTGGTTGGGTTATTTTTGGTTATTGGTTTGTTTTGTTTTGGGTTTTTGTGTAATTTCACTTTCTTCTGCTAGAAGCAAATAACATAAAAGCAGTAATGAAAACCCAAATCATTACAGCACAGATCTGAAGTGCCTTTGCTGTTTGATCTGTATGTTGAAACTTTGTGAGAAGATACTGTTGGCAGATGCAGGACAAAGAGAGACCAACCTTCCTGCAGAATCATAGAATCATAGAATGG
>VWZI01001474.1:0-17646 GCA_013396835.1 Psilopogon haemacephalus
TGAACAATACTTTAAATTATTATCATAATCTACGAGTAACTGTCAAATATGGTTTCTTCTCCTTCTTTTGCCAACAGAGTGGAGGGAATCTCAGCAATGAACTGGCCTCCTCCTTGTTACATTTATTATCAAAAAATAAAGTTTATATGGAGATTACATGATCTCCTGCTTTGTTTTCAGGATGTGCCTTCTAAATCATACTAGGCAAGAACTCATAAAACTGGAAGAAATGGTGTAAAGGCAAGGCAAGAAGAGAGAGAAAAAAGAAAGAAGAGAGAGAAGAAATAAAAATAAAAGAAAATATTTCTCTCACCTACTAGAAATCTTCAGAATTGCAGGTTCTGGACTGCACCCTCTTGATCTGGGCTTACTTAGCAAACCATACCAAATGTACAGTGTTCTTAAATCTTTCATCTTCTGTTCCAGTACTCTTTGTAATGGAAAGGTAATTAATTAAGGCAGGATTATATTTTTCAAAATTAATATTGCTTATTTTTATATTCAAAACTTTTACCACTCCAACCACTATTTTTACTAATAATTGTTTCTCCACATGGGCATAGAAACATTATACAAAGGAATAACTAGATCTATAACAAATAACTAGCAATAACACAAAATTTAAACACAGTTGAACTAGAACCAAAGGTTCAGAGACACATACAAATTCAGGAATGTTTCTGTGTTAAATTAACCACTCTTGTTAATACATCCCATTCTTCCAAACCGCTCTTCTTCAGAAAGAATTGCCAACAGAGGCTTAATTTCAATTTTCTTTTTCCTATTTATTTGTGGCAGTGGGTGCAAATGTAAAGAACTAATTACAGTGAAAAATATCCTTTTAACAAAAGTCACTGCACGCTTAAAAGACTGCTAGCTCTACAAATCATCAGTCTTTCATTCTTTCTAGTTCCACTAAATTTGCATGGTAATAGTTTCATAAGAAGTATTTAACTCCAACCCAAGAAGTTGCTCAAATTGTACAGTGACAATCATTTTGCATTCTAAACTAGCAAGACAAAAAGAAAGCTATTTCTTGACATTTGCTTGAATATTGTTTTTTAATCTTATTTTACCCATTTCCATTCTGCCAGCAAACATATTTCTGGTATTTTCTAGATGTATATATACACATGAACAAAGGGAAAATTAATTCAGGCATACTTGGGGTGGGAGGGGGGAGGTACCAATCATATGTAACAAGCTTACATTTATTTATTTCAGAAAAACAACACATTCTAACAGAAGCTTAAGAGTTTATTACATATCACAGATTCATCTGGATGAAACAAACATGAATGTACCATCAGGAACTTTAAAACTGAAAGTCTTTTATTCTAAATACTTTGACCAGGAGTATATACTGTAGTTGAGGGTCATTAAGTCAAAAGTGACCTCAGAAATAATTTTCAACTGAAAAGAAGTGCGTTAAGATCATTACTTTTGGGTCTTGTTTCAGCAGTTAAACCCCACACCCAGATACCACCCTTAAAGCACACGAAGAAAAAGAGAAAAAAATATAGTTTATAATAATTTCACTTGTGTTGCCTCCTTTCCTCCAAGCCCAAAAAAATCAACACCCTACCACTTCCCTTTTTTATAAACATGTCATTTGTATCAACAACACTGCTCATTGTATTACTCCATCTTCCAGCATTTTTCTTTTTCCTTTTCTTTTCTGGCTGTATAAGCACCTTTAGATTTAAGGAAGCTGTAAAGAAGCCATGCATACAGAATCTTGCTACTGTTCCTTTTATTTAGGAAGATGCTTACCATTTAAAAATTGGGGTTTTTTTGAGGGGATAGCATAACACAGTATCACTTAGTGGGACTGCAGAAGTCTTTTCAATCAAAAATACTTTAAAATTTATAAATGTTCAGGAAACTGCTGTTTTTTCTCAAGCCATTTGATATCTGATTGAAGTTCTCTAACAGCATATGCTGAATAAATAGGTTACAATTTTCTGAGCCTGACATATTTAACTTATCAAAACACTGAATGAAAGACATTACAGTATTTCAAGGTTGCACCACTGCCTCTAGTATTCATCTAACGAGGTATCAGAAATGTTCTACAAATTTAGAAGTCTTGGAAAGTAACAATATGCCTGGAATACAATAATTTGGTGTCCCCATAATGAAGGACAAATATTTTGAAGAACAATTTCAGTGTCACTAAATTAACAGAAATAAGCGATTTCCTTACTTTACCATCTGTACCTCAAAGAGATACACAAAGATTTTACTTCTACATTGTCAGGGAAGTGAAAAAACATTTTGTAGATTCCTCTTTCAGTGTCTCAGAACACCTTGGCTTAATTACCTATATAATACTGGTTTTTCCAAATTTATAATTCAAATCATATGTCAATCTAAATGAAAAAAAAAGGAAACAGAAACAATCCCAAAACAAACAGAAAGACAAACAAACAAAATACAAAGCATACACAAAAAAATTAATAACAATGTCCAGTTCTCATTCTATTTTTTCCCAAAAGTTGCTATGGAAAACCAGCACAGGAACTTAAGCTAAGCCTTAATTAACACCTTAGCTCCTGCATATACAAATTAACTGAGTCTGTGTTCATAAACTATGAGCCAAAGTAACTGTTAATTATAAATTAATATACAAGACTGAAATTTTTAATAGAGGAGTGACATTTGGGCATTTTTTAATCTTTAAACAATGTGTTTTGGGGGAACATGCAACAAAGCAACAAAAAAGCAGGATCTGGTCCTCATTTCTGCTAAGTATAAGGCCCAGACGCTCCTTAGACTGTGCTTCTTCATAGATTCTGTATGTGAAGATTGGCAAGCATGATTTATGATGTAGATCCAGAAACTGTAAAGTTAACCTATGCCCACCTATCATGCTAACAGAAAAAAAAAAAAATTCTCTTCATGTCATATTTCTTAGCAGGAAATAGAGGCTAGAGGACCAGATACTTACCACTAAAATAGAGTTTGCACGAGGAATTGTTATCCTATTGAAACATTGTAAGAGATTTCTAGTTGCAATTTCCATATTTAATATCCAGTTTTTATGGCCACCCTATAATTGAGCTGATAAGCAATATTTCCAAAGAAGACTTTATTCCCCTTCACTGTAGCTTCTATCATTTCTTGTTAATCCTCCTTGATTGTTTTGCAACTTGAAAGGAATGGCTCAATATATTTAATAGTATGTCTGAAATCTATCTGCTTTCCCATGAACAGTTTCTGATAAATATTTCCATTTAACTTATAAACTTTGAATAACTTTGAAATCATCTTTTATTATTTAAATGGAATAGATTTTCTTTTTTCCATATAATTTCCTTCTCCTACCTACTGGCAACAAATGGGTCAGGTAAAGATCCAGATTTTAAAGTACTCACCTAAATATTTGTTATTGCTCCTTATTATTAAGTGGTTTACTGTTTTTGTGATTCTTCCTTAGTACTTAAGAGTTCAGCTATTCTCATGCATCACTCTTTGTAGTACCAAAACAGCAACATCTGAATGCAGTGAGAATATGAGGAGATGTGCAAGTTCTTTATGCAGTCTCTTCTCATTCCAATCCAGTTTACTGGATCACTGAAATTTCAGCACTGCTGAAATTTTTCAGACTATAAATGCAACTTAAAAAAAAAAAAAATAATTCAAGCACCATAAATTCAGTCCTTTTTTATGGAAGTAGTAGGAGTCCCATCCCTGGAAGTTTATAAGGTGAGCAACCTGGTTTAGTGCGAGCTGTCCCTGCCCATAGCAGGGTGTGTTGGAACTGTATGATCTCTGAGGTCCCTTCCAGCCCTGATGGTTCTGTGTGATTCCATGTTCTGTGTGAAGCTTCATAACAATTACAGATTTAGAGCTGAATGGATTATACAATTCCAACAGATGGACTGAGTTTCTCTGATCCCTAATCTGTAACAGTGGTGTTTACTGTACTGGTTTTGTTCCCCTTTTGAAAGAAAAAATAAATATTATATAATCTTGTCTAGTTTAACTTTGCTGAAGAATGTGACAGTACCTTTAGTACACATGTAAAGCTCTGAGAACGTGTATACATACCAATATCGAAATCCATGGTAACTGAAATGTATTAGCAAATAAGAATGTTTTATAATAGGATATTCCTCTTGTTCAAATGAACTGAAAGAACTATTAAGTAACAATATCTTAATTTTTCACCATAATCCAAAAGTATATAAATAGATCAAAAATAGTAAACTTCTATTCAAAACATCCAATTAATATGATCCCTTATTGCACTGTACTATATGTAGAGTGCAGTATTCGCCCTGCAGCACTTTGAATCAAATATAGAACTTCACATGATTTTGTAAGTTTCTGTAAGAATATGTTCCTCAGTAAACTTTTGCATACTGTTGTTCAGTTAGTGATGTGACAAGTAACTTCCTTCCCCCTTTACTCTGCTCTTGTTAGACCTCACCTGGAGTACTGTGTGCAATTCTGGAGTCCCCAGCACAAGAAGGACATGGAACTGCTGGAGAGAGTCCAGAAGAGGGCCACGAAGATGATCAGAGGGCTGGAGCACCTCTGCTATGAGGACAGGCTGAGAGAGTTGGGGCTTTTTAGCCTGGAGAAGAGGTTTCGAGGAGACCTTATAGCAACCTTCCAGTATCTGAAGGGGACCTACAGGAGGGCTGGGGAGGGACTATTCACAAAGTCTTGTCATGACAGGCCAAGGGGTAATGGGTTTAAACTGGCAGAGGGGAGGTTTAAATGGGATGTTAGGAGGAAGTTCTTCACAGTGAGGGTGGTGAGACACTGGAACGAGTTGCTCAGGGAGGCTGTGGCTGCTCCCTCCCTGGAGGTGTTCAAGGCCAGGCTGGATGAGGTCTTGAGCGTCCTGATCTAGTGGGAGATGTCCCTGCCTATGGTAGGGGGTTGGAACTGGGTATCTTTGAGGTCTCTTCCAACCTAAACCATTCTATGATTCTATGATTCCTGAGAAAAAAGTCAAATATCTATGTCTGTATTAGTGAGCCAGGCAACAGCATTTGGGTTAATCCCAAAATGCTGCTGGAAGGCAAAACAATGTGCAATATACAACATACCTATGACCATACTGTCATCTTCAACAAGTACAGAAAGTGACTGCTTTTATTTTTAAAATATTTCAAATGGTCACTTCTGCTGTAGGTAGTAGATTTTGCTGTTCCTGTTTACAGGCTCAATAATACATGCAGCATATACACTTGTGACGAGGAAATTACTCACTCAAGCTGTGTGAACTTTGACTGACTACTTACATTTCCTAACTAGTGACCAACTTGTTGAAAATAAGCATAAGAAAAAGTATTCTTGCTAGCAATGTATTAACAATGCCAGCTAGTCCCAGCTGTCCTATGACTAACGTAAAGGGCTATTACTCCCTAAGATCAATATTTGCATGTACAATAGTAGCTTATGACCTGAGTATTGCTAGCTTTTCTTTATATATCATCTGTACTTGCCACTGCAACTATTTGACTAATAAAACACAATGAAATTAATTAGTTCACAGTGCTCTTATTTAACAATGACGTGTGTGTCTCTAGTGTACATGTTTTAATTATCACTTTTTGAAATCTTTCCAATGATTACATAGTGACAAGGGGGAAAAGGAGTGTGCTATGTGTCAATCTTTCCTGGGAAGCATACAGAAAAACTGTGGTATAGCCTTCTCCAAACAAAAACAAAAACAAAACAAACAAACAAATTAAAAATTATTACCATGAGAATATAAAACTAAATGAGCGATTAGTACTTTAAGTAATATGAACTTCCTGGACAAACTTGAATAGTTTCTACTTGGAATATGCATGGTTGGAATTATGGATATTTCCTCTGTGTTTTCACTAATTCTAACATTACAATGATGAAAACACTGTTCTCAAACATTACTGTGTGAACAGCAAGGACAATTACATTTCTCTTTACAAGTGTTACTCTAAAAGTAACAGGTATGTGATTTAACACTCTGGTTTAATATTTTGGCAAAAAATATTTTATTTCTCCAATAATTTACTCATATTGTGTATTACAGTAACTTTCTTTTCCAATGCCACCTTGGGAGTAAGATTTGCCACTGAATACTGGGATATAGCAACCACAACAATTTTTATATTTACAATCAATCTAGATTTCAAAATGCATGGCAAAATTTGTAAGAGTGAAAAATAAAATCAACCAAACAACAACAAAACAAACCCAAACAACAACACATACTGGACCTATCTTGTAAAAAAGGTAAGAAAATATTTGACTCCTAATCCTAGGGGGGACGGAATAAATTGTATCCTTTCCTGCAGGTTCCTATCCACCTCCCTCCTTGTGAAATCTGTAAGGCACAAACTGATGCTCATGAGAAATAGTTTAACAGCCTGTCAATGCCATGCTTTTTTTTCAGTGGGTATCTTTGCTTTCAAAACCTGCCTAATCTGGTCCTTTCTACTACTCTTGTTTTCATATTTACAACTCAATTTACCCTCTGGTGACACATAGACATTTAAAAACATTCTATCCTAGTGGATGTGATATTACCAAATTCAGACATTTAACTTTTTTTAAAACCAGCAGCATAATGCCATACCGTTAGATAACATTATTAGGAACTAACTTCCCCATACAACATAATAGGTTTCACAACTATACTATTTCCTACTTTAAGAAATTGTTTAGATAGTGTGCAAGCCACATACTACCAGGAATTATTGCTATTTCTCCCAGAAAAAGGAATTCAAAGGTATTACCAGCAAATGTTGAACAGGAAGATGAACATGATACTATACTTTGTGATAACTTTAAATGTCCATTTAGCAATCAAATATAAATACAAAAGGCATGACAAGGCAAATCAATCAGTAGATATTCCCACATGTGCAACAACAAAACCCTCTCCCTCCCACTCCCCCAAAATATCCCCCAAAATACCAGGCTGCACCAGAAAATAAGAAGCATAACTTCACCTGCTACAGGGCTTCTTGTACAAAGAAACTTTGGCGAAATAACCTCAGATCACTGTTAATGTTACTTTAGACATTACCACTTAACAACCCTTTGGAAATTACTGTATCCGCTTACATGAGAACTGATTTTAGAAGTTGTATTTTTAGTTCCTATTGAGACATAGCTGCTACAAATAAGGAGGAAAGCTACCACAACAGAAAGCCTTGGCAAATGTTCTAGTTTTTCCGTCTTAGGTCCCTCCTAAAACTTCTGGAATCACAACCTGATAGAAGAGGTAACCCGGAAAAGAAAAAAAATCCTTTTTCTTCGAACTTTACAGTGTGGTCTTACTCTCAATAATAACAGTCATTATTATCATAATTGTTTGACATTCTCTTTATTCCCCAAGTTCCACCTCGATCAGAACTTTTACATGATTCAAACACAAAAGACAACAAATGATACCGCATTACTTTTAGAGATACAGTGAGGTAAGTAATGAAAATCTCAACTTTGCTTTTGTTTGGTTGGGGGTTGTTTGTTTGTTTGTTTTTATTTTATTTTGTTTCTCCAACTTAGTAAAATGTAGATAGCCAGTGAAACACCATAATCAGATATTACAACTTGTGCAATCTGGAATACAGGGACAGAATATTGCTTAGGGCCATATAATGAATAAAACTAGATTAAAACATACAGACTAAGGTTTTTCTTGGATCATTTGGTCTGCTCATGAAACTGTTCTATTCTTTCTGATGATTAGGTTAACTTTTGAAGATTTTTTTTTTCTGTTTATGGAAAAATGCTTGACACAAACATGACCTACTCTCCTGCCTTTCTAAAACCTTGGTAGAGATAGCAGCAGTAAGAGCAATCTCTTGTAACTTTTTCTCGATACCCCTTTATGAAGCAGAATGCTTAGAATGCCTTTTACAACAATAATTTAATGAATATCTCAATATCTTCAGTAAATGCATCTTCATATATCTCAATTTTTTTGTCTAAAACAAATGATGCTAAAAGTTACATCCAAATAGAATTATTATCATAAGATTTATCATATCAGCCCTGCTTATACTCCAAAATCAATAGCCCTGACCCTAGAAGAATTACTGCCAGTAACTTTTACTGGTTACATAATGGTCAAAACATCAATAATATAAAAACAGAAACACATCTCATCTCAGCATAATTATATTACACAGATCCCTATGTCCGTCTTTCCTTTCCAAGAAAGAGAAAAAGGTGACCGACCAAAGCAGTAAGTAAGCAAAAAGGTAGCTTGATATTAGAGTTCATAACTATTGAAGCACTACTGTGCCTTGTGTCAGAGGCATGTGCATGGTGTCAGAGTACAAAAGTGCACAAGTTGACTCAATGGATCGAGTACAGCTAGCAGCATAAGCTTTTGGATTTTGTCAAGGGGAATAAATGAAAACAAAATATCAAGAAAAAAAAAAAAAAAAAGCAGGTAAGCTTGTTTCAGGGTATGTAAACAAAGATGATGTCACTTCCAACACACACTGCTGCATACATGCATAATAGGACTTCTAGGATGCCTCCAAAATATAATTAATCTAATTATGCTGATAGCTAAGCACAAGTGTTGATTAAGAGAACTCTTTCTGCTGGCTTCAGATATAATTAGCATAACACGAAAAAATCCCTGCCTTTACAAAAGGCAAGGAGGAAAGGCAAAGTTCTGGATAAAATATCAGAATACAGAAATGTACAATCCATAAGCACAGATAGATGTGCAATTGTACAGGTACTTCATTTTCTGAAATACTCATATGGAACTGACAGATATGGCAGAAGAGACCAGTACCCTGAGGCTCAGTAGATAGCTCATGACATCTAAAAAAAGGCATGATCCACCTATGGTTAAGCAAATAAGTCTTATTTCCAGTGATTAAAAAAGGTGTCATGTGGCTTGACACTGCACCAGACATCTGAATAATGAGACTCTTTTCATTGTGGAGTATTTCTTCCATTCCTATCACTTACCCATTTTCTATCCTTATTTCTTTCTCCTTTCCATCTAACAACCTCATCTAACAACCTCCTTTTTAAAATATACAATGGAACGTACACAGCAATTTCTTTTTACAAAATGATTTTAAGTAACGAAGAAACATTGAAAAAGATGTAATAGTGTCACAATTCATGCCTTCTTCAATTTATTCATCACTGATGATTAATAAAATCAAGAGAATACTGAACAATGAGTTATCAAGCAAATGAGCACCTGTCAGAGTAGAGAGAAAGTGAGAAAAAAGATGTGATCTGTGTAGCAGTATTTGAGTGTTGCTCAAAGATACTGATACACTTGACTGCCCCCAATATTCATGTCTACTTTATTAATTCTGTAACTCAAACAGACCACTGTCATCTGCTTCTTCATGTCTCATCCTACATTAGGAAATATCTGATATTTACGTAAGCAGGAGTGCTCTTTGTCATTTTGACCAGTTTAAGCAAAAACAACATAAGGAAATTAAGGATATTACCCTACTTAAAAGCAAGTTCTTATCCAGAAAGAAAGGGCCACTAAACTCAAGATTGGTGAGAAGTATCAGAAATATGAGTTATGAACTGATTTAAAAATAACAAGACATTTTGACCACAATCCAGCTTTCTGCACAGGAAGGGTATGAAAAAGCAGAAGTTGGGGAAGGGTGGGAAAGACTAGCCTCCACACTGAGAAAAACAAGATGATTCTGAGTACAAATACATTTGTATACTTTCTAATTTATGATCCTATATAGAACACAAAAATGAGAACATCCATGGACTTAATTTCTAGGCCTGTAAAAAACTCTAAATATCTACAGCTGATGAGGAAAAACAGATGCTGCAATGCAACTTACTACTGTTGTGCCAAATACAAAAATCATATTTCTGTAATAACCCTAGAATAGAAAATAACCTGTACTGGGTTCTCACATAAAAGAGATTTTTAAATAGTGCATTCTGATTAGTTTGGCAGAACACCACAAGCTATATGGAAGCTGCTCAGGAAATTATTCAATTTTAGACTATTTTTTTATTACAAATTGCACAGAAAAAAAAAGCACACTTCCTGGTCACATTATTCCATCCAATGGCTTCTAGTACCTAACATAACTTTTGCACTACTTTGTATCCTTACTCATAATTCCATTAGAATGGAAAATTAAAACCAAAACTGCACCGAAAGCTCACTGCACTTTGTTCTAAAACCATAGCAGAAAATAATTTGAGCCTGCTTTTGAATTATTTGCTGGTTCTTCCAAGTAACACATATGGTATGCTGCTGACCCAGTTTTCAAGCTTAGTTTTTGCAGAAAACCATACCATGGATACAATGAGCATGGTTAACAGTATTTGGTTACTCGGGTTTGGTGATCTACATACCTTATGACTGCTTCTGAAACATTGCAGTAAATTGTACACTTCCTAGATGAGGCATTTGATGAAAGAATCTCAAACCTCACTAACTGATTTCAGCTTCATTGAACTGTCAGAAGACTCTGGCTTCTCAGAGAAAAAGAGGACTCAAGTCAACCATATGGCCCATTTCAAAGCCTATCCTCTGCAAAAACAGGAAAACGCATTTGTCCAGTTTTTCAAGTCTAGTTGCCCAGCCAGCATGCTAAATATATATAATTATTATATATTTTATTCTTACGGATAAAAGGAAGAATAATTGTTCTGAAAGCCAAAGAAGTGACTAGATTATAATGAGAACATAGTTTATCACTACATGAATGTATCTGTTTACTGGGATTTGTTTTCCAAAGTACTTCCAGTTGGTATGTTAATGATGCCAGCCCAAATCTACTAATGTCAATTTTGAAATTAACTCCACTGGTGAAGGAATAGTAATAATTAGTACAAATTTTCATTAGGAATATTTCTGTGAACAACAGCCACACAAACCTACAGAATTGAAGTACATTACAGAAGTATAAAATAGTTAACCAAATTTCCCCTTAAAGAGAATTTTTTGTGTACTCCTCAGATACTTCTATTAGAATATGTAGGATATTTCCATAATAATGATTTAAGGTTCATCAAGCCTGTCCCTGCACATTCCTCCTGGTACAGGAATTGTATGTATCTCAAAATAGGTTTCAAGTCTGATTTCTTCCGTTATGAACTGTAATATCTCAAATATACTGACAAATAAGGAGTTGGTTCACGCTGCTAATGCAGGAGAATAATAAAATTTTTCTGTTATGGTCAGAACCCACAGTAATTAAGAGCCAAAAATTCACACACTTCCTTATGGAAAACCTGGATAAAGAAAAGTATCAACTGTAATTTCATGATACTATTATGACTTCTGACGATGACAGCACTCCTTATGGTTTTCCAGCTCTCTGAAGTAGTCTAAGAATGCCATCTGGCAACCTCATGTTTGCAATAAGCAAAGGAAAGCAAGTCATGTAGGCATGGACAGCTCATATGGATTCTCCTTTTTTAATCATTTCCATTGAGAACTGATGCTGATGTTGAGTTTTGCCCAATATTATTTCACAGCACACTCCTTTCACTGTGTAAGAAAATCTTTCAAGACTGAGTCAATGCATTATCCTGTAGCATTTTTTCCTGTAATTTTAAAATTAATGCGATGGATACCTTCTACCCAACTGGATAGCAATTCAGACATCATTTTGGTTTAGCTTGTGCTATTGATTCCAAAGCCACCAAGTATGTTACATCACTGCTGTCCCTTACGCCTATGCGCAGTTATTGAAGGTATACTGCACTTCATTAGAAGCTGGATACAAAACCAGACTTTATAGTTAAAATGAAGCTTTTCAGTGTAGATTTTTCAAATGTACTGCAAATGTTTGCTTCCTGTTTTGGGGAGGGGGGGAAGTCTTTAGACTTCAATATATCTTAGACACAGTTACAATGTAGAGGACTACTTTTTAACTTAAGACAGAAGAAAACCACTTTTGGCTGAAAAGAATGATGAGAACGAGGAGAACAGAGATATGAACATGAACTATTTTAGATGCTGTCCCATGCAGTATAGCAACTGCAGAGATTATATTGTCTTGCAGCAAAAGGAAGGATACATTTTAAAAGCATAAGGAGCAAGAGGAGAGACAATGCATCAAAGCCAGAGCAAAGTTAGTTTGCCTGACATACCCTCATATTGACTGCTGTTTGAGAGACTAAAAACCACTTTACTTTCAGACTACAGTAGAAGCAATTGTTCTGACACAATTATTTCTGTTGCAGTAATCTTTAGGAATTACAGCTCCTGAAAGACTGGCTGATGTACACTTCCAACTTGCTGCCACCAGAGGACTTTTATTCAGGTTGCTCACCTTAATCATCATAAAGCAAGTATTCTGGCATCTATGAGAAGATCACTAGTTAGCAAATTTCTTGAGCGCCCTCGTAATACGAGTTTATCTTACAAAGTTCCAGCAATAAATGAGTCCCATCAAATCATGAGTTGTCACATTTACAGACTAAGCAATCATCCTTGTTGAAACAGTTTCCAATCCATCTTTCCACTGTGAACAAACTGCACGAGCATTTGACTGCTGTGTAGTGTTACACATACTTCACAAATGAGCTAGGTAGTGTAAACCCGAATAAAGCACAGCAGCTTGAAGGAAGAGTAAAGTCCCTCACAGCCATTGTGTACAGTTCTCTTTTTAAATTCAATAAAAGAGCAGTGAGCATTACATGCACCAACATGTCCATCTTACCTTTTGATAAGTCATTCTGTAAGAGAAAAATTCAGCTTAAACACTCACAGATTTCATAACAAGCTGAGACTTAAGCATGGGACTGACTACCACAGAAAACATTTTTCTAGGCCCAGCATTTAGAGAAACCATAGGACTGGGGCTATAATATTTGTCATCTAAGTGGTAAATACATAAGCTCATGTCTTTACTGATGGAACAAATTCCACAAAGCATTCTTAGGAAATAACACCCAATTATTTGAAGCCTTCTTCATATTGCAAACACACACATCAAGAAATGCCTTTCTCCATATCTCTAAAAACTTACATTTCAGCACAATATAAGTGCATAATCCGGAAAGTGTAACATCATTTCAAACAACTTTTAAGGCATATAAAAGCATGCCTGTATTCAGCATAAGTTTAAAACGTATTAGTATTTTGATACATTTTATAGCATTGATGACAGAAACTTTCTAAAACTGATTTTATAAACCAAATTCTGCAGTTTTCACTCAGTTAAATCTTGCTCAAGGAGATTTTAAGCATACACAATGACAAAAAAAATCCACTTATTAGAAATAGTTACAAAGATTACAGTAAAGAAATACAGAATGTGGAAAATGAGATTTCTTGAACAATAATTTTCACATAATAAAGCATATTTAATGGAATATAAAAGAGAAATAGGATTGTTTCTGCAACTACTGACAAAAAATTAAAATAGACA
Organism: Psilopogon haemacephalus; assembly: GCA_013396835.1. NCBI lineage: Eukaryota > Metazoa > Chordata > Aves > Piciformes > Megalaimidae > Psilopogon > Psilopogon haemacephalus. Next base: position 13,362 of record VWZI01001474.1, read on the forward strand.
CATTGTTCAACCCTTGCACTGATCATAAAAGTAGCTATTTCTATACAATTTTCTGTTTATTGGTAGCTTTTCTACTATTGTTTTGTACTGAATGTTATTAAAGAAGCTACTAGATCAGATAAGATGAAAATCAGACAGCATCAACTAGCATTAAGAATGCTAAAACCATTATGTATTCCTTTTGTCTAATCTTGTGTGCACATTTTCTCCTTCTAATCTTTATTATTAAGTACATTCAATTCTTGTTTGGGAATTAATTCCTCCATGCCTACTGCTTATTTCCCTATCGGAATTTTGAATCCATCTGTTTGCCACTAAACATTTTTCACCACAATCAAGTATGTCCAAAAAATTATAGACCAAAGGCACTGCTTGTCAATACTTTGTGACTGTATTGTCATCACTCTGCTGTGTGTGATATAAGATCCCTTATTAACTCTATCAGAGTTTCTGTTAGAAGTGCAGACACAAATCTGTGAGGTGAAAAGCCTAAAAGAAGGAGGGTTAACATAAAACTTATTTAAGAAATTTTGTGTACTAATGATCATATAACATCTGTGCAGGAAAGAAAAATAAATCCAAGAACAGGCATTCTCCAGCCCAAATACTTTTGAGTCTAAAATATTTCTACAGCCTTTTTCTTTTTTCTTTTTTTTTTTCTTTTTAGAAGAATACTCTAAACGTTTCCATCTCCCCAGCTGGTTTCCCTAGAATCCCTCTAGCTACTAATGAAGGAAAAAAAATACTTTCCTTGAGTACAGATATCAAAATTCAACCCTAAATTACAGATCATCTGCATAAATGCCACTGTTAAATTTATATTTGCTGCCAAGAACATTTGCTGCTTACAAGGCCTTCAAAATGATACTAAATCAATTAAGCTTACTCTAAATATGTGGGATTTAGGTACCAATCTGTTTTCACATTAAACAAGCTTTGGGGTGATGAAAAGCATCAGTAACCTTACACAAAATGCTGAACTGGTCTGTTTTCCAGTTTAGTCTATGATATCTTAGTTTCTCCAACTTGTTAATGCACTTGGAACCTGTTAGAATTAGCATCCGTACACAGAGAAGTTATTAATGCTGTAGAAGCTGTTAAAGTAAGGCACACAAACCAACCTGATTAAAATATCTACGTAAAACTTGACATTTACAGTATCTACCATTTGAAAATAATTTGTGCTATCAAGCATCACATTTGTTTGTGTACTGTCAAGTTTATTCCGTACAACAACATGTAACAATTATGTTTGTTACAATTTCTCCATCAGTTCTTCACCAGAAAGTTTGGTATATTAGTATGCTAAATTATTCATATTAATATAGACAATGTTATTGAGCTTTACCTACTGCAAACTAATGCAGGTATGTAGGACATTATTAGTAAGAATTCCTGCAATGAGCGTGTTAGAAGAATTAATCATTCATTTCCTGCAGACTGCTTATATATTTCATCAGGCCATTCTCTAATCTGAGTAACAAGAACAACTGCATAATAAAACATATTACTGCTGACACATGCAACTTTATTGTATCAACTTCATATCTTCACAGCAAGGCGTTTTTAAAGTCCACTGTTGTTCCTTATGAATTAGATTGACCTGTTTTGACATTTTTCTTTATCAATAATTATATGCAAGATTACTCATACCTATATGATGAAATATAACATGTATCAAATTTAATCACCAGAAATCAGGTCATTTCCCACAGTAGAAGTCAGTAATTACAGCAAAAGTGAAGTATGTGTCAAGTTGGTTTTACATATATATACTGAAGTATTGCTAGGAGACATCCTAGATTTAAAGTAAATCCAAAATACAAATAATTAATATGCTTCAAATTAATAAAGTCATTTAAGTATGCCATGAATCAAAATAAGCTAAACAATATGATTCATATCTGATTAGTCAAATATAAATCTGTCTTCTTAAAAAAAAAAAACAAACAAAAAAACCCCCCAAAAACAGTAAAAATAGACATTTTGTTGGGCATTCAGCACTGCATGCTGCATGTTTGGGACCATCTCACAGAACAGAAAGCTTACCCTAATAAATTTCTCTGCATGGATTCTTAAGACAGTTTATGCAAATTATCTGGATATAGTATTTTAATGCTTTTCCCACAGGGACTACAACATAACAATGAGGCGTGTCAAATGTTACCTACTCAACAAGGAGAAAAAGGCTTTGTTTTCAACTGAAAGATAAATTCATAGTACCAAATCACTAACATTAGTAACAGTAAGATTACTTACTAAGCAGATATGCTATCCTTTTATTTCAAGTTCACAAGTTCATTGGATTTTTTTGTCATAAATGTTACTATCAGTTACCCAGAGTATCGTGCTACACTACAAGTCATCCTGATTCACACCCTCAGAAACTGTAGTCTGTTTTGTAATTATCTCTAGCTTTATGAATACCTGAAAGCAACTCTGAATGTCATCCTTCTGCTTAACCTTTCCTGTTTGTGTCACAAAAACTTCAGAAGTAAATTTTGTCCGATTATCTTTATTGTGACATAAACTAATTCTTTACTTCACATAGAAATGCACTTAATTTGACCCTAATAAACTTTCACTCCTGGCCATGTTTATTAGTTGTGACTAGTTTTGAATTACGCTTGAAAATGCAACATTAATTTCACCTTGAGATTCTTAATAAAATGCACTAGCAAATCCATGTTTAATGGCTTCTAGTGACACTAGTTAATTCTTATTAGGTGAACATAATGCATAACAAATTTGAGTTTTATAATTTACACTACCTATATATTATTCTGAAATTGTACTGTAAATAATCCAAATTTGTCTATAATTTGGAAAGTCAGTTTATTTTATTAAAATTCAAATCTTGTTGTCCCTACAACAGATACAACACATGAAGAATTTAAATCCAAGTCCATTTGGCAGGATTAGAGAAAAAATGCTGAAATGTTATTGATTCCTTCCAGTATATTCAAAATATCTGACTCGACTATATTTTTACTGACATAACAGAAAGGTTTTATTTAGATATCAGCAAACACAAGCAAATACTTTCTTGACATACTTTTCATTCTTGTTTCTTCCTTCTACCTAGGAAGCAGTTAACCCTCAACTACTAGTATTAGCTGTTTCCTCTAGCAGAGACACAGCAAATGTGGAAAAGGTGTCCACTGTCCTAAGAGAAATGCTGTCTGGAAAAATTTTCAGCTCCAGATGCATATCTATTCTAGTGCTAATATATCACCTAGCAGCAGAACCTTTGTGATGTACCTTTATGTAATCTTGGTTCCTTTTGTCAACTCTACAGCTCACTCATCAAATCTTAGTCTCACTCTTCTTGAAGCATTTTACCTGAGTTTATCTTGTTTTCCCCTAGATCATCCTCACTTATTAAAGAAAGTGCCATCTGTACTACTTAGTAAGTCCACTAAAAACACTTATAAAGCAAAGCTGTTTCTTGAAACTGTCATCCTCTTCAGATAAAAATTTTAAAATAAAAAAACATATATTTTATACAATAAAATTTTGTGAAAATTTTAACAATGTTAGAGATGTGCAGTAAAAATGCTTACTATTGAATGCAAACAAAACCATTCAGTATCCATAAGCCATGCACAATCTCAACTTGAATGCTCTGTCACACGGTGTTACTTAGCAGGACACATAAGTGGTGTAGACCCCTCCTGAGGGGGCGTCTCTTTGTTTAGATTTGTCTGCCATCTACCACATACCTATACTCGGTCTAAGGTAGACATTACACAATACATGACACACTCAGTTTCTTTACAGAAGCATTCACCTGTAATTTTCTTTTCTCACGAGAGAAAAGCAAAGCACTTCGCACACTTTTCCAACTTGAAACACACCAAGTTACGACAGCAAAGTTCCTCCCTGACCAGAACAATGTGAATTAAAAGCAGAAATACACACAAGGACACATAACTAGTGCATATATGTGTGTGTATGCTAAGAAACTGTTTGAAGCAGGAGAACATAGGGACAGAAAACAAGAATAGAACATTTACTTACTAATGCTGTCCTCTCGGACCTCTTTGGAAACCTGAAGGAGTCTCCGCTTTTCCCTCCTGCCGGTCAGGCGCTGTGTTGTGCCCCTAGTCCACACAGGCCCAGAAGGAACTGCAAAGAGAGAGAAGCACATGCCACATCAGGCTGTTCTGTTTTGGTGGGATCAAGCGCCGCTGCCGCTAGAGCCTCGGGGATATCCCTACTGTCAGAACAGACCAAAGATTTTTTTTTTCCTTTTTTAAACCAGTAATTAAAGATGAAAGGAAAG
>VWZI01001474.1:52436-74503 GCA_013396835.1 Psilopogon haemacephalus
GTCCAGGATGAAAATACCAGTGAATGGCCACAATGAGTGTCCACACTAACAGGAGGGACAGATGACTGTTTCCTGTAAGATTTAAGAAATATCCCATACGCATGAAGCCCTCAGCTCATGATATACACAACTCATGGCTAAGGAGTTTCCTTTCATCAGAATTCACAAACAGTTATTATTACTGCCTTGATGAGGGAAATTTCTTCATTAAGGGGTAAGTATATTTTTCTGATGCATTGCTTCTGTATATTAACTTTGGCTGTCTGTCAGATCTATACTCAACCACTGTATCTGTCTTCCTCCTCAACAAGACAGAGCAGAAAATAAGATGTAAAAGTTTATGGATTAATGGGGAGATCACAGGCAAAACATACTTAAATTAGGGAAGATAAATTTAATTTAATGATAATTAAAAAAAAGGTAAGATGAGAAGCAAAGACAAAACTTAGAGCCTTTCCCCTTATCCCCACCTTCTTCCTAGGCTTAGCTTCACTTTTTACTTTTTCCTCCTCCCTACCCCAAGAGTACAAGGTGAATAGGAAATGAGTCAGTCCACAATGCTTTGTTTCTGCTGCTACTTCCTAACAGTCCACTACTTTAGTGTGGAGTCCCTCTGTAATGGAGGGGTAATGAACCGATTGCAAGATGCAATATAATAACCATCTTCAAGAAGAGAAAGAAGGACAAATCCTGGAACTACAGACCAGTCAGTCTCACCTCTGTTCCTGGCAAGATCATGGAGCAGATCCTCCTCAAGGCTCTGCTGCAGCAGATGGAAAACAAAGCAGAGGTGTCTGATGACAACCAGCATGGCTTCGCCAAGGGCAAATCATGGTTAACAAATTTGGTGGCTTTCTATGATGAAGTCACAGCAGCAGTGGACAAGGGAAGGGCAACTGATGTCATCTACCTGGACATGAGTAAGGTGTTTGACTCTGTCCCACAAGACATCCTGGTCACCAAACTGGAAAAACATGGACTTGATGGGTGGATCAGTCACTGGCGTGCTGGTTTGAATTAATTGGAGGATTTGAATGAGAAATTAGGCTATAGGCTGAGAGAGGAAAGCACTGATGATGCTACTTCACTCACAGCTTTACTGAGAAAGAAAAAAAAGTTGTTCTAAGAGTTGTAACCCAAATATAGATAAATCAGACTGCTTCAGACTGCTTTGGGCTGTGGTAACTCTTGCATGGCTCTTTTTTTCTCTGCCTTTTGTAACTGAATCTGAATAATTCCAATAACTTCTTTCCTACTGCTAACCTCCCTGGCCGACCTACCTCTGCCTTTCTGCTGCAGGAAACAGATGGTGAGATAAGACTCAGGAAGGGGGGAAGGTGGTAGGGGTGGTCAGAAACCCCTCTTAGGGATTTTGATCTCTGGGGTGGGTGTGGTGTTTCTGTATTACCTTTTTACTGTATATATCTATAAATATCTGGTTTACATTGTAAATATCTGCTTGTATATTGTACAAAGCTGTAAATATGAAGCTTCATTTATTAACTTCCAGATGACTGAGTCCTAGCCTGGGTTATTTCACAGTGTGGGGGGGCAGGTAACTGCCAAACCACCACAGCTGGATAAGGAATTTGCTGGATGGTCATACACAGAGAGCAGTGATCAATGGAACAATGGCACCTGGGAGACCAGTGACAAGTGGTGTCCCTCAGGGGTCAGTGCTGGGACCAGTGCTGTTTAACACCTTTGTCAGTGACATGGACAGAGGAATCGAGTGCACTCTCAGCAAGTTTGCAGATGACACCAAGCTGTGTGGCACAGTCTACTTGCTAGAGGGTAGGGATGGCATCCAGAGGGACCTGGACAGGCTGGAGAGGTGGGGCCAGGCCAACCTCATGAAATTTAACAAGGCCAAGTGTAAGGTCCTGCACCTGGGTTTGTGCAATCCCAAGCACAAATCCAGGCTGGGTGTCAAGTGGCTGGAGAGCACTTGAGGAAAAGGACCTGGTGGTCTGGGTTGACAAAAAGCTTAACATGAGGCAACAGTGTGTGCATGCAGCCCAGACAGCAACTGTGTGCTGGGATGCATGAAGAGAAAGGTGGCCAGCAGGGCAAGGGAGGTAATTCTCCCCCTTTACTCTGCTCTTCTCAGACTCCACCTTCAGTACTGTGTGCAGTACTGTGTGTTCTGGATCCCCCACCACAAGGACATGGAACAGTTGGAGAGAGTCCAGAGGAGGGCCACAAAGACGATCAGAGAGCTGGAGCACCTCTGCTACGAGGACAGGCTGAGAGAGTTGGGGCTTTTCATTCTGGAGAAGAGAAGGCTTCGAGGAGACCTCATAGTAGTTTTCCAATATCTGAAGAGAGCCTACAGGAGGCTGAGGAGTGACTATTCAGAAGGGATAATGACACGATGAGGGGTAATGGGTTAAAGCTGGCAGAGGGGAGATTTAAATGGGAGATTTAAATAGGAGGAAGTTCTTTACAGTGAGAGTGGTGAGATACTGGAACAGGTTGCCCAGGAATGTTGTGTCTGCTTCCTCCCTGGAGGTGTTCAAGGTTGGATGGGGCCTTGGGAGACCTGTTCTAGTGCTATATGTTCCTGCCTATGGCAGGGGGTTGGAACTGGATGATCTTGGAGGTCTCTTCCAACCTAAACCATTCTATGATTCTATGGTATTTTTTTCAAAATTAGTATTGTTTATTAATATTGGTATTAAAAAATCACACCATCCCTGATCACTAATTTTAATAATTATGTTCTCGTGCAATGGCCATGGAAACATTATACGGAGGAATAATAAAGGCTGCAGAACTTTTAAGAAATAACTAGCAAAAATAGAACATTCACTCAATTGAACTGGAAGAGAAGGTTCTTACAGTCAATTATACCACTTGTCCACTAAATGGATTCAAGAAGCTCCTTTCTGCTTATGGCAGAAGGCAATTACTGAATTACAAGAAGCATTAAGTAGTTACTCACAAAATTATCTCCCAATGTGTGGGGCTAGCTGCAGCTTCAGACAGTACCTAAACACTTGCATGGGGTTCTGTTGGTGTCTTGTCAGCTGCTGAGACTTCTGATTCTTCCCAGGCTTTACAGGCTGCTCAGAAAAGAAGGCAGATGATCTCTGACCTGGTCCTGATTCCCCTGCATGATCTGCGTGTCCCTTCCAGAGCTCCTCATCTTGGCAGGTGTAGGCAGGGTGTCTTGCAATGTGCAGTCTTAGCAGAAGGCTGGCAGGTGTCATGCTGACTACGCAGGCCTATCACATGGAGGCATTTAAAGCCTATTCCTGGTAAACGTGAAGCAGGCAGTTTCCAAGCAAACAAACTAGCCCTAAACAAAAGGCTTGTTATTCATCAGAGTTAACTGTTAGCTTATCAAAGCATAATGCTGCAGAAGGCAATGGAAAAATCACTGCCAGAGGTAAAGCGAAACGGCAGCAGAGAGCAGCAGGCAAGCACAAATACAACAGCAGAGCATGTTTTGTTATCTGCTCTTTTCTTTTAATCAATACAGCCCTAGAATAATGGAACTTTGGACACAGAATCACCATCAGAAGGGCAGTTATACAAGCTTGACCATATTAGGTGAAACCATAGGCTTGCTTTACCCAAATTTGGGAAAAACATAGGCCTTGCATGAGGCAGGCACAAGCCAAGTGCATGTATCTTGTTTACCACAGGATATAAACAGGAGCAAAACAAGTCTGGGCAAGCCAAGGTCCTTAGACTCAGTATCTCCAGGTTTTTTGTCCTCTTTCCTGTGGTTGCTTCTCCCCATAGGAGAGAGAGGGAGAGCAGAGAAATATTTCTGGGCAAACCAGGAGGTGTTCAAGACTATTTTGGCCATGACACCCTCCCACAAGCTGCAATTCCTCAAGTGCTCCACCTATGTAGAGAAACATGGACAGGCTTCACTGGGGCAAAGCAAAATCCCCCTTTATTACAGACAGAGGTACTTTTTATACTGTCATACAGAGAGAGCATTAACATAATACAAATGATGCATAACACTGTTTTTTTTAGCAGACTCTTCCTTTTCATCTCCTGTTTTCCCGTGTCACCTGGTCCATTATCTCTTCCTCTACTTCTCTCCCACAGGGGAGGCATCCTGTAAATCCTGGGAACAAGGATGTTCACTCTCTACACAGATCATTATTTTTCATTTTTACATTTCTCCTTCTTGCTTTGTCACACACCTACATAGGTCTTTTCTATGAAGTACAGCAATGTAGAAACAGAATGCTACAGTATGCATCCTCAATGTGCTGCTGTGTTGGTCTGAGATTAATTGGAATATTTAATGAGAGAAATTAGACCATTGTCTGTGAAAGGAAAATAATAGTGATGTCTATATCACTCATTTGTTCTGCTGAGAGATATAAAAACAAGAAACATAAACAAGGTCAGCCAGTACCTGGTTGGTGCTCTCTTTCCAGGACTGTCTGGACCTGTATAACTCAAACAAATGATTCTAACTCCTTATTTGACTTCCTGCATCTCACTCCTTGCATGCAAGAGATTCTGAGATAAAGGAGGAGAGGTGGAAAGAAAGAGGGGTTTGAAAGCCCTCCAGAGCAGTTCTGCTGTTCATAAGGACACTTATATTTCTGTATTACTTTTAACTTACATATATAATTGTACATAGTTGTAAATGTCTATACATAAATGCATGTAAATTCTGTCATGCTGTAACTATAGCTTCCTTCCTTAACTTTCAGATGGCTGAGTTAGTCTGGTGAATTTGCAGGGGGGGAGAGGTGGGAGGGGATGGGAAACTACAAAACTACCACATTTTTATTTTGGTGCTGTCAAGTTGGGATATGGAATTTATTTATTTTATTTATTGCTAATTAGGCTTGGAAGTTAGGATTAAGCTGGTTTATGTTATATTTTTAATCCTATGGCCTTTTTTCCCCTCTGGTACTTCCACTGTTTGTTGAGAGCCAAAATTGGTGTCCTGATTTTTGATCTGCTGTAGAGAAAAAACAAATCCACGTTTGTGAATTTTGAAGACTTTTTTCTTGGTTGGATTTGGTTTAATGTTACTGATAATATTACTAGCTCCACATAGCAAGGCATCAGCAGTCCAGGATGTTCTTGGATTGCATAGGTGACAACTTCCTTCTCCAAATGGTAGAGGAACCAACAAGAAAAGGTGCTATGCTGGACCTTGTTCTCACCAACAAGGAAGGGCTGGTGACCAATGTGAGTATCAGGGACAGCCTTGGCTACAGTGACCATGAAGCAGTTGTATTTAAGATTCACAGGGCAACCAAGAGGACATATTCTAAGCTTATGACCCTAGACTTTAGGCATGCAGACTGCTGGCCAAAGTATCATGGGATGANTCTCACTATCAGTCCTAAAGCCAGATAAGTAAAGGTAGATTGGCCAAGGAGATTAGCAGCAGGAAAGTAGTTAGTGAAGCTGTTCAGATCTTGTAAAGAAGGCAGGGAGAGAGATGCTGCAACCAGCATGGTGTAAAGTGGTCTGTCTTACCTTTGTTTGGGTTCTAACTTTATACCATTTCAATTACAGGTGAGTGAAGGAGACACTGGAATGTTTTCCTTTCTCAGCCTACAGTNGTGTGGTGGTTTAGGAGTTCCCTGCCCCCTACACTTTGAAATAACCCAGACTAGAGCTCAGTTGGCTGGAATTTAGGAAACTGAAGCTTTATATTTACAACTTTGCACAATATGCAAGCAGATATTTACAATATATAACAGATATTTACAGATATCTATACTGTGCAAAGGTAATACCGAACCAACACACCCCTCCCAGAGATCACAATCTCTAAGAGGGATTTTCAACCACCCTGCCACCATCCCCCCTGTTGGTGAGAGTGCAATCCAGAGTAATGACAGACACCAATATGGTTAGGTCATTCTTCCCTTTATTGCCAAAAGGATGGTTCTTTTATAGTGTTTCTTATCAGACTAAAACAACATGCTTAATTTCTGATTGGTAACATGAGCTCTGCACACGCTGTGCATGTGAATCAGAAGCGCACTAATTGGTTGGCATAATTAAGCACAATCCCACTCATTAATGTGCATCATAACCTGTTATTCTCTAACCAAATGTTTCACTGTCTCTTACACCCAGTGGGAGGCAGCTGCCATGTTATGAGAATCAGAGACCTGAACTAGATTGTTTTCCTCAACTGTGTGAACCAAGGCCAGACTCATTATTTTGCATCCCCCACCCCCCTGCCCCCCCACCTTCCCAATCTTATCTCACTATCAGTCCTAAAGCCAGATAAGTAAAGGTAGATTGGCCAAGGAGATTAGCAGCAGGAAAGTAGTTAGTGAAGCTGTTCAGATCTTGTAAAGAAGGCAGGGAGAGAGATGCTGCAACCAGCATGGTGTAAAGTGGTCTGTCTTACCTTTGTTTGGGTTCTAACTTTATACCATTTCAATTACAGGTGAGTGAAGGAGACACTGGAATGTTTTCCTTTCTCAGCCTACAGTCTAATCCTCCAATTAGTTCAAACCAGAGCAATCCACCCCTGTCTACTTCACTCAGAGTTTACTCAGGATTAGCTGTCTAATCTAAAACAATATTTACAATGATGAATACTACAAATTCAGTTCACACTTAATTCCAGATGTATCTTGGATGTAAGTGATTCAAAAGCTCAGAAAACAGAAAACAGTTCATCTCCTCACAGATGAGATGAGACCAGTGACTCCCAGGTGGCATTGGGTTTGTGCTCACATACTGTAGATTCTCTTGTGTTACTTAGAACAGAAAACTACTTACAGCTTTTATTATACACTCTGAATTTAAACTCTCTCAGCCAAGGTTAGATCTCTCTGCGGAATACACTGGATTTCACCATTCTCCTGCATTATCCAGTATGTACGACCAGGACCTCTAGCAGAAACCACCCCTCAGACAGGTTTCCCTTCACCTGAAGGAGAAAATACCCAAACAGAGCCTTGTAGAGGACTTTACACATGTAGTAGGGTTTTATTCCTTATGAGTGTAATTCTAGTTTTTACTCTTCTAGTCTCAGCTTAGTATGTGAAAAAAAATTGTCTCTGCTATGAGCACACAGCTTTGCAAAGCTAGGAAAAGGAATTGAGTAGCTACACAAACCTCTGAGACAGAGAGAGATAATAGCAGATGGCCGAGGTCATGGAATAGATAAACAGTTATTTTCTCAAAATACCAGCTGTGTGATCCTTTGGGGGCAGACCAGGGGGTGTCTAGCATTTCCACTGTGGCACAGCCATCTCCTCCTGCAGATTCTGTGCCAACTGCCAAAGTCTTGGCTGTTGACAGTAATACGGCAGCCAAAGGCCAGGTCCAACTGTTGTTCAAGTCCTGCTGTTTCTAATTCTATCCTTAGTTCAAATCCTCAGGCAGCAGTTCAGGCTGTTTCTAACTCCGTCCCTAGTTTGAATCAGGTAGCAGCTCACACCCTTAAAGATTCAGACCCCCTGGAGGGAATATCCAAGGCTTTTCTTGCTCCAGCAAAAGTACAGGCTAAAATTAAAACTTGGCCATGGGGTGATCTGAAAGAGGATTTAAGAAAAGGCACCTCTGCCACACAGGAAGAGGAAGACAACAAATACAACAATAAGATAAAAGCTATGTGACCGTGGCTGCAAAGATGAAGGGTGGCTCTGAAGAGTTTAAGAATGTTCTTAAGAGAATTGTATTTCTAGGCCAAAGAACAACAGAGGAAGAGGAGAAAGATGTTCCCCAGGGATTAGCACTGGGACCAGCTGTGTTCAATATCTTTATCAAGGATCTGGATGAGGTAATTGAGTGTACGCTCAGCAAGTTTGCTGATGATAGAAAACTTGGTGTGATGGTATGGCTGACAGCCCATCAGGCTGTGCTGACATCCAATGAGATCTGGACAGGCTGGAGAACTGGGAGAAAGCATGACGTTCAATAAGGACAAGTGCAGAGTCCTGCGTCTGGGAAGAAATACCAGCAGACACTAGTACAGGTTAGGGACTGCCCTGTTGGAAAGCAGCTCCATGGAGAAAGTCCTTGGAGTCCTGAGGTACATCAAGAAAACTGTGTCCAGCCAGTCTGGGGAGGTTCTTCTCCTCCATCTACTCTGCCTGGCAAGACAACACCTGGAAAATTGTGTCCCATTTTGGGGTCCTCAATTCAAGAGAGACAGGGACTTAGTGGAGAGAGTGCAGCAGAGAGCCACGAGGATGATCAGGGGACTTGAGCATATCCCCTGTGACAAGAGACTCAGAGACCTGGGGCTGTTTAATCTTAAGAAGAGAAAACTTAAAGGGATCTGATCATTGTCTACAAATGTCTGAGCAGTGGGTGCCAAGTGGAGGGGGCCAATCTCTTTTTGGTGCTTGCAGTAATAAGACAAAGAACAATGGATACACACTTGAACATAGAAGGTTTCACCTTAATGTAAGAAATTTCTTTACAGTGAGGGTAATTGAGCACTGAAACAGGCTGCCCACGGAGGTTGTGAAGTCTTGTGCTGGTCTGAGGCTAACTGCAATATTTTAATGGAGAAATTATATAATTGGTTGTGAAAAGAAAATAATGATAATGTCTATATCATTAATTGGTTTTCTGAGAGGGATAAAAAGTAAAAACGTAAACACTGTAATCTCACGTTTCTCCTGGAACTTTGCCCTGTTCGCTTTGCTGCCTGGTCTGTGTCACTAGGTTTGATCACTTCCTTTTAACCTCAATCTGCTTCAATATCTCACCTCTGATTTTTGGCAATTAATACATAAGCTGTCCTTTGTTTATGTGTGTGTGTCTGAGATAGAGGGGGAAGGAAACATAGTGGGGGTAGCTTTGAGCCCTTCTGGGCAGTTTGCTTTGTCCAGTAGAGAACTGACATTTCTGTATTATTTCTAACTTTTATATATTTGTAAATACTTGCATATATTGTGTATATTTGTAAATACTTGCATATATTGTGTATATATGTTTGTAGATTTTGCAATGCTGTAAATATAGCTTCATCTTACTTCCAAACTGTTTGAGTTAGTCTGTGAAATTTCAAATAGTGGGGGGGGAGATAGTTCCTATCCCATCACAAGTCTTCTACTCTGGAGACTTTTAACCTCCCACCTGGATGAATTCCTGTGCAATCTACCCTGGGGCATCCTTCTTCTGGCAAGAGGGTGTATTGATTATGGGCTATTGAAGAGGCTGAAATTATAAATTATGTAGCTTTTATAATTTCCAAAAGCCCCACCCACAATCTGTGTGTAGATTAGTTTAAGTTTGGGTTCTAATTCGGTCGGGAAAAGTCTTCACAATGATGCCTTTTCTTGTAATTCAGGAAAAATCAGAAAAATGGACAGGTTTGGGCATGAAACTTGCCCTACTTACAGATGGGAGACTGTCTCAAAGTCCGTGCGAGGTTCATGTCTCCAGGTCCGTGTTCAGGTCCCAGTGCAGGTCCGTGCAGGTCCCAGTGAAGGTCTAAGCAAGTCCTTGCAAGTCCTTGCAAGTCCTTGCAAGTCCAAGCAAGTCCTGCTGCAATCTGTCCAGCTGCCATATATATACTGAGGTGATCTGTTGCCTCGCTGTTCAAGCCCATGGAGGGTGGGAGAAGGCACTTCACACCTATTGTACTGCATGAGAAAATGCCATAATTTCTTGATGATAGGAGATCACTTTTACATGTGATAGGTGACATGGGTTGAGTTGAATCTGCTGATGAATATATTCAATACCATGCTGCCATCATGCCAGCTTTAAAATAAAAGTGATGGCTAAAGCAAAGTATCGCGTGTCTTGAAGTTCAGATTGTAATGAGAGGTTTCCTGTTCCAATTGCTGCTTCCAGTTTCTGGGTTTGGGGCATTGGATTTTTCCACTGGGCTGTCTGCTGTGTGCTTGGGTGGGGAAAAATATTTTATTGATGGCTTCTGCTTCTTATTCTGCATTTTCCTGCACTTTTTTTTGCAAATATGCAAAGGTAACCATGTATCATGTCAGCTCATTAAATTCCTTATCTTAGCATCGAATTTTTTTTCTGCTATTTTCTGTCCTGTTTGTGAGAGGGCAGTAGGGCTGTGAAAACAGGATGTCTTCACCCAGGAGAATCAGTATATATTCTGCTCAGACTGTTTTCATAAAGATGAAGGTCCTTTCTCCTTTCATAAAAATGTCTCACATGAGTGAATTAGTAACTGCAAACTACATGTTTTTTTCAAAAAAGCCTGAGTATGTTAGTAGGTATCAAATGATAGGGGTTAGAAGAGGCCTCTGAAGATAATCTAGTCCAGCCCCACTGCAAGAGCAGGATCACTTAGATCAGGTTGCACAAGAATATGTCCAGATGGGTTTTGACAGTCTCCAGAGATGGAGACTTCACAACCTCTCTGAGCAGCCAGCAGCCAGCTCTTGTACTCTCTCACCTCTCTAAGTAAAGAAGGTTTTCATTAAGTTCAAGTGAAACCTCCTATACTTTAGTTTGTACCCACTGCCTCTTGTCCTACCACTGGCCACAACTAAAAAAGTCCAGCCCCTCCCTCATGACCTCCACACTGTAGGTATTTGTACGCATTGATAAGATCCACTCTAATTGTTTCCTTTTGGAGGCTAAAGAGCCCTAGGTCTTTCAGCTTCCCCTTATAAGAGATGATCCAGTACTTTAATCATTTTTGCAGACCTCCATTGGACCCTCTTCTGTAGTTTCCTATATCTCTTGAACAGGGGAGTTCAGAACTGGATAAAATACTTTGGGTGCAACATCACCAGGTTAGAGGGGGAGAAGAACCTCCTTTAACCTGATGGTCACACTCTCAATTCACCCCAGTACACCACTGGCTTTCTTGGCCACAAGGACATATTGCTGACTCATGGTTAACTGCTTGTCCAACAGCACTTCCAGGTCACTCTCTGCAGACCTGCTTTCCAGTGGGTCATTCACTAGCCTGTATTTGTACATGGGGTTGATCCTACTCAGGAGCAGGACTCTATACTTACCCTCACCGAACTTCAAGAAGTTTGCTTCTGCCCAACTCTGCAGCCTATTCAGGTCTTGCTGAATTGCAGCATAGCCTGCTAGTGTATAAGGTGTTTCCTCCAGTTTGGTCTCAGCAGCAAATCCGCTGTGAATACACTCTGTTCCTTCATCCAAACCACTGATGAAGATGTTGAACAAGATTGGAAAAGGACTGACCCCTGGGAACACCACTAGCCACAAGTCTCCAACTAGACCCTGCACCACTGATCAAAACCCGCTTTGCTTTGTGTGATGGGTTAGGAACTCCACCTCCCCACAAACACACTCCCAGTTAAAATTTACCAGAGCAGCTCAGGTGACTTGGAAGTAAGATAAAAATATATTTTACAGCAAGGCTAAATTTACAAGCATATATGCACAATATATTCACGTGTATTTACAATTATATACAATTTAGAAATAATACAGAAATCTAATTTCTCCCAGACAAAGGAAGCCCAGAAGGGGCCAATGTCATCCTCTTTCTCCCTAGACAGAAAATATTCAGCAAAGCTCACATGTTATCAGGTCAGTCAAGGTTAGTGTGGGAGATTAGAGAAAAGTGAATAGAGTCAGTTGTCGCAGAGCACTTCAAAATTTCTTCTCTCCTTGCTCTGTCTCTGGAGGTTTGAATGGGGGAAGAGGAAGGTGCAAAACTGCTTCCCCTGCTGCCCTGAGGGCTTGAAGGGAGAACATCAAAAGGCACCCTTTTCCACATGTGTACTGACTTGTGGGAAAGCCCACACTGGAATTGGCTGGTGATTGACTGGAGTCTTCACACCAGACACATTGTCTAGGAAGATTATAAATAGACTGAGGAAAAAAAACATGTGTAGTTCCTGCTTTTGCACTCTTCTGTAACATTCTGCTCTAGTCCCACTCTTGCACAGTTCATTCTGCTCCCCCACAAGTCTGCAAATCCTTAGGTCCATTCAAGAGAGAGCTGCCAGTGGCACCCATACCTGGCTTCTCTTCAGACCACTACATCCTGCCTTCCTGCTGGAGAACCCTGCCTGTGCTGTAAACTGCTGCTGTTCATTGGAACATCTTCCCATCACTTTATCTTTTTCCTCTGCACTGCTAAGGCAGTGTTGCTTCATGAGATTTTCGTTGTGGAAGCTGCATCTACAGACACTTTGCACTTGGCAGGTTTTATTCACATTGGACTTAATGACACACGGATCCATGACTGGATTATAGCTTGTGGTTTCAGAGGTTGCCACAGAGATTCAGCAGGGACCATTTCTAAATTCCTACTCCAAACTTGCAAATAAAATGTTCTGTTGCCTAGGCTATCTGTTCAGCCTGATCTAGAAATGGGGTAAAGCTGTCTTATAGCTTAGCCTTTTCCATTCTCTGACTTTCCTAAATTACCAAAATTACTTGTAAGCATCCTTGTGAAGATTCTTTTCTGAATTGGAACCTGTAAATAAAGTATAAGTAGTTTTTGTATATAGTTTGGAGTGAGGCTGTTTGTGAAAATAGAATAGCTACATTTTTATAATTCCTGCCTTGGCCAATTAATTCCCAACCAAATAATTATGCTAAGGCAAGCAGGGTAATTCTATTGTGGAATTTCTTAATAAAAAGTCACAGGAGTTAATTTAGTTTGAGCTCAGGAGATCTGTAAAGACCCAGAGAAAATTGCAGCAAATTTAGCTGAGAATTCTGACCCTTTGCTCTGTGAGTCTACAGCTGAATATTATGCTCTGGTCTTGGGTTCAGTGGTGGCCTGGGCACAGGTCAGATTTGAAATTTCTGAGGAAAAAATTCGGCTATTAGAGTTAAAAAATCAGACCTTAGAAAAGGAATTAAAAGATGAAAAGGCATGGAGCCAGAATCTATGGCAAGCTATGCCCATGCAGTCTAAAGGCTTTATAGATGCCTTAAAAGTCCAGACAGAGTGAAAAATCATGTTGGGACTAGTTTCACCAGACACCTGTTCAGCAACTTCCTTCTCAGCCTCTGTGTAGGAACTAAGTGAATCAGAACAGCAGGAACCAGGAACAGAGACAGCGACTGTTTCACTAGATAATCCTGGAGAAGGAAACTCAATTAAATCACACAAAAGGGACACTGTTGCTGTTGCTGGGGACCCTGTTGTGTCTGCCCAGATGCTGCAGAAAGCTAAAAGTAAGTCACACAAAAAGTCCAAATCCAAACCAGAGAGGGTCTCTCCCATGGCAAGTGGCAAGGAGGGTTCTGGTGAGTAGGACACTATCAGATAGAAAAGTGTGCAGCTGGTGACTAAAATCAAGGATTTGGATGGTAGAGGTGGCAAGCATGGTGCCATCACCATTACTGCAATTAGCAGGTGCATACAGATACATGGCTGAGTGACTTGCAAATTAAATATGTGACGAAGCCAGGTGCTTTGGCCGCAGAACACATTTATTGAGTTTCCTGTACTGGAGGAAAAAAAGTCTTCTTGGACTCCAAGGAAGTGGCCGGGTATAGGAGAGATGACATATTTCTGACTTGGGAACCTGAGGGTTCCCTGACTGTGGTGATAGATTTTTGGGGTAGTACCTTCCATATGGCTTACAGGGTGAACTGACTAAGGTAGACGTGACAAGCTTCTCTGAGCTGACCGGGGTGCTTCATAGGCTTGCCTGTGTGCAGTCAGTATATGATAAGGGAAAAGATGACTGACCCTTGAACGTGCCAGGCAATCTGGAGAGGCTCTACACTCTTGTTGTGATTATTAATTTTTATTACTGTTAATAATTGTGGGGGCTCTGGGAATAGTTCCCCTGGGTTATTTTGGATGTTTGGTTGGCAAGAATAACTACACAAACTCACTTAAAACACCGAATTAAACAGTTTAAACAGTCAGAACTTAGGAAACAGAGAGCCTAATACAAAAGAAATCCTAACCACGCCTGGAAATACCCATGAAATGCATGCTAGATACAGAGCTGGTCCCGAGGAAGAGAAAGAGAAAGACTTATCCTGAGGAAAAATGGAAAAGAGAGAAGTTTGCCTTTGCCGCCTTTTCAATACGCTCTGCTGCTGCTGCTTGCTGCAAAACACGTGGCCGCTGCTGCACAGGGTGCGGAGATGTCTATTCCTCACGGGGGTAGAGAGAGAAGTGCCCCTAATGCCTGTTGCACCCGCATAAATACCTCATTAGGAAAGCATGGAACTGACCGATAGGCACTTAGCGTCCACTGTCTGGCCATTTGGTTCAAAAGTCCCATACCCAGGGGTGGGTCCTAACACCTGGAGAGACAGCACAGATCACCTGACTCGTGTGCATGACCTGTCCATGTGGCCCAGGACTTCCTGGTTCCAGAACCATGCGGTTTGTCCCTGCAACCCACCTCTGGACCTTACAACAGAAGGGGGAGGGGAACCTCAGGAAGTGAACCAACTCTGGGTAGTAATTATGCCCATACCAGGACATACCACCCCATTGCCTTTTGGGCAGTTTCATGCATCAAAGATGGGGATTTACACCCTAATACAGAAGCTTTGCTACAGAACCCTAATTATAGTAAGGTCTGAGTCCAATCAGGTTTTGTCCCACGCTGGTCATCTTCTCTGGTTGTCCTTGGTGCTGAGTCTCTGAAGACATCGAGTGTCCTTCTCGGTGATGGTCCAGTCTGGTCCTTTGATGACTGGTCCGGCCTGTGACTGGTCTTGGTCCAGATGGCATCAGAGTCCTGATGTACAGGTTACACCTGTACAAAGGCAGACTGGCCTCAGTGCTGTAGTGGGTTTGCAGTTACCTGCCCCCCCACCTTTATAAACCCCGACTAAAACTCAGAAAAAACACTGTAAGTTATTAAATGAAGCTTTATATTTACAGCAATGCAAATATACAAGCAAATATTTACAAGATATAACAGATATTTACAGATATATACAGTAAAAAAGGTAATACACACACCACACCCCTCCCAGAGACCAAAATCCCCAAGAGAGGGTAACCAAACTCCCCCCTACCACCTTTCCCCCCTTCCCCAGCCTTATCTCACCACTTGATGATGCCGCAGATAAGGTGAAGATCAGAGAGATTAGTGGTAGGAGAAAAAGTTTTAGTGATTTTATTCTGAATTTAGCCAGCAAGACCGAGAGACAAAGGAGAAAGCAGCCTCAGCCAGACCCAGACCGAGGCAGACTGACAATCTGGATGTTTTGAGAACATTTCTTAAAACAATTTTTTTTCCTTCTCAGTAAAGCTTGGTGAAGTGACACAGTGTGTTTAACTCTCTCTCAGCCAATAGTCTAATTTCTCACTCAACTTCTCCAATTAGCTCAAACCAGCACAGGTGCGTAGTGACCGGGCAGCTGGACTAATGGTCAGGAATGACCAACTGCCCACTGATGTGGTGTGTCTTTCCACGGGCATCTAGGGCTTCCCAGGCATGTAGCCCTCTGGGTTTTGCCAGTGTCATTGGAACTATTCCAACTGACGGCAACTTTATTAGTTACTGGTGCAGGTTGCCCCACCTGCATTTTAGCAGAGAGTGATGTGGCTTGCTCTCTGATCTACCTGGCGAATATGTCCTGCTGAGCTGCCTCCTCCAGGACACCTCTCATGAGGGGATTGCCTGGGAGCTTGCAGGTATGCTCCACTTTGGATTTGGAGGCAATTGAAATAAGCAATTGAGAAAAATTGCAAATTGAAAAATGGCCAAGAGCATGTCATGATATGGGCTGAGCTCTTTGCAGATCTAAACACTCATGGGCTTCAGTTCTACTTTTGCCCCCACGGAGTCAGGTGCTCTGGCAAGAGAAGCCACAACAGCTTCCTTAAAGATAAAGCTGAGACAGCACCAAGAGGCAAGTGTGTCCATGCCGTAAAAAGTTTCCCTAGCAATCCAGACTTGTCCAGGTCCTATTCCAGACAAAACAGGGGCAGGGACCAGAGTAAGTGAAGTGACTGCATGCATAAATCTGGACAGCCACTGTCCCTGGTACAAACAAGTCTGTGCTGGGCATACCCAAAATTGCTTTAAAGTAGCGCCTAATTGGCAAAAAAAGATTCTGATGCTCTCCATAAAAAACAAGGGTGGGCACCAGGCTGCAGGTATTGTGGCCATCACTTGCCCAAAAGCCACAGCCCCCTGTGGAGGCTTCTACAGCTTCTCCAGGAAGGGGAGTTAATCCTTTCTTGCCTCCCCAGCAGGAGGCAAAACACTAAATCATGGCAGCAGTGGCTCAGGCAGATCTCATGGTCAACAGTTGTTAGGGGAGCTACAGAAGCTGGAACAATTTTAGGAAGGGAATATGAGAGATATGTATCAAGCCTGGTGGAAGAAGAGTAGTGAGATGCTTTACTGTGCTCCTTGTATGGCTGGGAAATATTGTTTTGCGCATGCACTGGCTGACAGGTCAAATTTCGGTCTACTGTTGTCCACATGAACTTTGTTGCCCAGTTTAGATTCCCAGCTACTGCATTGTCATCATTCTGAACTTTCTAAAACACTCAACCATGCAGAAGCAGACTCAACAGCTGCTGCCTCAAAGGCAGTCCTGGACCAATTAATACATAAAAGGGTGAACCTATGTGTTTACATTTGTCAACTTACCACCTGGGCATAAAGACTTCAACTCAATACAAGAATACTGGACCCAAGACTGGTGAAATCTGTCTCTATCATATCTCTCTCTCTTTCTCTCTCTCTCTCTCTATCTATCTCTATCTCTATTTATCTCTATGTCTGTCTCCATCTCCATCTGTGCCTCTGAATCTATCTTTGTCTCTTTCTCCCCTATTTTTAAATTGTTTTTTCCCTACCTTTTTTTTTTTTCCTCAGCAGACATCACTTAATTTGTTCTAAAGTAGTTGATAAAGAAATAAGTTGGCAGACAAAATTACTTTATCCACAATGCTTATTGATAGTTAGAAAAAAAGCAAACAATAAGTTGGTGTGAATTTTTCCTCAGAGCTGTTGTGATTCTACTGCTGTTGTGACCTTACCAAGCAGAACTAGCCCTTGTTGTCCACCAAGTGAGATGAGGCATTTAACTTTCATATTGTTCCTCAGAGCCACTGTAATGACTCTTGCTTATGTTGCCATCCTTCTGAGTGGCTAGCCAATTCAGGAGATTGCATCCCTCCTTGCCCCCCAAGCAGCATGAGATAGGTCCTCCTCCACCCATGTCAAAAAGTTATCAACACACCGCAGGAATATACTGCATTGTTTGTACCTTTGTTCTCTTTCCAGGAAAGAGCAGGGTGGTTGAAGTCCCCCATGACAATCAGGGCATGTGATTATGGGGCTATTTTAATCTGTCTGTAGGAAGTCTCACTGATTTATTTTTCCTCAACAGGTGCTTATAATAATCACCCATGTAATTTCCCTTAATTCTTATCCACAGACTTTCAACTCTTCTTTCCCCGCTAGGAAGAGCTCAACATATTGTAGTTGCTCTCTCACATAAAGAGTAACTGCAACACTTCATCTTACTGGCCTGTCTTTCTTAAAATATATGTAGCCATCAATTGCAGAGCTCTAGTTATGAGAGTCACCCTACCATGTTTCTGCAATGATGACTAAGTCATAGCTATCCTGCTGCACAATGGCTTCCAACTCTTCCTGTTGCACATGCTGCATACATTTGTGTATGCATTTGTATATACATTTGAGCAGGGCTATGCATTTCAACTCCAGCACTGGCATGTGACCTCTGGGCTTATCTCTAATGAGCTTGGTTTTGTCCTCTTCCATTTATCCCCTTCTCAGTATGTTGATCCCTTTAAGTTCTCCTTATTGTCTTTCTTTATTGTTTCTTTCTATATATTAAATGAGTGTTGTGGCTCTTCTGGACTGTTCTCTGAATTTTAACATGATGCTTTACTTTTTCTAAACTCTACAAAACAAAAGCACACTCATTATCATTACATGTGTTTAGGAAAAAATCTGTAATTTCTCTATTTAAATGATCTGTACCATAAATGAGTATCATAGTGACAGTCTATAGTTTGTTTTACAGCAATTTAGGGTACTGAAAAAAAAATTCTCAGCGAAAAATCAGCATTAAAGAGCAGTAATGTTATAAGAGATGTATTATACAACCAGGTTTACTAAGGCAATTTTAAAAAATTATTACTTCAGGAAGCACACCTTTATAAATTCTTTTTCTTTGGGCAATTCCAATCTGCAGATCCAGTAACGCAGTCCATGAAAACATGCTGCTTTGCCTGCCTGAACCCCTGCTTACTAGACTGAGACTCTAGAAGTACAGATCTTCATGCATGTGTTTTTGCACCTTTAAGGGTCAAAGGTGAAACAAGACACAAAGAGTAGACAGGCACCATGGGGATTTTAATGGCATAACATTGCAGGAAGGAAATCAGACAAGTTCAATAAAATGTTAAGCTGGCTTTTTGTGTTGAATTATATCTCTTGAGAGTGATTTTTTTTTGTTTTACAATAATTTTCTTTACTTTTTACTACACTGAAGCAAGTATGTAGGTAATCACACAGAAACCTTAGAAGAGACAAAATTTCCTTCTCCCAACACATGCTAAAGCAGGAAAACTGCTATTTCTATTGCACTATTCACATAACAAGCTAGAGTTAGAAAGATTGAAGCAAGAAAGAGGAAAAATCTGATTATTTGTGATGGTATCATTCCTGAAATCACATCAGATTTCTAGAGAGGAGAAAACTGGTCAAGGGGGATTAATGATTAATTCCTTATAGATTACTTTGAAGCTTCTTTTGAGCATCTATGGAAGTGTTCAAACAGGAGCAGATTGCTCTTGTCAGGAAAGAACGGCAAGAAGAAGACAGGAAGTTACATTCCAGCATTGTGTTTTTGTTGCCATTAAGGCAAAATATATTGCTGAAATTTGAAACTTAATAATTTCTCTTAGTCCTGGATGATGTAAACTCTTCTATTCTTTGTCTCACTGGTTATGTGTTTACATTTACCTCAATTACCCTGAAATTTTTCATATTTAACTTAATTATCTAAATCAATTTCAGACGGTTTTAATGTATTTTCGTGTTCACACACTAAATTACTTAGAGTTGCTTTTGTATACCAAATATCTTGCTAACTTCAAGCATTATTTTTTCTGAAAATATTTCAGATCATATCCACAGGTGGCTGAGCAATAAAGGAAAAAATGCTGTGCTGTGATGGGAAAATACGAAAAATTATCATTCTCTCAATATGTCCTTACACAGTTTGGAAGATAGGCCATATGCCACAATATGAGAAGAAATAGACATGCCTTTTTCTGATCCAAAACTCTAGAGAATAAAGCAAATAAACTCTTGTTGAAATACCACAGCAAAAAGAAAAACACAGTTTAACTTCAAAACCTGGGAAAACACAATACAGATTGTCTCAGAAAATGCACTAAGGCATATAGAAATCAAGGAAGTTATTGGTGATCACCAATATGGCTTTACAGAGGGCAAACCATACCTCAGAAATTTGGTGATCTACGAGCAGGTTACAGCATCAGTGGATAAGGAAAAACAACTGACTTTGCCTCCTCAACAAGTTTTCTGACAAGTTGCATGGTGAGATTGACAGTCTGGAGGAAAGAAACATCATCCAGAGAGACCTTCACAAGCTGGAGTGCTGAGGCCATTCTAACCTTATGAAGTTTGATAAGACCAAATGAAAGTTCCTTCACATGGGTCAGGGCAATTCCAAGACAAATAAAGATTGATCAATGAGTGGACAGAAAGCAGCACTGAGAACTAAAATTTGAGGTTGTTGGTTTATGAGAAGCTCAACATTAACTGAAAATTTGCATTTGCAACTGTGGTGGTTTGAGGCTAATTGGAATATTTTAGTAAAAGAAATTAGATTATAGGCTGTAAAAAGAAAACAATGGTGATGTCTGCTTCACTCATCAGTTTGCTGAAATGTACTAAAACAAAGACATAAACATAGATAAGACAGAGAGTCGCTCTGGTCTGGGCTCTGGCTGTTGGTCTCTCCCTTTCCCTGCCTTCTAGCTGGATCTGTGTAACGCAGCTAATCAATTCTGCTTCTAAGCCCTCCTGGTTGATCTTCCCTGTTTGCCTGGCACATATGGTAGACACTGGGATAAAATTAAGCGGTGGGGAGAAGATGGAAGGGTGGTTGGGAACCCCTCTTGGGGACTCTGATCTCTGGGAGGGGTGTTGTGTTTCTGTATTACCTTTTTTACTGTATATAGCTGTAAATATTTGTAATATATTGTAAATACCTGCTTATATATTGCACTAAGCTGTAAATATAAAGCTTCATTCTTTAACTTCCAGCTAGCTGGGTCTAGTCTGGATGATTTCAAAAGTGAGGGAGGGGCAGGGGGGCAGGTAACTCCTGAACCATCACGACAACCTAGAAAAACAACTATATCCTGGGCTACAACAAAAGAAATGTGACCAGAAGGTTGAGGGAGCTGATTCTCCCCCACTACTCTGCTCTTGTGAGATCTCAGATGAAATACCATCTCCAGATACAAAGCCACCAGCACAGGAAAGATATACACCTGTTGAAAGAGCTCCAAATGACTGGACCACAAAAATTACCAGAGGACTGGAGCACCTTTCCTGTGAAGAAAGGCTGAGAGACTGTTAGACACGAAGAAGAGGTGACTCCAAAGAAGCCTCATAGTATTATAAAATGGCCTATACTGTAAGAGACCTTAGAAATCATCTAATCTAACCTTCCTGCCATAGAGAGGGATGCCTTTCAACTAGATCAGATTACTCAAGACCCCATCCAACCTGGCCTTGAATGTCTCCAGAGAAGGGGCATCTGCAGCCTCTCTGGACAATCCATTCCTGAATCTTTCCACCCTTGTAGTGAAGAATTTCTTCCTAAGAGCCAATCCAAATATATTCTCCTTCAATTTAAATCCATTTCCACTTGTCCTGTTGGTGGACACTTGTAAAAAGTCCCTCTCCAGCCTACCTCTATGTTCCTTTTAGGTATTTCTAGGCTAATATCTTCTCTTCTCCTGGCTGAACAATCTTCTGCTATGAGCCTATCCTCATAGCAGAAGTGTTCCAGTCGCTGGATCATTTTTGTAGCCCTTCTCTGGACTTGTTACAACAGATCCATGTCCCTTTTACAATAGGGACAGCAAAACTGGACACAATATTCAAGGTGGGGTCTCATCAGAGCAGAGCAGAATCACCTCTTTTGATCTGCTGGCCTGTGGCCATTTGAGATAGATTTCTAGCTCAGACAGAAAAAGTGAGTGAAGAGGTGAACATTCTGGGGATAGGCTATATAACAGCAACAATGGATATGTTAATATAATTTAATTGGAGCATCAAGAGACTTATGTACAGAACCACAGCATGTTCTCTGCCTTGCTGGTTCTGCGGTGCCCACTGCTCTCTTCCCCTGATGCTGTTCTGGCTGCTGCTGCTGCTTCACCACTGCTTGACCCCTTCCCCATCCTCCCTAAGTTGTGGGGTATTTTTTTGTTTTGTTTTTTTTTTTTTTTTTTCCTCTTGTAGTAGTTTCATTCTCTTTATACTGTTATATTTAGTTTAAATTATAAGAAAATACAATTTATTTTTTCCTGACTTTAAAAAAAAAATTTCTGTGTTGTAGTGAGTTTACTGTACCACAGGAGGGATCTGCTCTAACCTGGTACATTAATTTTGGTGCATTTCCAAACGTGGGGCAACATCTTGAATTGGTTTTCTTCTTGATTGATAATCAGGATAAGGAAGTCCAGGAAAAACTAATTTGTTTGATGTTTTGTGGCTCATTATTGCTTCAGTTTTGGCCTTGTCAGATCAGAAGTGCTTTACCACCATGGTACAATAACATGTGCTCCATTTTGCTAAGATGGTTTGGAACTGGATGAAAGCTGTGTCAACAAAGTTTGGTGTGCTGGTTTGAACTAATTGGAGAATCTAAGTGAGAAATTAGACTATTGGCAGAGAAATGAAAATACATTGTGTCACTTCACTCACAGCTTTACTGAGAAAGAAAAAAAATAGTTTTAAGAGTAGAAACCCAAGTATAGATAAGTTAGACAGTTTCAGACCTCTCTGGCTGTCGCTGCTCCTTGCATTGTTCCCTTGTCTCTGCCTTTTGTAGCTGATTTTTAATAATTCTACTAACTTTGTTCCTACCGCTAACGCTCCTGGCCGATCTACCTCGATCTATATGCTTCATCAACAGATGGTGAGATAAGATTAGGGAAGGGG
>VWZI01001474.1:84107-99009 GCA_013396835.1 Psilopogon haemacephalus
TCTGTTCCTGATAGCAGAAACATGCACCCAGTCAGATGACGATGGAATGATATCCTTTGCCAGATTGGAGATGGAAGTTTTGAGTTCCTCCTTCAGTTCTTTCATGCCATCTTTAGCCCTGTAGTCATAGTTTCTATGGCAGAGATTAGGGTAGTATGTGACAGGCTGTCTTCTATCTCTCTCTATTGATGAGTAAATTTGCCAACTGTGAGCCTTTCATCATTACCCTTTGATAGAAACTTGCTAGCTAGGATGTTAGCATAGGATGAAGGAGCAAGCTTAATAATTTTCTTCATGAGATCTGTCCCTAGAGGAATTCTTAAAAACAACTTTTTTTTTCTTTCTCAGTAAAAGTCTGGGTGAAGTTACATAATGTGTTTTCCTTTCTCAGTCAATAGTCTAATTTCTCACTCAAATTCTCCAATTAGCTCAAACCAGCACAGCTTCCTGGTAAGACAGGAAGGTAGATCATGATTGGAAGAATAAAGAAAAGCTGTGTAGATTGAGATAAGGAGACTTTAATGGAATATTTTTTAAAAAACCCTGGATTTTAAAAGAAGCACAGAGAAAGCAGGCAGACTATCTAGCAATTGGAAAAGTGGAACATCCAAGCCTGGAAATAGAAGAAGAGGAGGAAAACACTGGAAACAGGAAGTGTGGAATGCCACAATCTGAACTCAAAGTCTCATCCTTTACCTTAGTCAGCCCTTTCCTTATACAGTAGACATGACATCAGCATGGTATTGAATACGCACTAATTCGTTCACCTGGTTGTCTTGATTGGTCCTCCCTTCTAGCTGAAACCTGGACAAGTAGGAACGCATATAAACTGTCTTTCTGCTTTTTGTAATGGAGGGGCAATTAATTGATGTGAGATATGATTTTTTTAAAAAATTGTTTATTAATTTTGATATTCAAAACTTTCACCACCCCCCAACAACTAATTTTATTAATACTCGGTTCATTTGCAATGATCATGGAACACATTATATAAAGGATATCTAGATCTAGAAATAATAACTAGCAATATATAAATGTTAACTGAATTGGAAGAGAATGTTTCTTGCATGAATGGTCAATTGTACCATTTGTGGTTAGTTATCCTTCTTGCCCACTAGATGGACTCAGGGCCCCTTTCTGCTTTTGGCAGAAGGCTAGACAGATTTCAAAAGGCTTAAGATGTTTACTCACAAATATTATTTATCCCCTGACTTGCAAGGCTAGCAACAGATTGAGACAGTACCCAAGCACTTGCAGGGAATTCTGTCGGTGCTGCTGAGACTTGTGATTCTCCCCAAGCTTCACAAAATGCTGGGGAAAGGGAGCAGATGATCTCTGATCTGCTCCTGGCTTTCTCTGCACAATTTGCATACCTCCAGGGGTGTTCATCTTTGCAGGTGCAGGCAAAATGTCTTGAGATGTGCGGTCTCAGCATGGTGTCATGTTGGCTATGCAGAACTATAGCGTGAAGGCGATTAAAGCTGTTTCCTGGTAAACTTGAAGCAAGCAGTTACCAGGTTGTTCAGCAGGCTGAATCGTAGCTTAATGCTATAAACAATAAAGCATTATCACTGCCAGCTGGCAGTAGCAGCAGGGACAGGTACAGTGGCAGAGCATAATTACAACAGCAAAGCACATTGTGTTACCTGCTCATCTGTTTTTATATCAATGACTGAGACTAATAGGCATTTGGACATAGATTAGCCTATCAGAATGGCAGTTAGTAAAATTTGACCATATTTTGGTGAAGCTACAGGCTTGCTATACCCATGTTAGGGAAGATCAAAGGCCTAGAACAAGGTTGGGACAGGCTGAGCGCATGTACCTTGTTTACCACAGGATGCAAACAGGAGCAAAACAAGTTTGGACAAGCCTGGGTCCTTAGATTCCATGGCTCCAGGTATTTTATCCTTTTTCCCACAGTTCCCTCTCCCCAAATAGAAGAAAGGAGAGAAAAATATGTCTGGGCAAGACAGCACAAGTGTAAGCCTATTTCTGACCCATCAGGTCTACCACAACACTTATCCATGACAAGGATTAATTCCTTGGAGCAATTCGCCTAAAAGATGACATCAAACATGTTGTTCCAAACAAATACAGAATGCAAATACCCCTCCACTTTCCTAAGCTATGACTGAACTATCCAACACAGTAATTTTTCCTCTGTGCTTAGTACTCTGCTCTGAATGCAGAGTACTAAGTTCACTTGTTTCACTCCAGAGATATCTGGTAACATATTACTGGGTTTATAGATAATTAAAAAGAGACAATAACTGATGTTTATTTTGCTTAGCTAAAATAAATAAATAAATAAACAAATTCTCTGATTAGTTGATAAATAGATTTTATGTATTTAGAAATGTTACACAAAATCCTCAACTATTTATTAAAGTGAAGTATATAACTACAGATAATTTATAACTCAGTGAAATTGACACCCATACAAGGAAAGGCTTTACAACAGAAAGAGGACTGGAAGCAATGTTGGGAGAATCTCCAGTTGTCTCAGCCTGTCTTCATTGGAGAGGTACTCCAGCATTCTGGTCTTCTTGATGGCCATCCTCTGGAACCACTCCATCAGGTCCATGTCTCTCTTCTGTGGAGACTGAACAGAGTACTCCAGATGAAATCTCACCAGAACAGAGTAGGATGGTGGAATCACTTCTCTTGATCTGTGTTAAAATATGAATTATTATTATTAATAATATTAATGACCTCACAAAAAACTATTAATATTGCTTAGCACCAGAAAACTTATTTATAAGATACAAATGTATGGTTGTGGGTATTTATACAGGGAACAGGCAACTTAAACAGTTAAGCAAACATTAATTCGAGCTTTTGAAAAGAGATTCTTGCAGTGCAATACGACACCTTCTGCTAATGCAGAAGGTGGTTACAGGCTAAATAAACAGAAACAAAGCAAAGAACTTAACAAAGAAGCTTTTTAGAATATTTACTCACAAATTAGTGACTCTGGATTTCTGCAGCTGCATTATAGTTCCAGACAGTACCAAAAATATTTGGAGAGGTTGCTATCAGTGGTATGATAATTGTTTGAAGCTTTGGATTTTGGAACAGTGCTGGGCTTTGCACAGAGTCTGTCCTGATCTTAATCCCTTCATGGGCACATGGTGTCCTTTCCAGGGCTCTGGACTTGTCAGGGAGGTTTGCAGATGTGCAGGCAAGCATAGCATCTTGCAGCATGGCAGTAACCTGTTCTGTCTCTCCACTCAGGCTGCAGTGAGATCTCTTTAAGTGAGCTGTCCAGTGAGGAGCATCTTACCACTTTCAGTTCACGCTAGGCTGGATGATTTCATGCAGCTTTCATCAATGACCCTTGCCTATTGTGTGAAGGCACTTAATGCCTCTCCCTGGTGAACTGAGGTATGGCAAAGCTTTCAGGTAGACAAGCTTTAAACATCAAATCTTGTTGTTACACAACAAAGCTGGTCTGAAGCATGGCAGCATGGCAAGGCAAAGCAAGATGAAATGGCATGGCACAGTGAATTGTTTACAACTTCTGGCCATATATTTATCAATTCTTGCCTGAGTCCTGCTGGCTCAGAGATTAGCCACAGAGATCAGTCAATCAGAATGGCACTTTGCCAAAACTAACCATATTAGGTGAGAACAGTGTCTTGCTTTACCCATATTTGGGAAAGTACAGGCCGTGCATAAGTAAGGATATATAACTTGTTTATCACAAGAGCAGACTAGGTGACTCCAGTCCTTTTGTTCTTTTCCTGCATTGCTCCTCACTCCAGAAAATGGAGGGAGACTAGGAGATCATGCCTGGACAAGACAGGACACATATTAGGCCTTCCACAACAACCTGCTGGCCATGCTACTTTTGATGCAGCCCAGAACGTGATAGGCTTCTGGACTGCAAGTGCACATCATTGGCTCGTGTCCACCTTCTCATACTCTCATATCCCCAGTCCCTTAATCAGAATTTCTACTTCCACTTTGCACTACTACAAACCACACTTAGTCTGTGTTTCAGAAAGCAGTGAGGATGGAGATGACGCCTTCCCTTTGAGCCATTTCCATTTATCCAATATAAATAGAGAGAAAAGCAATTTTTTTTTCATAATTTTCAAAAAAAGACCTTACATTGCATTTGTAGCTGTTGTTGGCATCAATTGATGTCTCTTAAATGATGTCACCTGTCAGATGAAGCAACATCTGTGTTAGTTACATGCATTATACTGTTTCTCCAAAGAACATGATGTTTCATTTATTTTGAGAGACTTTAACAAATAAATCAGTTGGAAGCAGATTTATGTCAGGTAAAAGGACCTCAATACATGAACTATTGTTCAGATTTTAAAAAATCCAGATTCCTATTAATCCACTGGTACAATTATTAATACTAGGTTATGAATTATGGTATTAATAATAGATATGAATTATTAATAAAATTTTGATAATTATTAATTAAAATATTTAAAAATAAGGGAAAATTCCCTGATTTTTTTTGGATGTTTTATCTATGAGAGGTAATTACACAAAAATTATTTATAAACACAGAATTAAAGAGTTTAAACAGTTTAAATGGTCAGAACTTGGTAAATGGGGACCTGATAACAGGGAAAATTCTAACCCTGCGTTACTCACAGATGGGATAGATACAAAGTGTCTCAGGAGAGGAGGAGATATTTGCCTTGCCACTGCTGGTGTAAAACTGCAATGCATGCTGCAAACACGTGGTCGCTGTGAAAAAGGTGTGAATAGACCTCCAGTCCCGGTGAAGGGCAGCAGGAAACAAACCAATGGCTCTAAATCACCCCCTTAAATACACTATTTTGAAAGGTGGAACTGGCCAATAAGCATTAGCATCCATTGTTTTGCCCAATGAATTCAAAGTCCCGTGCCTATATGTCCACCCTTGCACTTGAGGGACAGCATAAGACACCTTATTTGGTCATGTGCCATGCACACAGCCCTCGGGGCTCTCCTTGACCAAACCGTCATTGTGGTCCCAGAAAAATAAAAAATTAAAAAATACATCAGAGCCTTGGGATGGGAGATATGGGACTCAGGGGCATGAATCATCTTTTCATCTGTTATTCCAACTGATGGCAGAGACATTGGAATATGTAGCTGAATGCAGTCTTAATACATGGCTCTGTGGATGGTGTCACCGACATAAATTTCATTTCTTTGATAATGGTATGACCTTTACAGCACGGGGGTTGCTGAGAACAAACAGGAGACATCTTCCGAAGAAGAAGAAAGAAGGTATTTGCAGAGGAGATAGCAGGGCTAGTTGACAGGGCTTTAAGCAGGATGTGAAGGTGGAGTGGGACGAAGTAATCAGACCCCTATGTGGCAAGGTGTGGGAGGACAGATCAGTGCAGGAACAATGGGGGATAAGTAAGAGCTCTCAACCTGCTGCCCTGAAGCATCTTGGGGACAGAATAATGCATTCAAAGTTCTGCAGAGATGAGCCATATCCACTTCAGGTTTTATCTGCCAGCAAGGAAACATCAAGGGGTAATTCACATGGTAGTAATGACATGAGGGCTAGAGATAGGCTAGTAGTTACAGAAGTGTCTGAGCATGGACAGGTCCAATTACTGAATGAGAAAAGCATGCTTAAAGAACAGGGGAAAGGAAAATCAGTGAGTAAGTCAGCTCCAATAGAGGCACAGCTGTAATGCCTCTACACTAACACAAGGAGCATGTGGAACAGAGGAAGAATTACAAATATGTGCAAGTCTCCAGGGTTATGATGTCATTGGCATCTCCAAGACATGGTGGGATGGTTCTCATGACTGGAGTGTAGGGATGGATGGTTATAGATTCTTCAGAAGGGACTGACAGGGGAGAAGAGGAGGGCGTGTAGCCCTCTACATCAATGACAAACTGGAATCCATGGAGCTCAACCTGAGGATATCCAACACCAAAACAGAGTGTATGAGTAAAGGTTAAAGGGAAAGGCACGGGAAGGGGACATCATATTAGGAGTCTGCTACAGACCTCCTGATCAGGAAGGTGAAGCAGATGAGGCCCTTTACAAACAAATAGGAGAAGCTTCATGCTCACAGGCCCTGGTACTCATGGGGGACTTTAACCACCCTGACATCTGTTGGAAGGACAACACAGCACAGCACCAGCAATCTAAGAGGTTCCTGGGTTGTATTGATGATAACTTCCTGTTTCAGGTGGTAGAGGAACCCACAAGAAAAGGTTCTGTGCTGGACCTAGTCCTCACCAACAAGAAGGGCCTGGTGAGTGAAGTGAAGCTGAAGGGTAGCCTAGGATGCAGTGACCATGAAATAGTAGACTTTAAGATCCTCAAAGAATCAGGGAGGGTGCACAGCAAACTCACTGCTCTGGACTTCAGAACAGCAGACTTCAGTCTCTCCATAGACCTCCTTGGCAGGGTACCATAGGAAAAAACTCTGGAAGGAATGGGGGCCCAGTAAAGCTGGTCATTGCTCAAGGATTGTCTCCTTCAGGCCCAGGAGCAACGCATACAAAAAAGAGGAAGGTAGGCAGGAACTCAAGGAGACCTGTGTGGATGAAAAGAGACCTCTTGGACATGGTTAGACACATGAAGAAAGCCTACAGAGAGTGGAAGCAAGGACAAGTAATCTGGGACTAATAAGAAGACATTGTTTGTGCAAGCAGAGATCAGGTTAGGAAAGCTGAAGCACAGCTAGAGTTGAATCTGGCTAGGGACAGTAACGAGAACATGAAGAATGTCTTCAGGTATATCAGTGAGAAAAGGAGGACTAGGGAGAACATGGGACCCTTCCAGAAGGGAAATGGAGAGCTGGCGACAAGGGACGTGACAAGGCTGAGGTGCTCAACGACTTCTTTGCCTCAGCCTTCAGCTGAGCTACCAGGGTTAGGGCTTTTCAGCGTGGAGAAGAGAAGGTTTTGAGTAGACTTTATAGTAATCTTGCAGTATCTGAAGGGGGCCTACAGGAGGGCTGGGGAGGGACTATTCACAAGGTCTTGTAATGACAGGACAAGGAGCAATGGGTTTAAACCGGCAGAGGGGAGATTTAAATGGGATGTTAGGAGGAAGTTCTTCACAGTTAGGGTGGTGAGATGCTGGAACGCGTTGCCCAGGGAAGTTGTGTCTGCTCCCTCCCTGGATGTGTTCAGGGCCAGGCTGGATAATGTCTTGAGCATTCTGATCTACTGGGAGCAATCCCTGTCTATGGTGGGGGGTTGGAACTGGATTATCTTTGAGGTCTCTTCCAACATAAACCATTCTATTATTCTATGATTCTATGTTTCTATGATTGTATGTGTTTTGCTTACACCGTCAATCTCTGGACCTTACTACAGGAGGAGGAAAGCAGGTATTTGAACTAATTTGGCATGATTTATGCCCTACCAGGACATCAGCTCTCATCTTTTTATCTGAGATACCAAGTGTCTGGAGAGAAGATTTACTCATGTGTCATTTATAAAAGCTCTAAAAAACATTTTCAAAAAAAGAAATAAATCAAAACAAGGCAGAAATATGAACAAAATTATGTTTGTTTTTTTTTTTAAATCTGCACTATGTACATTGTTTATGCTTTTAAAAAATTACTTTACAAAGTAATTTCTTAAGAAAGCTCACTTCTAGAACCATAAACCTCTGTTACATTTTTCCAGAGAGAATATGAATTTTCCGTTGTTTCCCATTTTAAGATTCATCTAGCTCACCAAAACCTTTGAAAAACACTTATTTCTGGAACTTTTTTCTCTATTAAGTGATTAGTGATGCAATCTAGTTGTCTAGGCAAAAGCATGATTTTACATCAGATATCAAAGCATCTAGTTTCCTTATTTATTGACTATACCAGATAATATTCACACCAGTGAATGATGTTTACTAGTTTGTTGGTTTTTTTTTCCCCCAAATCTATTAAAATTAACACAAACAAAAAAGTGTCAGGATCCAAAGAAATAGTTTTGTAACTTTGGTTTTTTTTTCCAAAATAGACTCATAGGTGGTAGATAAACCTTCATATCATAGTAAACTATAATCCAGCAGTTATTCTTAAGGGTGTGGCTTTTTTCTTTTTCTGGTTTGCTGTTCTTGTTTTCATGTTTGGTTTTAATAGTTTTTTTGTGTGGTTTTTTTTGTTTGTTTCTTGATTTCTTTTTTTTCAGTTCTGCATAATAAACTCAGGAAAACTCAATGTATCTGTACATATATTTCACACACAGATATTTTCATTGTTACTTTAGAAACCTTATTTTTTGTGCATTTCTTCTCTGTTGTTTCTTCTTTTAGAATTCTTCATATAATTTTTAATATTGTACTTTAAGTGATTAGTCAGCAGAATTCTCTTACAAGATCTATATTTTTATTAATATCTATATAGCAAACTTAATTGAGCAACAGAAGAGCTGTTATTCTCTTATCGATGTCTTTGATGCATCATGAAGGCAGCAATTTAGCACTAAGCTATAAATAGAAAAATGCAGTGGATGGAACTGACTGGTCTTGTGTTTTTAATATTCCCTTCAGGGTAAAGTATGATATAACCTAATTACAGTAGTAGAGATTTCACTGCAGGCAAAACCGTTGTTATTCCATTTGACAATCAGGTAATTATCTTCTCTACTGGATGTTATATTTGATGTTGCTAATTAAGCCATCCACCAGAATTTTTTTTTAATTTAGGAAATGGTGCTACTCTTATAAAAAGTTGGCCTTTGATAATGCCAGTAATTTGTACAAAACCATTATTGGGGAGAGTACGGTAGCAGTTACCTGTCAGAGTGCTTAATGAAGCAGAAAGCAGATGTTCTTTCTTACTACATCCCTGCTCCTTATTTTCAAGGGATGGACTCAGTCTGCAGTGTCTCTGTTTTTCATGGGGCCATAGGGCTTCTGCTGAGTGCATGCAAGATGTTCTCAAAAACAGTGACAAAAATAATGACAGAGCTCTATAAGTAGGAAGATTAGTGGGAAGAAAACAGGACTCAAACTTTCATGTAACTGTCCAAATACTTCAGAAAAAGGAAAGGGAGGTAACACCATATCTCCTATTAGAAAAGGATTTGCAAACAATTCTTTCTGAACTCTGATTTATGAGTTCAAACTGTGTAATTATATACTACATCCTCAGCTGTTTGGTTTTGGGTTTTTTTGTGTGTTTGTGTGGTTTTTTTTGGGGGTTTTTTTTTTTTTTTGTGTTTTCTTTTCAATATTCCTTTCTATGTGAATATATATATATATATGTGTGTGTGTATAAACATAAAGAGTTAACACATTCTTTCTTGATTATATAATCTGTAAGAAAAGTCATCCCCTTGATCAGGTGGAAAGATCAAATCTCTCAATCTTCCTTATGAAATGCAGAACTTCCTGCTCATGAACTTCATTTTATTAGGACTGCTTATTATACATTAATAATTAAAACCACTGGAATATATTTTTCACTTAGGTTGTCAATGCTGTGCTCACTCATGATTGTTAGTAAGAATTATGTTACCTTCTAGACAATACATCTTAAAAGATTACATTAAGTTCAGTATTAACTATACTAAAGCTTGGCATTGATTTTACTCTGTTGCTTTCCTGATATTTCACTGGTTCAAAATCAGAAAGAATCTTTATAAAGACTTCAGGTATTTCTCAGGAAAAAAAAAAAAAGGAACTCATATTTAAACATATTCTAATGCACATTTCTTAATTTTGTTTTTCCTTAAAGGTATTTCCTTAATATTAAACTACCTTTTCTGTGATCCCATTGATGAAAATACAAATCATCAAACTCTTCTCTGTATATAGATTTAAAGAAAAAAATTGAAGAATTAAAGAGAAACACCATCAAATTTGAAAATTAAGTCAGGTGAAACATTTCTGAACTAATTCTTTCAGTGTCAGAAAGCTTGAGAGAGGAAACAACATTCCATGGAAGTAAACACTGTAAAGANAACACTGTAAAGAATTCTACTATATTCCTCAGACATCCACAAAAATTAAACCTTATTTCTCATATGTACTTGCCACATATTCACATAGCATATTTGTTATGCAAATATAAACCACATTAGGACATATGAAAAAGTGTAATAATATATTCACACTTTCTGCACATCCTGTTATTCCAGCAAAATCTATATTAGAGCTTGTAGAAAGCTATCTAATGTTAGGTTTATTAAAAATTTTATATGATGACAACTTTTTTTTTAGTTATTTTTCCTCTGCTTTAATCTTGTCAAGAGAAATTATGCCTGGACTGAGTTTGCAGTATTTGGAATACCTGAGTGCACCATTCCTTTTATAACTAGATTATACATATCTTTCTTCTTCAGTGTAAATGTAATTTGAGGGTCTTGTTTCTAGTAAGTGGTGTGACTTGAAGATGAAAATATGGCATGCTGGCTTGTTTTTTCTGTATGAAAATGGCATAGAACTCTCACAGCAAGAAAGAAGAAAATGTTTCATCATTCATATTAAACTCCAATGACTTAGTAGTTCTGCTGTGTTTATGAAATTTCAAGCACTTTTTCTTTATTATTTATACACAACTTTAAAGCAAGGACGAAACTGGACCCTATTAAAAAAAAAATATCATTGGAGAATCTTTGTTTCAAAACCCAAAGGTTTTTCTCAGATGCAATAGAATCTTTTAATTTGATTTTAACACAACACAAACTGTGCCGCCTGTAAAAATAGTATTGAAATATATTATGATTCAGTTTCTTTTTTCCTACAAAAAAATCCAAAGAAACAAAGAAGTTTTATCCTACTCAATAAAAGAAACAAACAAGCAAACAAGCAAACAAAAAAAATCCACAACTAACCAATTAAAAAAAAAATCCAAACAACAAAAACCTTTGAATTTTTTACACAGGAAATAATCTCAGAAACTAAAAAAAAATCCCTATTCTCTCAAAGGTTTAACCATCAAGTTAAACCAGATACATTCACGTCAGACTGCTGCTGCCACAGAACCTTTTGGTAGTGAATCTATTTTTTTCATGTGTTATGTTCTTTTATAAAAAAATATATAAAAGCAACATTAAAAAAACCAACTCTGTGCTTATCTACAATGTGTTGCTAATGACAGAAGGTTTCACAGCAGTTCTCATTACAGAACCATGGAATCACAGAACAAAATTAGTTGGAAGGGTTGTCTGGAAATCTTCTAGTTCAAATGCTTCAATAAAGAAAGTTCACCTAATACAGGCTGCATGGTAATGCATCCAGGAGGATTGTGAACATTTTGAAGAAAGAGACCCCATAACCTCTCCGGGCAGGTTGTTCTAGTGCTTCTCTTCAGACCAAACTTCATGTTTCAGTTTACACTCATTGCACCATGTCCTGCTGAATAAAAGTTGAACCCATCTTTTTGACACTTTTTATATCTTTTCTATGCATTGATAAGATCCAGTCTAAGCCTCTTTTTCAGGCTAAAATGACCCAGCTCTCTCTTGTAATGACAGGATGAGGGGCAATGGATTTAAACTGGCAGAGGGGAGATTTAAACGGGATGTTAGGAGGAAGTTCTTCACAGTGAGGGTGGCGAGACGCTGGAACGGGTTTCGCAGGGAGGTTGTGGCTTCTCCCTCCCTAGAGGTGTTCAAGGCCAGGCTGGATGATGTCTTGAGTGTCCTGATGTAGTAGGAGGAGTCTCTGTCTATGGTGGGGGGTTGGAACTGGATATCTTTAAGGTCTCTTCCAACATAAACCATTCTATGATTCTATGATTCTATAATATGTAATATGTAATATGTAACATGTGATATGTGATATGTAATATGTAATATGTAATATGTAATATGTAATATGTAATATGTAATATGCAATTGAACTGAGATCACAAACTTGTTACTGCACCCAGATATGTAGTTCTTCATGTTTATTCTCCATGCTGTGTGTGCTAGTGTACAGACATTTCAGAGAGGTAATTATTGTTGCATATTTCTCTGGAGTCATGCAAGAGGGTTCTCCATGGCCATGCATTGCCTTGAGGTGGTTGTCTTCCTGTCTCTCATCTTGGAAGGCAGGTAAGGAACATTTCTCATTGCTCTGGTTGACATGGCTTATTCCCTGGTTGCGTGGGATGGCATGAGTGCTATCATTTTACATTCTGCCCTCCAAATCCTTCTGTTTAAAGTCTACTTCAACAAGTTGGCTAGAATGCTGCCAAAGATTCCCTTGCTTTGAATACCATCTCTCCCAAAAAGATTTTTTCATGAAAGAATGTGTTATTGTCATAAAATCCAAACCCCACACAACGTCACCAGCCACTTAGCCAGAAGCCATAGGGTCCTATTTGTATTTGAAATCATAAAAATGACTGCATGTGGAGCATCTTATGAACTAGCTGAATCTCATTTTTAATCTCCCACTAATATGTTTGTGGATAGAAGAGAGATACCATCTAACTTTAGTAGTATGTTGGAATACAAATCCTCTGCTACAAGCCTGGTTGATGGAGCTCTCATTATGCAACTGTAACAGAAGGGCAACTAACTGATATGATTTTTAAAAATATTGTTTATTAATTTTGAAATTCAGAACTCTTGCCACCCTGACCACTAATTTTAATAACAATTGGTTCTTTGCACGGTCATAGAAACATTATACAAATGAATGACTGGATCTAGGGCAAATAATTAGCAATATATAAATATTTAAACCCAATTGAACTGGAAGAGAAGGTTCTTGTTGTCAATATGCCACTTGCCCACTATGTGGACTCTAGGAAACTCCTTTCTGCTTATGGCAGAAGGCTACTGGTGAATTACAAAAGGCTTTAAGTATTTACTCACAAAATTATCTTCCAATTCTCCGGGACTAAGTACAATTTCAAACAGTACTCAAACACTTGCAGAGGGTTCCATTGGTGTCTTCTTAGCTGTTGGGGCTTCTGATTCTTCCCAGGCTTCACAGGGTGCTGGGAAAAGGAGGCAGGTGATCTCTGACCGAGGTAACCATCACAAGTGCAACAAATCCTTTTCCATAATGCATTGTGTACTAACTGCCATAAAGCAGCTGACATTTTAGGCACTGTTTGTGATTGAGCTTTCAGCTGGAAAATATCAAGTAGAAGCTTTTTTCCAGCTGTTAAACTCAAAAAAGCAGATGAGAATAGTAACAAAATTATTTGTTCAGTAGCAAATAATTTTCTGTGTAAAATCAATGGCTCACAAACTGCATGGGTTGTAATCACGCATTTAGCAGAAGTAAAAATTTGGTGTAGTGATAAAAGTTTAGAAACAGAAGATAACAAGTCATTAGAATCCTTTCTCTACTGCATTAGGACACAGTCAGGCAATGTTATACTGGTATTATACTAACAATACTGAATATGTGTCTAGTTAATTCTTAAATGTTACATCATCTTGATGCCACATATATTTAGATAATTAACAAAATAATCTGGAATTCAGTGGAATTTTTCATTCCTTTATCTGTCTGGTTTACAATACATAAAATAGATGGCATTGAATTTAACATCAACCATGCTTATGCAAACACATCTTTAATAGGAGGCTTAACATTAATTAATTCTATTTCTAACACATTCATTTATTGCTCAAGTAACATTTTTGTAGTTATAGCTATTGTACTGCATTTGTATTACAAAGCATATTTTATCAACTATAAGATGTGTATTATATTTCAAAGATATGCAGCAGTAAGGAATTTTTAGACAAGTTTCCCACTGATTCAGCTGTATAAATTCATGTGGTCAGTATTACACTTTCTTAATAGTGTGCAATTTATACATATTTTCTGTTGTTTCCCGAGATTATGCTCTAACTGTGGAGCACAGATAAATAATAATGTCCAAGTAATTTAATTTCAGCTGCTGAATGGCTTTGAAATATAACAGAAAAGGATCTGCTTACTTCATTCTGACCCATCCTTTTCCATATTTTGAAACAACAAGTAAGTGTTCCTTAAAGTATCCATTCACCTTCAAATATCACAGGATTAGAAATAGCTACTGAGTTCTTCAGAGTAAATTGAGTAGCAAATAGTGCAGAAATTCATGATGCTTTGTTTGCAAATCCTTTTGTGGTTGGTTGCTTTTTCTTTGATTGTTTTCTTCTTTTTTATTTGTTTTGAGATTTCTGCATTTTATTATTTGGTTAGGTTTTTCCTGGTTTAATATTAGACCCACTGGGAGTAAAAGGGGCTCAGAGTGTTACACCTCCAGAAACCAAAACAGTTCTCCATCTTTTTTGTTTGTTTGTTTGGATGGTGGTCTTTTTTTGTTTCTTTCTTTCTTGTTTGTTTGTTTGTTATTTATTTTTTCCCTTCTACTTAAAGTAGCTACTAGCCAAGTAACATTTTGCCAGTGAATATGTTTTCATGGATTCATACTTATAAAAAGTATGTAAAAACAGGCTGTCAAGTTAATAATTATTTTAATTACAAGAAGGGGTTACTTACTTTTTTTCATCAAACTGGTAACTGTTTCCCTAAATGTATCATTGCAGCTGAATACATTTGAGTTCAGGGGATTTACTGCACTATTCCTTACAGTGCAAATTAAAGATATCACTCAAAATAAAAATCAATGAACAATATTTAGCTAGAAAACAACTGCCAAATCTTACATTAAGAAAAAAAAAGAAAAAGGAAAGAAGTTGATAAAAATATCATTAAATTTGCGTGTATGAAAAGATACAGAGTTTAGCTCATTGGGAAAGTTAGAAGAGCTTAGACAATATGTAAGCATATTGTAATATGAACTATATATGAATAATAATTAATTATTTTAATTTCATTTTTAGGCTTATGCATCAGGAAAGACAGTATATTTTATGTAAGGATAGAATAAGCAATGACAGAAAGAATGGAATTTTAAAAGTCTCAGATCCTTCCATGCCTTACTTTTAAATCTTTATTCTGTCCATATTTCTATGCAAGCTACTGGAAGTCAAACTATTATAAAAAAATAGATGCACAGTTAAA
>VWZI01001475.1:0-13244 GCA_013396835.1 Psilopogon haemacephalus
TCTGCAGGAAAGCGCCAGGAGATTGGAGTTATTTCCCTCAATGGCCGCGGCACCAGCGATGGGCTGGGGTGGGAGCCTCCCCCGGCACAGATCTGGATGCCTGAAGGTTTTGAAGGCTCCGGTTGCACAAGCCTATCTTTGCCCTGCTCCCATTTAAACAATGGCAATGCCTCTAATGGCCTTGATTAAGTTACTGGTTATTACCTTAATTAGCTACTTGATCTACTTATACCCTAGGCGAGTCTATGTGTTCACCCAGAGAAGGAAAGAGAAAGGAAAGAGAAAGGAAAGAGAAAGGAAAGAGAAAGGAAAGAGAAAGGAAAGGAAAGAGAAAAGAAAAGAAAAAAGAAAAGAAAAGAAAAGAAAAGAAAAGAAAAGAAAAGAAAAGAAAAGAAAAGAAAAGAAAAGAAAAGAAAAGGGAAAAAACCCAACCCCACCAACTCTTTGTTTTTTTTTCTGTTTTTAAAGGTGGGGGTTTTTCCCACCCCTCTCCAAGAGGCAGCTGTGATCATGATGTGGGTCAATGAGGAAGTCTGTATGAGCTGACTTCCCCAGTGCTGCTCTGTCAGGGATCTGGGGGACAGTCACTGTGTGAGCATGCTGATGAGGGGACGGTGCCAGCAGTGCTGGATTATCCTGATGGTCACCACCTGGTCCTTCCCCAGAAGAGATGAGTTGAGGGGCTGGAAGTGACCCTAGGTGAGTCTATTTGTTCACCTAGAGGAGAAAAGCAAAGGAAAAACAACAACTCTTTGGGTTTTTTTTCCCCCCTCTCCAAGAGGCAGCTGTGATCATGATGTGGGTCAATGAGGAAGTCACCTGGTCCTGCCCCAGAAGAGATGAGTTGAGGGGCTGGAAGTGGCCCTAGGTGAGTCTATTTGTTCACCCAGAGGAGAAAAGAAAAGGAAAAACAACAACTCTTTGGGTTTTTTTTCTCTCTCCAAGAGGCAGCTGTGATCATGATGTGGGTCAATAAGGAAGTCACCTGGTCCTGCCCCAGAAGAGATGACTTGAGGGTCTGGAAGTGGCCCTAGGCAAGTTCACCCAGAGGAGAAAAGAAAAGGAAAAACAACAACTCTTTGGGTTTTTTTTCTCTCTCCAAGAGGCAGCTGTGATCATG
This sequence comes from Psilopogon haemacephalus, assembly GCA_013396835.1. Lineage (NCBI taxonomy): Eukaryota > Metazoa > Chordata > Aves > Piciformes > Megalaimidae > Psilopogon > Psilopogon haemacephalus. The sequence goes on from VWZI01001475.1 coordinate 1,121, forward strand.
ATGTGGGTCAATAAGGAAGTCACCTGGTCCTGCCCCAGAAGAGATGACTTGAGGGTCTGGAAGTGGCCCTAGGCAAGTTCACCCAGAGGAGAAAAGAAAAGGAAAAACAACAACTCTTTGGGTTTTTTTTCTCTCTCCAAGAGGCAGCTGTGATCATGATGTGGGTCAGTAAGGCAGTCTGTATAAGCTGACTTCCCCAGTGCTGCTCTATGAGGGATATGGAGGGCAGTCAGTGTGCCAGCAGTGCTGGAGTATCCTGATGGTCACCACCTGGTCCTTCCCCAGAAGAGATGACTTGAGGGGCTGGAAGTGAGCTGCTTCCAGAGCCTGAGTAACAGGGCATGTGCTGTAACTCCAACCTACCAACCATTTCAGGCTAGGTGTAGATTTAGTGCCAGTGTTTGTGGATGCAACACCAGGAGATGGGTGTTGGTGCTTCCCAAAGGCTGCCTCTCCTGGTGACAGTGAGTTTTAAATGGGATAGTGTAGCTGTACATTTATTCATGGCACTGGTGTTACGCAGTCGAACCAAACATGTTGACCTCATCTCCTGAATGCTCTGTGTGCACCAAGCGGGCCAGTGATGAGGTGGTGTCTCAAGGTCAGTTCTAGGGAAGAAAAGGCATCTTTTAGGATCCTTCAGCCTTTAAATGCCCCACACATTAAGATCTGGTGTTGTACTGACCACCCAGTGTCTCTGCATGGCACTACAAAAGCAGCCTCACCAACTGGTACCGATTCCTCTCCAGTATTGCCCACACGCCACCATCCATTGCCCTCTCTTCTGTGTCTCAGAGCAGAGAGACTCAAAAGTCTCACTTTGGAGACTCCTTATGATACATGCAGCAGCTCTTGCCTCAGACAAGCCTGTTTGTCCATGCTTTTCTACTGTTTATTACTCTTAATGGCATTCTCTTCCTTAGCCTTAGCTTCACACCCTTGCCTGATGCAGAACTGGCTGAAACACGTATTGCATAATGAGCCTGCTTCCATATATAAACTGGAGAGACAGAAGCTGGGACTCTCCCAGCTAAAACAGAAATAAATGCTTGCCCTCCGGTTACATTTTAGCATCTGTGCCAAAAAAATTATGTATTTGGGAGGATTTACCGGAAAGATCTAACATACACAAGCTTTATTCCTTCCAGTCTTCTATTTTTATTTTTTTTCAGCAGTTGGGTGTGAATTTGGGTTGTAGGAATTCCCTCGCTCAGAGGAAACCTTTCCCGTGGCCCACGTGGGAGCCAGAGAGTGTTGCTCTGTGATGCAGAGCTCTGAGCAGCAGCATGAGCGTGTCTCCAGCACAAGTGCTGCCTCCATCCAGAACATGGACTCCAAAATCCCTGTGCTGCCTGTGGTAGAAGAGACAAACCTTGTACTGCAGAGGTGGGCACAAGCCAACCTCAGGAGGTTCAACAAGACCAAATGCAAGGTCCTACAGCTGGGTCAAGGCAATGCCAAGCACCAATGCAGGCTGGGCAGTGAGTGGCTGGAGAACAGCTCTGAGGAGAGAGAATTGGGGGTGCTGGTGGAGGAGAAGCTCAAGAGGAGGCAGCAGTGTGCACTTGCAGCCCAGAAAGGCAAGCAGAGGCTGGGCTGCAGCAGGAGTAGTGTGGGCAGCAGGGCCAGAGAGGTGATTCTGCCCCTCTGCTGTGCTCTGCTGAGAGCCCACCTGGAGTAGTGCATCCAGTTCTGGAGCCCCTGGACAAGAGGGATGTGGACATGCTGGAGTGTGTCCAAAGAAAGGCCACAAGGATGCTCAGGAGGCTGCAGCACCTCTGCTGTGAGGACAGACTGAAAGAGTTGGGGCTGTGCAGGCTGGAGAAGAGGAGGCTCCCAGGTGACCTTCTTGTGGCCTTGCAGGATCTGAAGGGGCCTACAGAAAAGCTGGGGAGGGACTTTTTAGGCTGAGGTAGTGAGAGGACTAGGGGGAATGGAGCAAAGCTGGAGGTGGGGAGATTGAGATTGGATGTGAGGAGGAAGTTGTGGAGCATGAGAGTGGTGAGAGCCTGGAATGGGTTGCCCCTGCAGGGAGGTGTTTGGGGCCAGATCCCTGGAGGTGTTTTTGGCCAGGCTGGCAGAGGCTGTGGGCAGCCTGATCTAGGGTAGAGTGTCCCTGAGCATGGCAGAGGGGTTGGAACTAGATGATACTTGTGGTCCCTTCCAACCTTGACTGATTCTATGATTCTACTCAGACACAAACCCTGTACTCAATGCTTCCAGCCCTGTTGCCTGCCTTAGTTGGCTCTGGGTGCTTGACCTTGCTCTTGTGGTCTTGGGAGAATTTCAGCTTTTTCACTGAAGAACTTCTCAGCTAAGGGTTGGTGTGAAGGACTTGAATCTATCAATTCTAATAGCTCAGGGAACAATGTCCTCATATTTCTACATTGTGACTCCTAAATGATTAGTGTGGGGTTGTAAATGCAAGCACAGTTGGTCTTTGGTAGAAGCCACAAACCCTCTACTCAGTGCTTCCAGTCCTGTTGCCTTGCCTTGGCTGGCTCTGGGTGCTTGACCTTGCTCTCATGGCCTTGGGTAACCCCAGGAGAATTGCAGCTTTTGCTTTAGTTCTCAAAAGAACTTCTCAGCTAAGGGTTGGTGTGGATGTCTCAAATGTATCAATTCTAATAGCCCAGGGAGCTATGTCCTTATATTTCTGTATTGTGACTCTTAAATGATGTAATGACAGGACGAGGGGGAATGGGTTCAAACTGGCAGAGGGGAGATTTAAACAGGATGTTAGGAGAAAGTTCTTGACAGTGAGGGTGACGAGACACTGCAACAGATTGCTCAGGGAGGTTGTGGCTGCTCCCTCCCTGGAGGTGTTCAAGGCCAGGCTGGATGAGGTCTTGAGCATCCTGATCTAGTGGGAGGTGTCCCTGCCTATGGCACAGGGGCATTGGAACTGGATCATCTTTGAGGTCTCTTCCAAGCTAAACCATTCTATGATTCTATGATTAACTTGGGCTGGTAAATGCAAGTGGGCAGCTGAGCTTTGGACTCCTCAGATGAGCACCGCAGGTGTTTCCATGCCAGAGCAGCAATGGTGATGCCTCTGGGTGATCCTTTCTACATCCATTCTGGACTGCTTGTGGTAACCTCGGCCAGATCATGGCCATCCTCCAAGTTTCAGATAGGGGAGAGCAGCAGAGTTCCTGATGCAGCTGTTGGTGTCAGAGCAGAGCAGACCCTGGGATGCCTGCATCCAGATGGTAGATGCACACTCCTGTTGTGCCAAGGACCTCCAAATGCAAGGGAAAAAGCCAAGACAAGCAGACATATTTCCTTTTTGAGTGCAGATATTTCTTGCTGGCTTGTTCCCCCTGCTTTGCTATCTCTGCAGATCCTGGGAGGGGGTAGCTGAGATGAAATATTTGCTCTGACAGGGTCGGATTTCTCTTTGCATTCCTTGGAAATGTGTGTTTGGGTTTTGCCCCATTGCTCTTGCTTTACGCAGAGATGTTTCCAGCAGCTCAAATCGTGTGGCTATGGCTCAAACTCTTGGTATTTTATGCAAAGATTAAAAAAAAAAAAAAGAATGAAAGGTGGGCCTGGGTAATGAGGTGGCTGTTTAATCACAGTGAGACTCTCAGGAAAATGTGCATTAAATATTTATGGGATGGCATTCATTAACATTTTCAGTGTGTTGGTACTGGGCAGCGCAGGAAAACTGTCGGGAGAGTTGGAGTCTGGTACAGAGCCACAGAGCTGGAGAGAGAGAGACAGCAGAGGAGCAGCATGAACCCTTGCTCTGTTACCCTGGTGTGCTCCTCAGACCTAGCACTACCTTGGAGCTGCAGCAGTAAGCAGGGTTTAGAATCATAGAATCAGTCAGGATTGGAAGAGACCACAAGGATCAGCCAGTTCCAACCCCCCTGCCGTGCCCAGGGACACCCTACACTAGAGCAGGCTGCCCACAGCCTCTGCCAGCCTGGCTGCAAACACCTCCAGGGATCTGGCCCCAAACATCTCCCTGCAGGGGCAACCCATTCCAGAGCCTCAACACTCTCATGGTGAAGAACTTCCTCCTCACATCCACCCTGAATCTCCTCACCTTCAGCTTTGCTCCATTCCCCCTAGTTCTGTCACTCCCTGATAGCCTAAAAAGTCCCTCCCCAGCTTTTTTGTAGGCCCCTTCAGATCCTGCAAGGCCACAAGAAGGTCACCTGGGAGCCTCCTCTTCTCCAGCCTGCACAGCCCCAACTCTTTCAGTCTGTGCTCACAGCAGAGGTGCTGCAGCCCTCTCAGCATCCTCGTGACCCTTCTCTGGACACATTCCAGCATGTCCACATCCCTCTTGTCCCAGGGGCTCCAGCACTGGATGCAGAACTCCAGGTGGGGTCTCAGCAGAGCACAGCAGAGGGGCAGAATCACCTCCCTGGCCCTGCTGCCCACACTGCTCCTGCTGCAGCCCAGCCTCTGCTTGCCTTTCTGTGCTGCAAGCACACACTGCAGTTTCACTTTACAGCTCTCTGAATGCTCCTGGTAAACGCTTTGGGTCTGATTTTTTTCCAACTGCTGTGTGAGTGCAAGTGGCTGCCACGGAACCCCTGAATTGCAGGCAGGCAATTAGAGAGATAAGCCTAAGTGACTTCATGGTTCTCTTTTGGATTGCTCAAGTCTGAGTTGCTGCGAAGGGCTGGGATTAGCCGAGATTGAGTTCTCGGCTGCGGCTGGGGGCTTGTGTCCAACAGCTGCTGGAGGTAGTGAGTTATGGAGTGAGTTATCTGTGGGCGTGAAATGGTGCCTGGAAGATTAGAACTGATGATAAAATGGTATTAATGCTCATTTTGTTACAGTGGGGAGAGGGATCGAGTTGCTCTGCTGCTATAAATCTAAAGCATTTCCTACAGCTGCTAAGTGGAGCTGTTTAAGTGATTGAAATATGTGAAGTGGAGCTATTTAAGTGACTGAAATGTGTTTAGCAGTTGGCTGCTGGCATCCTCAGGTAGGGGACCACGACAAAGGACATCAGGCTTCCCTCCTGCAGTAGGAAGAAGGTCTGAAGCATCAGCAGCCTGATCAATTAAATATTCTTTTGAGGAGGGCTGGGATCTTGTGTCAGACTTTAGGATACCTCACTCTAGGTCAGTACTGTAGCCCAAGGTTGGCCCTGGGCACATGCCAAAGATTGTACTGGTTGCACAAGTCTGCCCCATCTGGCCTTTGGGTCCAGAGGTCTATGGTGCTGGCCCCATCCAATGCCATTAGCCACCACAAGCAGTGTGTCCAGCTTAGGCTGTGCCTCTGGGCACTTCTCTTGGAGAGAGAAAGTTTGTCTGAGTATTACTGTTGATGGGAGAGAGTTTTGTCCTACTTCCTAACAAGTGTAAAAAGGATGTACACAGGTATAAGAGCACTACCTCCTTTACCCTGGGGTTGTTTGGGCTGGAGAAGAGGAGGCTCAGGGCAGATCTCATTGCTGTCTACAACTACCTGAAGGGAGGTTGTAGCCAGGTGGGGTTGGGCTCTTCTCCCATGCAACCAGCAACAGAAGGAGAGGACACAGCCTCGAGTTATGCCAGGGGAGGTATAGGCTGGATGTTAGGAGGAAGTTCTTGCCAGAGAGAGTGATTGACATTGGAATGGGCTGCCCAGGGAGGTGGTGGAGTCACCATCCCTGGAGGTGTTGAAGCAAAGCCTGGATGGGGCACTTAGTGCCATTGGCTTGGGCTGGGTGCTTGGTTGGACTGGATGAGCTTGAAGGTCTGTTCCTATTCTGTTCCATCCTATGATTCTACCTAAGTGCCTGTTGGATAAAACAAATGCTAATCTTGACTAATTAGCTAATAGACTTACTGTGGATGTCTCTGCAATCCATCTAGGCACTTGAAAGCTCCATTAATTTCCACTGGCAAGTGAGAGGCTTGCCCATACCCATGCATTTTGCTTTCTAACATCTTTTCTCTGCCATGCATGAGAACGGAGCCCTGCCACTCCACCAGAGTCAGGTGGCTGGTGCCAGGCAGGCAGCACCACAGGCTTCTTGCCACACCTCAGCCTCTGGTGTGTCATGTTTTGTCACATCACATAAAGCAGTGCCTTGCAGCATCCCACTTAGACAGCTTTGATTAAGTTGCCACTTACCTTTTGTCTGCATAAGCAGCAGTTAATGCATGCTGATGGGGAAGGGAGCTGCATGAGAGCTATCAGGGCTGGTCCACATGGCGAGCTGGGTCCCAGCCAGGTTGCTGGGGAGCATCAGAGTCACAGCAAACACAGAACCATAGAATGGGTTAGGTTGGAAGGGACATCAGAGATCATCCAGTTCCAACCCCCCTGTGCCATAGGCAAGGACACCTCCACTAGAACAGGTCACTCAAGGCCTCATCCAGCCTGGCCTTGATCACCTCCCACAACCTCCCTGGGCAACCTGTGCCAGTGTCTCACCACTCTCACTGCAAATAACTTCCTCCTAACATCCAGTTTAAATCTCCCCTCTGCCAGTTTGACCCCATTCCCCCTCATCCTGTCATTACAAGACCTTGTGAACAGTCCCTCCCCAGCCCTCCTGTAGCCCCCTTCAGATACTGGAAGGTTACTCTAAGGTCTCCTGGAAGCCTTCTCTTCTCCAGGCTGCAGAGCCCCAACTCTCTCAGCCTGTCCTCATAGCAGAGCTGCTGCAGCCTTCTCAGCATTTTTGTGGCCTCCTCTGGACTCTCTCCAGCAGTTCCATGTCCTTCTTGTGCTGTGGGCTGCAGAGCTGCAGACAGTGCTGCAAGTGGGGTGTGAGGAGAGCAGAGCCAAGGGGCACAATCCCCTCCCTTGCCCTGCTGCCCACAGCTGCTCTTGCTGCAGCCCAGCACACAGTTGCTGTCTGGGCTGTGTGTGCACACTGCAGCCTCATCTTGAGCTTTGTATCTGCCCAGACCCCCAGGTCCTGTTCCTCAGGGCTGCTCTCAGCCATTTCCCACCCAGCCTGGAGTTGTGCTTGGGATTGCACTGACCCAGCTGCAGGACCTTACACTTGGCCTTGTGGAATGCCCTGACGTTGGGCTGGGCACAGCTCTGCAGCCTGTGCAGGTCCCTCTGGATGGATCCCTGCCCTCTAGCAAGTCTCCTGTGCCACACAGCTTGGTGCCAGCTGCACACTTGCTCCTTGATCTTCTGGTTACTTTGCAGTGCTGTTTCTCAGTGAAGTACAAATGTGTTTCTTTGCACTGGGAAATTAAAGCTATCTTTGTTCTGGCTCTTCATGGTACAGTTTTTGACCCTTCTGTGCAGTGTTCATTGACATCTTGGTTCCAGCCCATCAGGGCCTGTTTGTGGTTACTCCTGAGCCCTCCAGCACAGGCTGTTTTGGGCTCCTTTCACTGAGGGGGTAAATTTCTCCCATGTAATCCCATCCTCATTTCCAAGCTTGTTACTATTTGTTTTCTCCATGCTTTCATTTTCATAAGTGCTGTTGGTTTTCGTTTTTTAGGGTTTTTTCCCCAGCTTGGAAGAGACCTCCAAGCTCATCCAGTGCAACCTAGCACCCAGCCCTATCCCATAGCACTCAGTGCCCCATCCAGTCTTTTATTGAACACCTCCAGGGATGGGGACTCCACCACTTCCCAGGCAGCCCATTCCAATGCCAATCACTCTCTCTGGCAAGAACTTCCTCCTAACATCCAGCCTATACCTCCCCTGGCACAGCTTGAGGCTGTGTCCCCTTGTCCTGTTGCTGTTTGCCTGGGTGAAGAGCTCAACCCCACCTGGCTACAGCCTCCCTTTAGATAGTTGCAGACAGCAATGAGGTCTGCCTTGAGCCTCCTCTTCTCCAGAGTTACCTGGGTCCTCCTTCTTGCCCTTTTTGAAGGTTGGAGTGATATTTTTTCCTGAGGCTTTAGTGACTGTAGGGAGTTGAGTGTAGCAGTTTTGTCTCAACATGCCAGGGGCAGGATTTTCTTCAAAGCCAGGTGCAGAGTCTAACCCCAGTGTCATGACCCTCCTGGAAGCAGAGGGTGCTGCCTGCTCAGGTGAAGGTGGAGAGGAAAGCAGAGAAGTGCTCTCCTGTGTGTCTTACGAGGGATGAAAGCTTAGATGAAGTCAAAACTTTTTCCAGAGCAGAGCTGTTCAGAGTACTGCAAGTGTCAAAATGCTTCTTGGCCGCAGGTTTGTGCTGGTGCTTATAACAGATGCTGAGGGAGGGGAAGGCAGCTGTTGAGCTGTGATTGCTGCTTATTACACTAATTATAATAGTCTCATTGGTATCCTGAGCTTCCCTGCTCCTTCCCCCATCTGTCTCTTTGGCCATCCATGGTTGCTCATCTTTTTCAGGTTCGTGTTTGAAGTTGCTCGGTGCCACAGGGAGCCTCACTGTGCTCCCCCTCCACTTCCCCACCCAGGTACAAGGGGATAATTGTGGTCTGCAGAGAAAAGGGATTTTCAGGGCTGAGCTGTTTGCTCTGAAATAAGGCCACAGAAATGTGAGGTGTTGCCCTACTTCTGTAACATCACATTTCCAAGGTTTGCAACCAGCTGAGCTGCTGTGGTCTGGAGCATTCCAGCCTCTTTGGGATGAAGGGAAGAGGATGAACAGGGCTCTGCTCTGCTGAGACCCTGCCTGGAGTACTGCATCCATTTCTGGAGCCCCTGGGACAAGAGGGATGTGGAGATGCTGGAGGTGTGCAGAGAAGGGCCAAGAGGATGCTCAGAGGGCTGCAGCATCTCTGCTGTGAGCACAGACTGAAAGAGTTGGGGCTGTGCAGGCTGCAGAAGAGGAGGCTCCCAGGTGACCTTCTTGTGGCCTTGCAGGATCTGAAGGGGCCTACAGAAAAGCTGGGGAGGGACTTTTTAGGCTGAGGTAGTGACAGGACTAGGGGGAATGGAGCAAAGCTGGAGGTGGGGAGATTGAGATTGGATGTGAGGAGGAAGTTGTGGAGCATGAGAGTGGTGAGAGCCTGGAATGTGTTGCCCCTGCAGGGAGGTGTTTGTGGCCAGATCCCTGGAGGTGTTTTTGGCCAGGCTGGCAGAGGCTGTGGGCAGCCTGATGTAGGGTAGGGTGTCCCTGGGCATGGCAGGGGGGTTGGAACTGGCTGATCCTTGTGGTCCCTCCCAACCCTGACTGATTCTATGACATCCAGCACTTGCTTCATTGCCTTTTCCCTCCCTGGTTACTTTTTTCACCCTATATCCACACCTTCAGTCTACCTACTGATCAGAGCAATCACCTCCAGCCCAAGCATGCTGCAGGAAGGGTCCCAGCTCTAGCACAAAGACCATCCACTCTTCCCCAGAAATATCCTTACGTGGGAGCCTGGCCAGACACTGCCTTCAGTACCACCTCTGGTAGCAGCTGAGCTGACACCTAAATTGCTGTTGTTTTGTTGCAAGGGGGCACTGCAAAAGAAAGGCTCTGCAGAAAGCCAGCACTGCTCCTTTGGATGCCCACCTGGTTTTTGTTTCAGTGGGGAGGGGTCACAGGGCACTTGCTTTGAAGGACAGCCTGCCCCAGAGCAGCCAGCAAAATGCTTTCTGAACCACAAAACAATGGGACCCACTAGATGGCTAGCAGCAATAATTGCTTCTCAAAGGCTGATGTATTTAGTTTGCCCACGTTTAGCAAACATGTTTGCTTCTCTCTTTGAAGTTAATGCTGCATGCAGCACAGCTTGGTAGAGGAGAAAAGAAGAGACAGAAAGGGCCTTTGTTTTTCAGCATGTTCATCAAGCAGTGGCATTGATAGTGCTGGTGTATCCCTCATTAATTGTGAGTGGTTTGGGTTCTCCACCACTTCTGGTGCTCAAGCCCTGGGCAGGATGCCTCATTGGCACACACAAGTTGGAAGCACCACACCTGTGGCTGGTGGAGGGCAGCAGTAGCAGCCAACAGTGATGCTGTTATCTGTGTGAGTGCAGGACACCCCTGGAGTCCCCTGGCTGGGGAAATCTGTGAGCTGTGCCTGAGTGTGGCTATGATGGCAGCAACCAGCATCTCTTTGCAGGGTGCCTTTGCACCTTCACTAGGAGCTGTCACTGGGTGCATGGAGCTGGAGCATGTGTAGTGAGAAGGGATGCTCTGGGGACACTGCCTGCATGGGATGTATCTGAGGGAGCAGGAAGGCAGCCAGCACTGGGGTTAGGGATCACCTCTGACATGGAGGTGGTCACTTCTGGTCACCCTTGTTGCACCTGAGTGGGAGCAATCCCAAGCACAACTCTAGGCTGGGTGGGAAATGGCTGAGAGAAGCTCTGAGGAACAGGACCTGGGGGTTTGGGGTGATGCAAAGCTCAAGATGAGACTGCAACTGTGTGCTGGGCTGCAGCAAGAGCAGCTGTGGGCAGCAGGGCAAGGGAGGAGATTCTGCCCCTTGGCTCTGCTCTCCTCACACCCCACCTGCAGCACTGTCTGCAGCTCTGCAGCCCCCAACACAAACAGCACATGGAAGTGTTGGAGCCAGTGCAGAGGAGGCCACCAAGGTGCAACTGAGAGGGCTGCAGCAGCTCTGCTGTGAGGACAGGCTGAGAGAATTGGGGCTCTGCAGCCTGGAGAAGAGAAGGCTGCCAGGAGACCTTCGAGTAACCTTCCAGTATCTGAAGGGAGGTACAGGAAGGCTGGGGAGGGACTGTTCACAAGGTCTTGTAATGACAGGATGAGGGGGAATGGGGTCAAACTGGCAGAGGGGAGATTTAAACTGGATGTTAGGAGGAAGTTATTTGCAGTGAGAGTGGTGAGACACTGGCACAGGTTGCCCAGGGAGGTTGTGGGAGGTGTTCAAGGCCAGGCTGGATGAGGCCTTGAGTGACCTGTTCTAGTGGAAGTGTCCCTGCCTATGGCACAGGGGGGTTGGAACTGGATGATCTCTGATGTCCCTTCCAACCTAACCCATTCTATGCTTCTATGTTTGCTGTGACTCTGATGCTCCCCAGCAAGCTGGCTGGGACCCAGCTCGCCATGTGGACCAGCCTTGATAGCTCCCATGCAGCTCCCTTCCCCATCAGCATGCATTAACTGCTGCTTATGCAGACAAAAGGTAAGTGGCAACTTAATCAAAGCTGTCTAAGTGGAGTGCTCCCTGGAGGTGTTCAGGACCAGGTTGGATGAGACCTTGAATGACCTGTTCTAGTGGGAGGTGTCCCTGCCTGTGGCAGGTGGGGTTGGAACTGGCTGAGCTTTGAGGTCTCTTCCAACCTAAACCATTCTATGTGCAGGGTCCCAAATTTCAGCACTTGTCGAGTCAAAGGGAAGCCAAAAGTCCTGTTGGCTGCATGACCAGACCTTGTGTTAGGAGCCAAAGGTCACCTCTCCACACGGTAGCACACAGCTCCCTTCCAGCCTAAACCATTTTATGCTGGAGTCTTGATCCCTCTCGGCAAGTTGTGATCTCCCCTGTTCCTGCAGCAGACAATTGAGCTGCATTTCCCTGCAGAGCAGGAGAAGCTGAAGGCTTGGGCACCTTCAGCATCAGGCAAGCAGGCTGAGAGGATGACAGCTTGAGCCAGGAAGGTCTGCAGCTTGCAGGCTGCAGGCTCTGGCGGCTGTTGAGGAGGGCTGGGATTGATGCTGTGCTGGGAGCAGGCAGCCTGCGAGGCGCTGACCTTTCCGTGATGGCTGAGAGGCTCTAATGATCTTGATGGGGCTGGAGATTTGTGTATTGGGTTTGATGTACGAGGCTTGACGTGGAGTGGAGCAAGGGGGCTGAGGTATGACTGACAGCCCTTGGCCATTACAGGGTGGTGAGGCACAGTGGTTGCACTGGCTGCAGATGTTTGACGCAGTTACAGTCCCAGAATCGTGTTGGTTGGAGAAGACTTTTTAAGAGCCAGTCAAATTATGTTGCAGTAGAGAAAATTTTACTGTTAAATATCTTTATATAGCTTTTTTTTTTTTTTTTTTTTTTTTCTCTGAGAAGAGATGGAATTTACATCAGGAAACTAAGTGATGTATCCAAAACAGAAGCAAAATAACTAACAGTGAATGAGGAGTAGCAGCCATTTGCTGAAGGCTTCCCAATGACTGACAGTGTCACTTTGTGAGACAGTAACAGTGTTCTCTGGGAGAATGCCAAGGACAGCACTACAGTCACCTGCAGGAATAACTTTACACAGTAAAACTAGGAAATCTGGACCCTCCTGGGGCATCTGCTCCACAGNTGGCCTTTCAGATCCTGGAAGGCCACAAGAAGGTCCCCTGGGAGCCT
>VWZI01001476.1:892-18885 GCA_013396835.1 Psilopogon haemacephalus
TCAGCACACTGCCTCTGCCGTGATTTACTGCGAGTCGTGGAGGATGTTTTGCTCTATATTACACAGATGCAGCTTAATAGCATGGGGGAGGGAGAGGGACACGGAGTCCAGGCTCCTGCCTTCTCTGTTTTCTTGTTGATATACTGGGTGACTCCAGGGAGACAGCTCCGTGCCGCAATTTCCTCGCTGGAAAAGAGGAGATGCTGGTCACTCGGCCCCGCGAGATCCCTGGGTGACCAATTCTGCAAGGGGCAAAGCAAGCTGGGATGGCTACAGCTAATAGGACTGTAATTATGATTATTAATCACCGGGCAGTCAGGATTTGAGGTTGGCCTCCTGCCCTCCTCTCATCCCCATAAATCAGTCCGGGATGTTCGCGGGATGCGTCACGTGGATGCGGATGCGCCTGAGGGTGAGGGCATGTGCTTGGCCTGCAGCCCTCCAACGAGGTGAGCACAGGGTCACCAAGGGGGGCTTTGGGCACGGGGCAGGGCATGGCCCCAGCCTCCCCAGCCCCTCTGCCAGGGGAGTGAGTCCACGAAAGAATCAGTCCTGCTCTGGGCATGGCGATAAAGCCAACTCTGATCCTTCTCGCTCTGGCCAGTCTCATCTCACCACGTAGCCGGTGGAAGAGCCTCACTTCCCGACCCACTTCCCCATGCAGCCCTCGCAGATGGAGTTGAGTCATGTCACTCCCTTTCAGGTTATTATTGACTAAGCTGCAGGAGCCTCCTGACACCCTCGTGGCTCTTCCAGTCCCCCCCCCGTGGCTTTCCCAGTCTCCCCAGTGCACTCCTGCAGAGTCAGGGTCACCCATGAGGCTGCTGGTCCATGCCCTGCCTCCCTGCCCTCCTTGGACCACTCTCTGCCCAGACTTGTTTCAATTCCCTGGGTCTTGAGCATATGTTTGCAGTTAATCCTGTGCTTACATTTTATCCCAAAGAGGAAGAATTGGAGTCTCTGGGCAAATTCTCCTGCTGTTCCAGGCAGCTGAAGGGCTCCCTCTAATTCAACACAGCAGTAATCCTCCCCCTCCCTGCCCTACTCTCTTCCTCCTCCTCCTCCTCCTCCTCCTCCTCCCCTGATCACTTCTTCCCTCTCCTCCTCATCCTTCTTGAGTGTTTTTGAGGTTTTACTCCCTTCTTCTGCTCCCTCCCTACCCACATTCCAGAGAATCGGTGCAAACCCACCTGCTTTCTAGAGCAAAGGAGACCTGGGTGCTTCCCAAGGGTGTCCACCCACTCCCTCCTCCTGCAGCACAAGTGCCTAAGGAGCCACTTGGGAGTGCAGGGAGTTGTGATCCGTGCAGGGAATTCTGATCTCTGCAGGGAATTCTGATCCGTACAGGAAATCATCACCCACCCGGCAAGGCGCCGCCCTGGGCAGGTGCAGGTGCGCTTGGAGAAGGGGGTGCAGGAGAATCCACCCAGCATGGGGTGTGGATTTGGGGTGGGAGGTGTGGGGTGGAGGGGGATGGTGCCCACTGGAATCCCAGCACATCAGCTGCCGGCTGGCACTTGCCGGGAGGAATGTTTGCCAACCGAGAGGCAGCATTTCTGCACGGCTCTCTAATTAGAGCCACACTGCAAACACAGCCAGCACGGAGAGACAGGGCTCTCGCCCTCCTCCTCCCCTCAGACTGCTCATAGCCACCAGCTCTGTCCCTAGATGGGCTCAGGTGTCCCAGCTGCTTGGCATTCTTCATGCCCCTGCTTTGCCCTTTGCTTTTGGGAGGATGCTCCAGGGATCGCAGAACCATAGAATGGTTTGGGAGGGATCTTAAGCATCATCCAGTTCCAGCTCCTCCACCACGGGCAAAGACACCTCCCACTAGTCCAGGCTGATCAAGGCCTTATTCAGCCTGGTTTTGAACACCTCCAGGTAGGGGACATCCACAACCTCCTTGGGTAACCTCTTTCAGAGTCTCCCCACCCTCATTGTCAAGAATTTCTTCTTCTACTCAGTCTAAACCTGCCCTTTTCCAGCCTAGCTGTGACAGGGGAGGGAGGAATGGGGGCATGCCCATGGATTTTGAAGGGAGAAAGATTCTCCTTGTCCTGTCTCCCTCCTTCACCCCACCACTCCCAAATCCTGAGGTATTTTTCCAGGTTTTCACCTTCCTGCTGTTTCTTTGCTAAATATAAAGAAAAGAAAAGAACACAAACAAACAAAAAAAAAAAAAAACCCTCACCCAAAATAAACAGCAGTTAAATGTGCAGCCAAAATTAACCCACATCAGCCTGGGCTTTCTGCCATGCCATGGCAGGGGAGACCCAACGGGAGGCTGCAAACCTGGGAAAGACTCAGTGACATTAAAGCCAGTGGCAGACATTGATTCATGGGAAGTGTCACTTCCCGCTTGGAAGCAGCAGGGAAAAGCCATGGGGACTCAGTTTTGGGATGTGGCATGATCAGCCCGTGGTAGCTATGCTGGCCACATCCTGCCCATCCATCCTCACCAGGGAAAATGAGGCACGGGGCAGGATCGTGGCTTGCCCAGAGTCCTTGGGGCCAGGAGGGTGGATGGGGTGGGCAGGTGGCTAAAAGAACTCAGGGAGGGGCTGCCGGGAAGGGCAGGATGTGTCTGCAGGAGGGGGATGCTGGCAGTGGCTGCCGCAGGTCTGTTTGGCTGGAAACCCTCCTGGGCGTTGAGGGGAGAGGGACTAAGTGCCAGGGGCTTGGCCACACAATCCCTCCTTGTTTGGGGCTGAGATGCTTCCAGTCTGCAGCAATTCTCACCCTGCTGCCTGTGAGGCTTTGGTGGGACAGTGTCAGCTCAGTGGGGAGCCCTGAAGGGGAGGCACCATCATGGAATCATGGAATCCTCTTGACTGGAAAAGAGCTCTGAGGAATCATAGAATGGGATCACAGAATCATAAATTCAGTCAGGGTTGGAAATGACCACAGGGATCATCAAGTTCCAATCCCACTGCCATGCCCAGGGACACCCTACCTTAGATCAGCCTGCCCAGCTACACAGCTTCAAAACTCCTCCAGAGCTGCTTACTCCACCACTTCCCTGGGCAACCTGGTCCAGGGCTCCTGGAGAAGAAATTTTCCCTGATGGGCAACCTAAACCTCCCCTGGTGCCACTTGAGGTCCCAGCATCTCAGGGACTTGGCATGTGGACATGAGTGGAGCCTGCTTTGAGGTCCCACTGCCAATTCACCCCAGGGAAGCAGGATGGGGGGGATGTTGCCCATGCAGGTTGGGGGCTCTGTGGGGCTGGGCAGAGGGCCAGCCCAGCTCGCTTCCCCTGGTGAGGGTAGGACCCAGCTGGGTGTTTGGTGTGTGAGTGGCATCACCCAGGTGCCCGATGCTTGATGCAGAGGACATCAGAAGGGTGGCAGTGTCATGTGGACTGATCCGTGGTAGGGAATTCCCATGTCCCTTTGGTAGGGAATTTCGAGCTAAGCCATGAGCCTGGGGGGAGCTTGAGCTTCCTTGAAACTGGGGACTTTAGAGTCCCCCTGCTTGCCTCCAAATTCACCTTAAAGGTGCTCAAGAGGAAGCAGAGAGAGGAGGATGGTGCCAGCCACCAACTTGCAGGGGCTGAAGACACAGGCAGTGACCTGAAAGGGATGGGGACTCCCTGGTGCCTATTATGGCTTACCACATCCATTGGGACACCCCAACACTACCTTCTCCCCATCTCCATGGCCCAGGGTGGCCCCTGCTGATGGCCTCCAGCTGCTGCCAAGCTGTGGCTTCATATTTCCAGTTGCTCCTTGTCCCCGGGGAAGGGGAATGTGAGGAACGCGGCCCCATGCACCCTGCCTGCTCCTGCCCAGCCACACCAGCTAAGAATAGACCTGGCTTGGCTGAGCCCCCACCAGCAGTGAGGGGCCAGGGTGTGGGGGACCCCCCCAACCCCCCCAACCACCTTCCTGCAGTGGAGAACAAACCTCAAAAGAACAGAAAAAACCCGAGTGCCTGAGCTAGAAATGGGGACCCAGGGGGTGTTTCATGCTTTGAACTCAGGAGATTTCTGAAGCAAATCTTCTCTCCCTGAGCCTGGTACAAGGGCAAGGTGGTGCAGGGCATCCCCCCACCCCATCCCCAGCAGCCTGGGGTACCTGCTGCTCTTCATCAAGGAGTTCTGTGAATTGAGAATTGAGGAGGAATCTCTTCCTTTTTTTTCCTTTTTTTTTCCCTGCCTTTTTTTTCCCCCTTTTCTCCTTTCCCCCCTCTCCCCTTAGGGAGCAATTTTGCTAAGCCTCCTAATTTCAGCAGAAAGCATGATGCAGGAGGCAGAAGGCAGCAAAATCTCTCCAGATGTTATCGCAGCAGGGAAGGGAACTCATCCTTGGTTTAGAGGTGTCTCCTAAAACATTGCTGGGGCTTGGCACAGCCCTCAGGGCACCACCTCCTCATTGCCCCAAAAAGCTTCACCTGGGCCACCCCCCTCATGGCTCAGCAGCTCCATGTAGGCTCAAGGTGGGACCTCGATTCTCCCCCCCTGGTCTGCACTGGGTATAATGTTGTGTCCAACCCTATCTCCTGGGTGAATTTTGGACCTGTGTTGAAGGTAACCTGGTATCCAGCCTCAGCCCGTCTGCTGTGTGGACTTTGGACCTGTGTTGATGGTAGTCTGGTGTCCAGCCCCCAGCCTATCTGCTTTGTGAAGCTTGAACCTGTGCTGAAAGTAGCCTGATGTCCAGTCTCACCTGCTGCATGCATCTTGAGCCTGTGTTGAAGGTAATCTGGTGTCCAACCCCAGCCCATCTGCTGCATGGACTTTGGACCTGTGTTGAAGATAGCCTGATGCCCAGCCTCAGACCATCTGCTTTGTGAAGCTTGAAACTGTGTTGAAGATGCCCTGGTATCCAGGTCTCATGTGCTGCATGGACCTTAAACCTGTGTTGAAGATGCCCTGGTATCCAGGTCTCATGTGCTGCATGGACCTTAAACCTGTGTTGAAGATGCCCTGGTATCCAGGTCTCATCTTCTGCATGGACCTTGAACCTGTGTTGAAGATGCCCTGGTATCCAGGTCTCATGTGCTGCATGGACCTTGAACCTGTGTTGAAGATGCCCTGGTACCCAGGTCTCATCTTCTGCATGGACCTTGAACCTGTGTTGAAGATGCCCTGGTATCCAGGTCTCATGTGCTGCATGGATCTTAAACCTGTGTTGATGGTGCCCTGGTGTCCACTCTCACTTGCTGTATGCACCTTGAACCCATGCTGAAGGTGCCCTGGTGGCCAACCCCTTCCCATCTGTTACGTGCACCTTGAACTCCTGTTGGAGGTGGACTTCAGCTGCATCTCATCTGCTGCATAGACCTTGGACCTGTGTTGGAGCTAACCTGGCGTCCACCTCTATTTTCTGGCGGCTTGGGGTTTTTGTGTGTCTCTGAGCAGGAGGCCACAGCTCAGTGTAGCCATCACCCACCTGTGCAGCTGTGTCCAGCATCCATTCCAGGACAGGGTCAGCTCCTGTGTGGATTCTCTGATGCCTAATTAGGGCTGAGCTTGTGGTGCAGCCCCTGAGTGAGAGTGTTCAGCAAGGCTTCTTTATTCTATTTATTTTTTTAATCCTCCAGAGAGCAATTTTCACGGAACTTGTCGGATCTTGATGATCTTGAAGACCTCTTCTCCTCTACTAATGGGACAGAAAGGAGGCAGGGGGCTCAACATGACGTTGGGAGGAGCTGAGCTGGACGGAGCACACCTGCAGCAGCCTCCTTTCCCAGGCTGAAAATACACTTGGCTTCCAACCCAGCTCTCACCATGCCAGGTCTGTGCTGCGGGGAAGGGGGGAGAGCAGCCTGCCCGGTGTGCTGGGATATAAAGCAGACACAGCAGGATGTGGCCGTGGGAAGGACACGGGGTGAGTGCAAGGGGCTGGGGTGGCAGCTCCAGAGCTTGGGGGGGGGGTCTGACGAGCACTTGGGGTTTCGCCTCCCCCCCAGCCCCGAGCCTGCCGTGCTTGGAGGAGGATTGAAAGCAAACAAAACCCTGAGCGTGGGCGGGCAGGCACCTGCCTTCTGCTCCTCTCTGGGGAGCAATGAGCCTCTTCCAGGCCTCCTGTGAGGCACGACCGAGGGCGGAGGCCGTCGGATAGGAAAGGGGACGAGTGGATCATCCCAGATCCCCTCATTTCCCCTGCTGCTCCCGGCTGCAGCAGATCACAGCTCTTTAAGGCTGCAATAATCCCCGGGCTGGGATTAGTTTTGCACCTAATCACTGCAGAACAAATGCGAAGTTTTATTTACAGAAGCAGAAAGAAAGCTGGGGAGGGAGGAGAAGCCTCGAGCATGGCTGATCCCAAGGATAATCAGGAGTTGGAGGGCAGGAGGCGATCGATGACCTTGGAGCCTCAACCCCTTGCTCTTTATGTAAGCACAGTGGGAGCTCCAGCCCTGGCCAAGCCTGGGCTTGGTGACCTCCTCAACCCTTTGAACACTTCAAGCCTGGACTTTGGGGATTGCTGGCTCCGATTCAGCCCCTTCCCTCTTCAGCCTGGAGAAGAGAAGGCTTCCAGGAGACCTTAGAGTGGCCTTCCAGGATCTGAAGGGGGCTGCAGGAGGGCTGGGGAGGGACTATTGACAAGGTCTGGTGATGCCAGCATGAGGAGGAATGGATTTAAAGTGGCAGAGGGGAGATTGAAACTGGGTGTTGGGAAGAAGTTGTTTGCAGTGAGGGTGGTGAGACACTGGCACATGTTGCCCAGGGAGGTTGTGGAGGACAGAAGCACAGAATGTGATCAAAGAATCCCGTTCTGTGATTCTGTGCTCCACAACCTCCCTGGAGGTGTTCAGGGCCAAGATGGATGAGGCCTTGAGCAACCTGTTCTAGTGGGAGGTGTCTCTGCCTGTGGTGGGGGGCTGGATCTGGCTGAGCTTTGAGGTCTCTTCCGACCTAAACCATTTTATGATTCCTCAGGCACAAGCTTCATGGCGAGCCCATGAGCTGTCATCTGTGGTGGGAACCATGGTTGAGGGGAGGATGGAGATGCTGCAGGGGGATGCTGAGCTTTCGTAGAATCACAGAATCCTTTTGGTTGAAAAAGATCCTTAAGACCATCAAGTCCAAACATTCTCTAAGCCTGCCAAGGCTGGTGCTAAACCATGGCCCTCAGCACCACATCTCTGCATCTTGCAAACACCTCCAGGGATGAGGATTCAACCACCTGCCAGTCTTTGAGAACCTTTTCAGCGAAGGATTTTCTTCTAATATCCACTCGAAATCTCCCCCCTGGGAGGTTGGGTGTTGCAAGTGTGTTGCCCCAAAGCCAGGGTGACCTCCCCCCCCCCACCAGGAACTTGTGTTTGCCCTGGGGTGGTGACTCTGCTGCTTGAGAGCTCTCCTGTCCTGCTGAGATCCCAGCCCACCTGCAGGAAGGAGCTGAGCTGCCGCTGAGGGTGACAAGACACAGGTTTATTTTTCATCCATGCAAGCCACCAGCCTGGCAGCAGTGGGAACGTGCTGTGTCCCTCCCCAGGCTGCTCTTTGTCACTCCAAGTCTCTGTGGCTTTGCTCACAGGCCAGAGGTGGCCAGTGGGTGCCCAGGCTGGACCAGCTCCCTGCCCCCTTGGCTGCACCTTGGGATGGCTCCGTGCCTGCCGGTGCCTGAATTCCTCTTTCCCCTGATGCAGACATTGACAAATAAATAGTTCTTTTCTGCTTTGGCTCTTGCATAGTAAGGGGGAANAAAAAAAAAAAAAGAAAAAGGCAACCTGATTGGAGAGAGGAGTCCTGGGCTGTGGAAGCCCATGGCTTCGTTGGCCCATGGCATAGCTGCCAACCTGGCCAAATGCCTGTGCTTGCACCCTGTTCTGTGCTTCTCCCTCTGGTGCTTTCCTTATTTCAGTTCCATTTCTGAGCTGGATTTGAAGGCCTTCCTCTTGGCTGAGGAGAACTTGATGCCAAAGAAGATGGTGGTGACCAGGAAGATGAGTGCCAGGGCGAGCAGGACCCAGCCGCCTACTGCGGCTTGATTCTTGGTCAAGGACATGCCCAGGAAATCAGCTTGGTCAGGGCTGTTTTGAACTGCAGTGGATGGAAAAAAAATGGAGAAATGAGGGATGTGATGGCTCTGGGCTGGGTCATCAGCTCTCTCCCCTTGCTGGTCTCTTGGATGCCCTCTCCCATGAGAAATCAAGGAGAGGCACTCACAGACTCTCTGGTTTTTGGAGTGCCAAAAGTGTCACCAAGAGAGTTCCACCTGCCAGTCTTTGGGAACCTTTTCAGTGAAGAATTTTCTCCTAATATCCACTCTAAATCTCCCCACGGGAGGTTGGGTGTCGCAGGTGTGTTGCCTCGACCCCCTCCACACCCCCCTCCCCCTCTCAAGGGACTTGTGTTTGCCCTACTGAGGGCTGAGCCCTGACCCACCATGGAGCTGCTGCATACCTGTGTAAGGAGTCCAGCTGTACTCAGGCCAGCCCAGGACTTCCTTGTTCTTCTCGTTCTCCTTCACCAACCACGTCATGAGTGGCTCAAAGTAGCTCATCAGGGCTTCAGCTGACATGTTGGGCTGCCCAGTGATGAGCTCCATGGCTTCGGGCCATGGTCTGCTGAAACCCAGCTTGAGGGCATCCCTGTGGCAGGAGAAGTCAGGTTCAGAGGGTTCCTCATCACCTGCTTGGCCACCAGCCCTTCCCTCTCCCCCTGGGCTCGGAGTTTTTGGTGTCAGCGACCCTGGGTCCAGCCTGTGCCAGCCCAGAGCACAGGGAAGGAGGTTTGGCTTGGGAAAAAGGAGGATTCTGCGTGGATGAAAGCCCTCCTGTGAATCCTGGGTGAAAGGGTTAATTCTGCAGGTGTTTCCCTTGAAGCTAGGGGGTTGATTTCCAGAAGGAACAAGGGGAGGAGGAAGAGGAGGAGGGAGCCTTTACACCTGCCAGGGTCCCAGCTACCATCTAGTGGCTGCTTTTGCAATCACAGCTCCAACACTCAGCCCACGGTGCCCCTACCCCGGGTCCACCGCTGCCCACACCCCAGGGCCAGGTTCCAGAGCAGCCCACGGGCAGGGAGGGGATGGGTGGCCAGGGGCTGTTTGGTCTCCGGTCTTGCTGGGCTGATTTAAAGATACCTGGGGACGTCAATGTCTTGGCTAAGCCCTGCCCAAACACCTACCCCAGGATCTTCCCAGCCTCCTTGGACTGGTAGATGTCACACTTGTGCAGGGCACCGCTGTGCCCAGCTGCCTTGCAGAGTGCCTCGTGGAACTGGAACTGGATCACAAAGCTGACAAAGTACCTGGTGAGGGATGGAGAGGGATGAGGCCATGGGAATGGGTCATGCAAGAGAGGATGTGACCCCTCCATGTCCCCTTTCTTGCACCCTTCCAGTTTGGAGGAGCACCACTGGCTTTGGAATGCCACCTGCACCACCTCAGGCTGATCTGCTGATGCCATTCCTGCAATCTGTGTTTTGTGGCTGCCAGAGTGGATGAGCTCACCCCTGGGGAGGAAGAAATTCCCCCAAATCCATTTGTCCCCCCCAAGGCCCTCTCAGAGGTCCCCAGCACCCTCAGGATGGTGTGGGCAAGTATCCCACCTGCCATGAAACAAGGACCCATCAATGGCACCTGTACTGCAGATCCTGCATCTGTGTCTTGTGTGGTGCCCCTCTGGCCTAGACCTGCTTGCTCACCTGATGTAGGGGACATTGGCAGGGATGTGAAACTTTGCCCCGGGGTCAAAGTCATCTTCAGATCTTGGCACTGGTGGGCACAAGCCCTGGTACTTCAACCTGGGCCAGAGAGAGAGAGAGTTAGCCCAGCATGGAGGGGGAGAAGATAGGGTAGACTGGGAGGGTCCACACACGCTGGGGTGTGAGGACACTGTGAAGGGTTAATGCACCCATCCCATCGTGTCCCATTGCAGCCAGCTGGGCTGCAGGGAGAGCACTGCCAGCAGGAAGACAGCCAAAGCCCTTGCACCAAAGAGGGGTTTGAGTGTGAGCACACCTGAGGCTCCACCACTGCTGGTTGTACTCATCCGCCTTGATCCGCCCATCAAACACCTTCCAGCGCCACTGGTCCATGAGGTACCCGAAGGGCAGGAAGGCAATTTTGTCCAGGGCAATGCTCATCAGGTAGTTGATGTCACTTTCTGCCAAGGGTAGGAAGGTGTCAGCTGTGCAGGGCTGTACTCACCTCTTCACCCTCTGTGGGTCATTCTGCCCACGAGCAAGGTGTCCCCACCAGGTTCTGTCCCCTCCCTAGGTGCAAATCCATCTTGCGTGCCCCTGAGCCCTTCCACCTTGCCCAGCCAAACCTCACACCCCCACCCCTCCAGCTGTCCCCAGCAGCCCTCCACTTTTCCTGGGTGATGTTCCCTTGCCAGCTCACCTTCGTTGTCGGTGACCTCATCCAACAGCTGGATGCTGTGCAGATGTTTAGGAGTAGAGACGGACAAAGCCATGACATCTCCAACAGCCTCGTGGAAGCCAGGGTTGGCCCCATCACGGAAGGAGATAGGTTGGTCCCTGTACTGCAGGAAGTACTGGATGTGGCCCATCTCGTGGTGCACTGTGATTAGGTCGTCCATGTTCACCACAGTGCACTGCTTGATCCTGAGCCAGGATAAATGGGGTGGGGGAAGAAGGGAAGGCAGTGCTGGGGTGAAAATCTCCAGGAATGGCCACACTCCCTCCAGCTATTTTTTCCCTTTTGCCTCCCTTTCTGCATGCTCCCACCCCATGTCTGATGCCAGGCTGAACTTAGAGTCAAAGAATCAGAGAATCAGAGAATCATAGAATCACAGAATCACAGAATGATAGAATGATAGAATGATAGAATCACAGAATCACACAATCACAGAATGATAGAATGATAGAATCACAGAATCACACAATCACAGAATGATAGAATGATAGAATCACAGAATCACAGAATCACAGAATGATAGAATGATAGAATCACAGAATCACAGAATCACAGAATGATAGAATGATAGAATGATAGAATCACAGAATCACAGAATCACAGAATGATAGAATGATAGAATGATAGAATCACAGAATCACAGAATCACAGAATGATAGAATGATAGAATCACAGAATCACAGAATCACAGAATCACAGAATGATAGAATGATAGAATCACAGAATCACACAATCACAGAATGATAGAATGATAGAATCACAGAATCACAGAATCACAGAATGATAGAATGATAGAATCACAGAATCACAGAATGATAGAATCACAGAATCACAGAATCATAGAATCATAGAATCACAGAATCATAGAATGATAGAATGGGCTCGCCATGAAGCTTGTGCTTGAGGAATCATAGAATGGTTCAGGTTGGAAGGGACCTCAAAGCTCAGCCAGTTCCAACTCCCCACCACAGGCAGGGACACCTCCCACTAGAACAAGTCAATCAAGGCCTCATCCAATCTGGTCCTGAACCCCTCCAGGGAGGGAGCAGCCACAACCTCCCTGGGCAACCCATTCCAGTGTCATTCCACCCTTCCTGGCAGGGAAGGCAACAATTGCCCTGATCTGCCATGTGGGCTCGTGCCAGCTGTGCCAGAGTGGTGCTGCCACAGCCACAGGGCAAGAGACACTGAGGTGGCATCAGGCCACGTGTCCTTGCTCTACCAAGACCCTGCTGTCTGTCCCAGTGCCACGTCAGCTGGGGCCTCCCCTTGGGCACCTGAAGTCCTTGCGGTTGTAGAAGTCCCAGGCTGAGGCATGGCACACAACCTCCCTCCCATCTGCTGGCTTCTCAATCATGGACTTGTCCCAGAACTCCTGGGGCATGGCAATGAGGCCCAGAGAGGTGAAGAAACGATTTGATTCTTCAAACATCATCCTGGGTGTCCAGCCCTGGGGAGACAGCAGAGAGAGGACCTGGTGAGGTGAGGCAGGGGATGCTGGGGGCTGTGGGAAGGATGGCAGAGCAGGGACAGCCTCGTTCCTCTGGGCAGGGGAGATCTTTTGGTGGCTGAATTCAGCCCTTGGCATACCCAAGCGGGTAGAGAATATGGATGAGATATGAAGGTTTGTTTTTTTTTCCACCAGAGCATTTGGCAATAGGAGTGGTGACGATGGCCAAAGGTGGGGAGAGTCTCAAAGGGTTTCCTCAGAGCAGCCTGGAAAATCACTGACCTGCTCTTTCATGGCTGGGGTGGCATCCACCTTGGTAGCATCTGGATAAGGCATCACTAGGTCAAAAATGTTGGACCATGACTGTGCCCACATATTGCCTGCAAAACACAAGAGGACGAGACGTGGCAGGAGGGAGACAGGGAGAGAAGAGCAAAGGCAACCAATTACTCCAGGCTGCTGTCATGGGTGGATTATCCTGCCTGCCCTTTGCCCTGCCTGCCCCTCGCCCTGTCTGCACAAGGATGATGCAACTGGAGCCCATCCATGAAGGGGAGGTCACCTCCTGCTGGGTGTGTTGCCCTTTCCTGGGGCAGACTCCTTCTGCGGCCCCATCTCATGGCACCTTGGCTCTCCAGGCAAAGCTGAACAGACACCAGCCTCAACTCTTAGCATGGCTTGGAGCAACCTATGGCTGATGTGAGCCACAGCTCGAGCAGAACCCTTACCTAGCAGGTGAGCAGGGATGGGACCCT
This sequence comes from Psilopogon haemacephalus, assembly GCA_013396835.1. Lineage (NCBI taxonomy): Eukaryota > Metazoa > Chordata > Aves > Piciformes > Megalaimidae > Psilopogon > Psilopogon haemacephalus. The sequence continues at coordinate 13,432 of VWZI01001476.1, forward strand.
TCAGGTTTATGTACTCTGCACCATACTTTTTGTAGAGGGCTCGGCGGACGTAGGCGTGCAGGTTGAGGTACAGTGGCTGCAGCTGCAGGTACAAGTTCTCCAGATCTTCCTCCAAGGTGGGTGTCTCATACAGGGATCTCCAGAAGGCTCCGTTGTCTGCATAACCTGTGACAGGACAAGAGCAGAAGCTGTCAGACACTTCCCTTCTCCCTCTCTGGAGATATTCAAAACCCTCCCAGGTTTACCTAGGGGTAATGGAGCAGGGCTGGAGGTGAGGAGATTCAGATTGGAGGTGAGGAGGAAGTTGTTCAGCATGAGAGTGGTGAGAGCCTGGAATGGGTTGCCCCTGCAGGGAGGTGTTTGGGGCCAGATCCCTGGAGGTGTTTTTGGCCAGGCTGGCAGAGGCTGTGGGCAGCCTGCTCTAGGGTAGGGTGTCCCTGGGCATGGCAGGGGGGTTGGAACTGGCTGATCCTTGTGGTCCCTTCCAACCTGGACTGATTCTATGCTCTGGTATAGGTGATCCTGTTCTGGCTTTCCAGGTCCCTTCCAGCCCCTGACATTCTGTCATTCCAGTTCTGGGCCCTCCAGTTCAAAAGGGACATAGAACTGCTTGAGAGAGTCCTGCGCAGAGCCACAAAGATGCTGAAGGGAATGGAACAGCTCTGTTATGAGGAGAGCCTGTGGGAATTGGGACTGCACTGCTTGGAGAAGAGGAGACTGAGAGGTGACCTCAGCAATGGTTATAAAGATGTGCAGGTGAGTGGCAGGAGGCTGGAGCCAGGCTCTGCTGGGTGATGCCCAGGGACAGCACAAGGAGCAATGGTGAAAGCTGAAGCAGAGGAAATTTCCTTTAAACACGAGGAGGAATTTTTTCACTGTGAGGTGCCAGAGCCCTGGAACAGGCTGCCCAGGGAGGTTGTGGAATCTCCCTCTCTGGAGATACTCAAAACCTGCCTGGATGTGTTCCTGTGTGATCTGTTCTGCTCTGGCAGGGGAATTGGCCTGGATGACCTCTCAAGGGCCCTTCCAGCCCCTGACATTCTGTGATTGATTCCATGTGTGACAAGAGCCTTCCCTTGCTGCCCAGGCACCCCAGCTCCCTCCACATCTGAGACAAGGGATCTCATGAGAGTTGTTGAGATCTCCACCCTCCCAATATTTTGGCCCCAGGTTGGGCCATCAGCCCAGTCCTTGCTGTCAGGGTGCCAAGCCCAGAGCGTGGCTCTGAGGCAGGGCACTGACCGTTGAGCTCCGCTGCCTTGTTGCTCAGCTCCACGTATCGCTGGTAGCTGTTCTTGATCTGCTTCCCAGAAGCATCTCGCCAGCCCTTCCAGGCAAAGAGGAGCTCATCATAGTCCCGGGAGCTGGCCATGATGTCTGTCAGGTCTGAAGGGAGAGCAATGAAGCCAAAGTGTTGGAGGGTTGGAGTGATGCAGCGGCGCCAGACTCAGCGTGCGGCTCAGAGGGGGTCACGGAGAAGGTGGCAATGCCCCATCACGACCTTTCTCCAGCTCCCTTACACCCTGGCACACCAGGTCTTACCAGGATCCAGGGGCAGGCAATTTTGGTCATCTTTGCAGACCTTGGCTACGCTGTAGGTGGTCTCCATATCTGAGAGGAGGGTGTTGTACTGCAAAGAAAATCAGGTGATGTGAGCTGCTTGTCCTTGCCCCTGCTCCTGGACAATGCCACAGCCTCTTGAGTTATTCTCAGGTGTTTTCCTTCCAAGGCCAAGTGTGACCCCCCCAAAGGGAGGCAAAATAAAGTCAACATCAGAAGGCTGGGGCCAGCAAGCAGTGTGCCATTGCCACCTGCAGCCTGGGCCAGGCAGCCTTTGGGTGGGCAATCCTGGAGGCAATGATCATGGCTTTGTGCAGAAGGTCCCAAACTATCGTCGTGCTCGAGGGCAGGGTGGGGGTGGGTGGCTGCCTCGAGGTGCTGCCTAGAAGTTGGGGGAAGCCTGTATCTGCACAGAGGGACATCCCACCCTGCTCTGTCCCCTTGCTGCTCACCTCCTTCAGCTCATCCTCCGACAGAGCTGCCCTCTCCAGGACACTCAGCTTCTTGAGGATGCGTGTGACGCTCTCGTCCTGGAACTCGCTGGGGTCAAACTGCCTGGCCCTCATGCCGTACTCAAGGGTGTGCCTGGACATGGCCAGGTTCTTCTCCAGCTGGCAAGGACAGGAGGGAACAGAAGAGAAGTCACTCTGAGGAGACCCCTGAGGTGCAGACCGTCACCAGAGACACCGCTTGGCCTCCCCATGGTTGCCCCTGTGGGAACCTCATGGCACGAGGAAGGTTTTGGATGGAAAAGGCACCTCCCAGCTGAGAGCATTACTGCCTGGCTAGAGGCAGAGGCTGCTCTGCTTTCAGAGCTGAACTGTGTGCAGTTCTGGAGCCCCCAGCACATGAAGGACATGGAACTACTGGAGAGGGTCCAGAGGAGGGCCACGAAGATGCTCAGAGGGCTGCAGCAGCTCTGCTATGAGGGCAGGCTGAGAGAGTTGGAGCTTTTCAGCCTGGAGAAGAGAAGGCTTCGAGAAGACTTTAGAGTAACCTTCCAGGATCTGAAGGGGGCCTACAGGAGGGCTGGGCAGGGACTATTCACAAGGTCTTGTAATGACAGGACGAGGGGGAATGGGTTTAAACTGGCAGAGGGAAGATTGAAAGTGGATGTTAGGAAGAAGTTCTTCACAGTGAGGGTGGTGAGACACTGGCACAGGTTGCCCAGGGAGTTGTGGAGNAAACTTGCCCTTGGTGCCAGCTGCCTGCCTGGGCTGGTGTGGAGCCCCAGGGTAGTGCCCATACCATGATCTCCTTGTTGTAGTCAGTGATGTTGGTGTTGTAGGCCCAGGATGCCTCAGTGTAGGCATTCCACACTGCCTCCCCTGTGCTGTTGTACTCGGCCAGGAACTCTTTAGCTTGTTCTTCATCTGTTATTTTGTCTAGAGGAGAAGGGAAAGGAGGGAAGAGGGGAGGAGGTCAGGAGTGCCCTTTGCAAGAGCACCACCCCTTGGAGCAGCCATGGCTGTGCTTGAGCTTCTCCCACCACTGCAGGTCCATTGAAGGATGCCACAAACTGGGAGCAGGTTGAGCCAAGAAACAGGGGCAGAGGGGTACTGCTGGTGTGTCCCATTGGACAGGGAATGGGATAATAGGACAAGCTTTGTGCCCTCAAAGCAAATGGCCTGTCCCAGCATGACTGGGTTCTCTTCTACTCTGCCCTGCTGAGACCCCATCTTCAGTGCTTCCTTCAGTTTTGGGCTCCCCAGTTTAAGAGGGACAGGAATCTGCTGGAGAGAGTCCAAGGGAGGGCTCTAAGAATGCTGAGGGGACTGCAGCACTGCCTGATGAGGAGAGGCTGAGGGACCTGGGGCTGCTCAGTCTGCAGAAGAGAAGACTGAGAAGGGATTGAATCAATGTTGATCAATCTCTGAGGGCTGGGGGTCAGGAGTGGGGGGACAGGCTCTGCTCACTGCTCCCTGGGATAGGACAAGGAGCAATGGATGGAAGCTGCAGCACAGGAGGTTCCAGCTCAACTGCCTGGAAGGGTCCCAGAGCAGTGGCACAGGCTGCCCGGAGAGGTTGTGGAGTCTCCTTCTCTGGAGCCTTTCCAGGCCTGTCTGGATGTGTTCCTCTGTAACTTGAATTAGGTTGGATGGTCCTGCTCTGGCAGAGGGGGTTGAACTTGATCTCTTTGGGTCCCTTCTAACCCCTAGCATCCTGTGGTCCTGTGAACACCCTCTGGTTCCTGGATGGATGGGCTCTTCAGCTGGGACACCCTGCAGGACACCCTGCACCTACACCCAAAGGTCCCTTCCAACCCCTAGCATCCTGTGGTCCTGAGAGCCTGTGACTGTTGGCATTACTACAGCCACAACTGCAGACAACTAAATGTTAAGGGACTGGCTACTGGCATCTGCTTCCTGGGAACTGACACCCTGTGTGGAGCTGCTTCCTTTTCATTCCTGGCATGGAGACCTTCCCCCATCTGCAGCCAGAGACCTTCTCCCACCCGCAGCAGAGACCTCCCTCCACACTCAGGGTTTGTGATGCTCCTTGGAAGACCTCTTCCTGCCCCTCCCTGTGCCCAGGATGAAGCTGCAGCCTTACCAATGCCTTCAGGGTACCCTTCAGGGATAGGAGGACGCCAGTCAAACTCAGGCCAGCCCAGCACCTCGTTGTTCTTGTTGTTCTGCTCCTGAAGCCACTCGGTGACAGGGCTGAAGTACTCCAGGAGGGGTTCAGCGTCCATGTTGTCTGTGCCAGTGAAGTTGTACAGGATTTCCTGCCACGACTTGGAAGAGCCAGCTTTCAGCACCTCCCTGTGCAGAAGTGGGACAGCAAGAGCCAGCATGAGGCCAGGGGATGGACAGGAGAAATGCAAGGATGGTATCTCAGCATCACAAGGGTTGAAGTGGAGCATGAACCTGGGAACTGCCCCTGCAGCCCCCATCTGTCCTGCACATGGGGACTGGGGACACCTCATCACATACTCATGCATTTATTAACACCTAGGGAGCCAGCAGGAACCCAAAGTGCTTTGGTGGCCTCTTGCCTGACAGGGACAATAGCAGGACTTTAGTGGCCTACTGTCATGACAGGGACAAGAGCAGGACTCAGGTGAGAACCACTCACCCCACCCCAGTGCTTCCATGTATTTCCATCCATCCATCCATCCATCTGCAAAGCTATTTCTCCAGCCATCTCCATAGCCACTTTTCCTTCCTTTCTTCTTTCCTTCCTTTGCACACCATCAGCTTCCACGCACACATCTGCCCGTGGCGATTGTCCCGACCCTCCTCTGTCCCCACCTGAGTTTGTCTCCAGCCTCTTTGGACATGTAGATGTCACAGGTGTGCAGGGGACCGCTGTGGTTGGCCGCCTGGCACAGTGCCTTGTGAAACTGGAACTGGAGGATGAAGCTCACAAAGTACCTGCCAAGGAAGCCCATCAAGGTGAGCGCTGGGGACAAAGGGATGCAGGCAAGTCCCAGGGAGTGGGGAAGGGCACCTGGCCAGACATCAGCTCCCCACCAGTTATGGTCTCTGTGTCTTGAGCAGGAGCAATGCATCCTAGACTCTGCCCACAGAGCCAAGTCCCCACTCCCTCTGCTTCCCCAGGCTCCAGCCCTTCCCCAGCACTTTCTCTACCTGATGTAAGGAGTGTTCCCAGGGATGTGGTACTTTGCTCCAGGGTCAAAATTGCTTTCATTCCTTGGAACTGGAGCACAGATCCCCTGATATTTGGTTCTGTGGACAACAGAGAACAAGAGCATGAGCATGGAAATGAGGGGTCTGAAGAACCAAGGAAGGGAATGGGAAGGGGCAGCACAGTGGTGAAGAAATCTGCACAATGAGAGATGCTGCCATGTATTTCCACCCGTCCATCCATCCATGTATTTCCTTCCTTCCTTCCTTCCTTCCTTCCTTCCTTCCTTCCTTCCTTCCTTCC